>JAPMOR010080978.1:210648-229842 GCA_026543865.1 Argiope aurantia | reverse complement strand
TCTAATTATCACATATTAGAATCTCTAGTAGCTGCTCATATTTTAATGAGAATATATGATATATCATTAGGCTTTCTAGTAATAGCCTCACAAGTTATCACACATTAGGTTCTCTAATAATCGTTCGTATTTTAATAATATGACATCTCACTAGGCTCTCTAGTAATTGATTCGTGAGCGCTGAAATATGACTGTAAAAGATTTAAAAAAAATCAGTTTAACAATTTCTAAGACGAAAATATAGCTATTAATCTCATTCAAAAGGTATAATACTGGCATTTAAATATTAAATTTTTATCAATTTGATAAGAATTTAATTTTGATATTCAATATGCTTTAATTAAATTTTAAATTAAATAGTTCTTATGAACAAAATTTGTGACGATATTGATATGTTTTGTAGTTTCTTTCTTTGCATATATACCACAAAACAAAATATCAATTTATCTGAAGAAAATGTTTCATCTTTTTAGAAATTTCACAATATATTGTATTTGTTTCGTAGAAACGACTATCGATGTACGATGTGTTTAACTTTAAAACTATACGCTATTGAAATTCCATTTCTATTGTTTCAAGTTTGAGAATTCAATGAATAAACATATAGAAAAAACAAAACTAAAAGCCTTTTCATATAATAGAAGTGAAAATTGTGAGCAATTTCGAGAATTTAAGAAATTTTAAATGAAACCATTACAGTACAAAAACAACTCCAAAAGATTCCACGATCGAAGCATAAGCTCGAGTTTCTGTCAACAGAAACAAACGCTTCACAAACACTCTACTACCTTGTCAACGAACCTATCCCTTTTTGCAATCGTCTTCTCTCTCTCTCTCTCTTCAATTTGAAGAACTCCATAATGTCGGGAAACGACAGAGATAGGGAACACTCTCTTATGCAAATGTAGACTTAAAATAACTTGGACGTAATATCGGAGTGTCATGGAAAAGAAACGTCATTTGAAGAAAATATTTCTCGAAATCAATTCTGCTCTTGTAATAGCAAACCAGAGTAAAATCGGTTTTTTTCTTCTTCTTTGCTTCAAATACAAAAAGAAAAGAAAAAAAGAAAAAGAAGGTGCAAAAATGCAAATCTCTTTCCTCCGTTTCAGCCCTGGAATTTTCGCACGTTCAAAAACTGCCGTGCGCACATGCCAGAAAAAAAAAGCATTCAAACTTGTTCGAAACGCGGATAAAAAGAACAAAGGCAAAAAATTGGAGTGCCATCCATAATTTAAAATACACAACAAGAACTACTCCCCTGGCTGGGTTTGCAGTGGCGTGTGTGCGTATGACGACCCCTCAGGGGCTCAGTGGAATATAATGGGGAGAGGGGATATGTATTATGGAGACAGTCAGATAGTGGGTGTTTATGCAAATAGGGTGAGAATTCACTGAGTTGTCTCAGGCAGCTGTGTCCCTGTTGAAAAGCCGGCACACACACAGGGTGTAAGGTTGGTTTGTCCCCGCAGCAATACTGTATAGCGAGAAAGCCTACAAATAGGGATCTTCCCCTTCACGTTATCCTCTATTAAAACAGATTCGACCAGGGTCTTGGGGAAGCAGAGGGGGTGGGAGGAATTCTACTAGGTAGGGGTCAGCTGTATATGGTGGGGGGAGTTCTATTAGGTAGGGGTCAGCTGTATATGAAAAGGGTGGTCCAAGAGTTTAGGAGGGGGAGCTAATCCTGATATCGAACAAAAAAATGAACCATTCTTTGAGAACTATCAAACGATAAAAAAGATTGGAATAAATAGAATGCAAATGTTGAAAACAGATCAGTCGATGATAAAAACAGATCAAACAGTTTATAGAATGCTGTCGCTGTGTTCTCAATATTTCAGTTTTTACTTACAATGACTGTTGATTTTTTTACTTGTAAATAAAAAGGACATATTAATAATGTATTTATAAGATGAAACAACATATTTCATGTGCAAACGGATTATTTTTCTTCCAATCTTTTCATTTCATTTCATGTTTTACAGCCATATCTGATTTCATATTGTTGTCAGTCTAGATTTTTACTAATTAAGATCTGTGCATTAAGATTACATATTGTAAAATGAAATCTGCTACTGCAACAGTTTGAGTTACATCATGCAATAATTTGTTATTCTATAAAAAGAATCTCACAAAAGAAAAACTATATTATCTATTACAGTAAAGTATATTATCTTTACTAAGCAGTAATCAATTGAAAAACGTTACTTTAAAATCATTGAAATTTATTATTTAACAGAAAAAGACATTACTGTTAAATAATGAAACAAATAAAAAAAAGAAAATTTAAACATCGTTGCAGGCATTTGATGCACATTATAATAAAGAGCATTTAAGTAGTACAAGAAACGACAAAAATGCTTTTCTTATTAACAAATCCCTTCATTTTTTAAAAATCAGTTAGTCTTTATCAAAATTATTCATTTTGCATTCAGAAGAAAGTTTTCTGATTTATCTGCCGAAAATTGTAACCTCAACAAAAAATCTCAAAAGAACTCAACACACTTCAAAAGAATATCCAAGCTAAATTTTACAATTACATACTGAATATAATAGAAGTAAAAATAAAATATGACTGTAAAGTTGTTAATATTAATATCAATCTCGTATATATTAGATTGATGAACATAAAAAAATCTTGTGTAATACAGATAATGGAAACTTTTCTATAAATTATTATGATGGCAAATTAGACAAATAATCCAGCAGAGAATCTAAGAAGATCATAAATAGGAACTTTCAAGTATGATAATTGCTTAAAACTAAAATTCAGAAATTCAGTTTTCTTTTATGCAAATCGTCGAAAGAATATCAACATTTGTATTAAAATATGTTAATACAATTCTTGTATTATGTATCATATATAACATCGAAATCATTTCTCTTGTTTGAATGATTCTTTTTCCAGCGCGATATATTTAAATGCTCTTTCTACTATTCAAAAATAAAAGTTTTGACTTTCTTTTTAGCTATCATTTCTTTTGAAAGTACAATTAAAATTAGAAATTAAATCTAAATTGAGATAGACTTCCCAGGTATTATTAGATTGCCGATTCTTCTAGAGGAATTATGAGTATGCTAGTAACTCATGTTAAGAAAATTAGAAAAATAAAAAAAACTATAAATATTTTTAAATATATGCATCAGTTTTTTTAAAAAATTCTCTAAGAAACGACACATTAGTGAAGAACAAAGCATATCAAAACTTTATCAATAAAGAAATTAAATCTAGTAATTTTTTAAAAAAATTGAAATTTGGAAAAGGAACAAATTTAATGAAAACAACAGGTGTACAAAGCTTCCTTAAAGAATAAGAAAATCATTACAATATTAGAATAAACTAATTAAGGATAAATATAAGTTATCATAAAAGCTGATAATTTAGGTGATTTATTTTACATATTTCAGATAGTTTTTCATCTATAAGATGTAGATATTTTAAATCAATGAAATTTAATAAAAATGCAGCGTCTTAAATTACTTGCTTAAATGAACTATAAGAAATTTAAATATAATTCTTTATTTTCCAATCCACTCAACACAATGTGATATGTTTAATCATAATAAGTCTTAATTAGAAGTTAAAATAAAACCCCGATTAATATTGTTTAAATTATTATGTAATTGTAATCTTCCAAACTTTAGAATATAGATGAGCGATTCATTATTCATTCATATTCCAGTGCATTAATCCATAGCTTAGTTAAATTCAAAACTAAATACAAAAGTTTGAAACCCCATTTTGTAGAAAATAAAAAAAAATTGATGCTTTTGAAGCATGAGGAAAATATATAGGATTATGTAAAATATTCAAATGAAATTAAGGTAATCTAAATCATCTTGCATAAACACAATCTGAATCGAAAATGTAATAAAAACATTTTTTTTTCAGATCCAAAAATTATTAGTTTATTTTTAGAATAGATTACATGATACTTTTATTTAATATGCAACTACAAATGATGATTTAATTTCGTTGAAATTTTTAAAAAATGGAGAAAAAGTGATCTTGTATCAAAATGTCTTAAAGTTAAATTATTTTCTTATTTCCATTTGCCATGGCATTATTTAAATAATCATTATTTCAAATTGATAGATTAATACTATGTTATAATTAACTATTTGCAAGTTAAAAAGGTGTAATGGTCGTAGATTTATTTTCGAATACGAAATAGCTTTTTGAAAATAAGGATCTATGTCCTATCTGCTAGGAAGGGCGAATGGTGGTTTCCGATGTTTTATACACTTAAATCGGAAGATTTTATATGGATAACACAAATCTAAATTTTCTAAATGTGTTTGTTGTAAATTCTCTCATTTTTTTACATTTTTAATCATTATTTAACAAATATAATCAAATAGCTTTCAGCTTCTTCCATTTTTCAGATAGTAACTTGTTTTGTAGAGATACTCATACATAAACATATTCTTAGAAATTGAAAGCATTCGTGGGTTTAATCTTTTAAAGATAAGATTATAAGTGCATTAAAAAGCAATTGTTAGTATACAGGTGTATGAGCCAATTATTTGTACAAATTTAGAAGATAAATGGTTCTGTAGCATTGCGTGCAGGAGAATCGTCTGAGAATTGAAAAAGATAAAGTCAATTATAATGAAAAAATTTCCGGTTGTTATAAGATGTAAAGATAGTTATTTACAGAGGCAACAAAATTCGATAGTTTTTAAAGTTGCTGCAAAGTTACCTTTAGATAAATTTTTGGTACGTGGTTTTTATAGTTCATACAAAATCAAGTCTTTTTAAAAGAAATAATAAATAATAATTATGCCTTTAATCGAGTCAGATTTTTCATGGATATAATTAAATTATTATTTTTAAACAAAGATTTTATGTACGAACATGAAAAGCAATGGTTTAAAGTAGCTTTTAAATGCATAAAAAATTAAAAATTATACTAATTAGATATTTTAGAGCAATATTGGAATCAAGCGCAATTTCTCATATTTTCTTTCCCATATTTTTAACTTAATAATATTTTTTTAAAAAGTGTAACAAATATTTTTAAAAAGTGTAATAATTTTCAAATAATTTAACAAATATTAAAAAAAAGTGTAATAAAAATGTAATAACAAATAATTTTTCAAATTTATAACATAGTGACACAAATTATGTCTCTTATTTAAATAGGAATCAGTTATCTTTTTTTTTTCCTATCATATTATATCTTAACAGAAACTTTAATTATTTTTCAGTATTTATTTATACTTGAAAAAAAATAGTCTAATAATTTATAGATTTTAATCATAATTATTTCATTGTAATTCTTTTTTTGCATCAAATTCATTTTGAGAATAATAAGAAAACGCAAGATCTTAGCACAAATGACTTCAAGGTTTTTTTTTTTATCATTATTTTTTTGTAAATAAAAAATTATCATTCTCATTTAAAAACAAAAGACTTCGTCTAGAATCGACGAAGAAAATTAAACAGAAATATTGTGCAAATTTCCCAATAGTCCCTTTTTTCGGATTGTTCAATATCTATAAACAAATATAGCTTAGGAAAGAGTCTTAACTAAATGTGATTCGATTTATTCTTATATTAATTAACTGAAAAAAAATTTTTTAATAATTTTAAGCAGAAATTTCGTTTTTCAATGCATTTTTCTAACTTTCAGATAAAATAGAATTGCTTTGAAAGAACTAGAATTATGGATGTAAAATGCTTAAGAAATTTTTCTCCAAAATAATTTTAACATCACGATATGTAAACTTCATGACACTTTAAACATAAATTTAAGAAATTAACATGCTGTAAAAGAAAAAGTGGGAGAAATTTATAACATAATGAGAACAATAAATACGTATTTATGAGACAAGCCTTATCATGTATTGAGTCACATTTGTGAATTTTCTTTAACTTGAAACTTATTTTCTTTAACTTATTCGAATTAACTTATTTTAATTATTCGATTTAATGTTATTTTAACAAATAATTTTGAATATAAAATATCACTCACTAATGTGATAATTCAGGAGGGATTTATGAGATACAGAACCTTTCCGCGTCATCTGACCAAAGTTCGAAATTACCCTTAAATAGTTATTGCATGGCTTCAAAATGTAGCAATAAGGTAGGTGACTACATTATAAGTTAATTTTTATCGAAAATATTGAATTTTTCCCCCGTATTCTTAATTTCCCAATATTCTGATAAATCAAAATTTAAGAAACATTTGTACAAAAGATCTCTTAAATTAAAATTTAATGCATAGTTTTTAAATTCAGATTCTATATGATAGTTATTTTATTTATTTTGCAGTTCCTGAACTATAGCTTCAAAACAGAACATTAATGAAAATGATTGCGTTAAAACAATCACTTTTTGGTGAAAATATTGAATTTTTCCCCGTATGCTAAGTTTTCAAATTTTCTGGCAAATCTAAATTTATTAAAAAAAATTTACAAGAAATCTCATAAACTAAAATCAAAAGCATATTTTTAATCAAATTCGATAAAATAATCTCTCTATATGTTTTGCAGTTCCTATTTTATAGAATAAGTAACATTCTCTTCTTAAAAGATATTTTTTTATGCTTTTTAATGTCAAAAAATTGATTAATTATTTAACATATTATTTAACAGATGAATCCCAGTATTTCAAGACTTTATAGAAATGCAGCTTATATCTTAATTCAGGAACTTGGTAAGTTATTCCTGTAAAATTTTGTGCTAATCATTTGATAAACTTCAAAATATAAAGTGTTTGCTTTACACCTTATTTTAATAAAATAACAATAATAATAAATAATAATAAAGTAGAAATTCTTTTTTTTCTCATTTTTAAAAACATTTTGACTTTTAGCTTATAAATTTTTGAGTTACGGTGTGTTTTTAATTTATTTTACGTAAGAATTCATAAATACAAACATACCATAACACCTTTCAAAAAATTCATCACTCACTACGTATCTTAATCTAATAATTCTCTCAATAAATAAACGATTCCCAACACCAATAAAAAGAAATACCTCTTTCTAAACGAAAAAAAAAATCGTGAGTTACTAAATTTGTATACTTTAAGACAGAAACGTTCTAATCCTGATTTTATCACTCCCAAGACGCCTTTCCGCACAGGGTGGACGACCCCTCCTCTGACCATGCTGCCGGGAGACAAACACCTTTGGCTTTCTCCTCATCAGGCGTGTTGCATATTGGCTTTCAGTGGACAACTTCCTCTCGTAATTATGCAAATGTTGATGTTGTGCGGTGGGACGCGATTGAAGCTCGTTAACATTACAATATTGATTCGCAGGTGCGGCAAACCTCGACGGCGATTTTACGAAAGCAAAGCCGCTTTTACAAACGAACCGACTTAATTGACCCACACTCGGGCAAACAGAGATGTATTTGATCTCTTGATTTGGAGAAAATGCTGAACAGGATTTATTGCTCGCCGGTGTGAAGCGGATTGTTTTTGTTTTTTAGAATGCTAAATAAAGAATGTCTAGGAATTTTGATCGCAACTTTAAATGGGGGAGTTGGAAGACTTTGCATTCTGTATAAGGATGGTGAAAGTAAAATCAAATTAATATATATTTTCTGGAAAGATAGAAAGCAAATGATTAAATTTGTATATTTTGTCCATTTAAACTAATTTCATCACATTGAAATAAAATTTTGAGGTTAAAGTTATTTAAATTTAAAGTTATTAAATATCTGGCAAAAAAAGTGCTGATTGTGTTTCCATCTCTTAATGATTGGTATTAGTAAGATATAGGGTGTACGAAAGTTTCCTAATTCAAAGGTAGTCATTTTATCTACAGATGGGAGCTCCAAGGCCCTTTAAATTTTGAATCCATTGCTTAATTTAATATGATGTTACAGCCAATATAATATAACGTGCATTTTGCGTTACATCAGATGAGAAATTATTTGTGTCATGTGAATTTATAGCCAAGTGCCTTTATGGCCTTTTATCAATATTTATACAAATCTTAGCCATATTATATCTTTGTTTAAGGCATAAGTTAAGCTAAGATTTTTTTCATAATAATAACAACGGCAATAAAACTTTGGCCCTCAAATGATATATTAAAATAAAGGGAAACGCAATTTGGAAAGAACAGGCATTGAAAATGAAATTTTAACATTAAATGTATCAACAACTTATAAATGGTTAATAGTTTAATAACTTAATTAGTTTAATAACTTTTCTTTTAAAATATATTAACATTTTAGAGCATGGTTTTCAATCAATATGTCAAAATAAATCATGAAATACAGTAATATCAATATATAAAAACCAAATATTATATATATAATATTTTATCAAAATTGCATGGAAATTTACTAAAATCAAATCAAGCTACAAAAAAAATAATTAAGGTTTTTATATATATTATGATTTAATAATAGTGAACTATTTTATTTCTCTTTATTTGATTATAATTCAAAAACATTTGGTATTTCCAATCTAATGCTATGAAAAATTGAAGTGGTTATTTGTTTTTAAAACTTAATTTAAGAAATTTTACAAAACAATAATCTGTCGGCATTCTTCAAATATATCTTGATTATTGAATTAAATGTGGGTAATAAGGAACTAGGAATAAGTAAAGCGAACCCACGAATAATATTAAAAACAATGAAGAATCGTCAAATTTATAAAACAAAATAAAACTGACGACTTGGCAACATTTGGCAATATAAGAATCATTTGGCGATAATATTTTTAAAATTAATTTTCTTTTAACATTTAATTTATCGATGTTACTAAAACTTATAATCAGGCTGATATCTTCATAAGAAAGTTGTCTTTTCCTAATGGTATTTTAAAGAATTCGAAGAATGTATCTTCAACAATAAGAAGTAGACATCAACTTAAAGTAGAAATTAATTCTTAATTATAAATCAAATAATTATTTAAATTAATTTAAAAGTTTTTCCTCTTTCCTGGACATATTTGGCATCAAAACTTATCCATTTATGCAAAAATAAAGTTGAAAAATTGATGGCAAAATAATTTTGTAAATAAAAGTTTAAACAAGATCATTGATACTGATTTCATTTCTACAAATAAAATTGGCAATTCATTTTTAACCTTACTTTAAAAAAAAATGCGCTTTAGTTATTTGCAGATTTTGATAATATATGCTTTAGATGCAGATACTTGAAATACTGAAGTATATCAGCACTTTTGAAATAATGAAATAAACGAACATTTTGAACTGAAAATCATTTTGAATACAGAAACCACTGTACAGAAAGTATGAATTTCCCTTATTCAATATTTTATAGATATTCAGACCAGGTATCTTAAAGTTGACAGTATTTGGTATCTTAAAAGCTCCGATTTCATTTCGAAATCGTAAAAGTTATGACTCCATAAAAGAAGTTAAACTGACCAGAGACCAATGATAATACAGCTCCAGGATTTTTATAAATAGCATTAAGTCAGTTATCAAAAAATCTCAAAATCCATCAACTAGGTTTGCAAAGCTTTAAAGTTCGTCTTATAACTTCTTCCAATATACTCTCGTATAATTTTACATTGTCTTCTGGAAGTTTAATAAGACTATTTAGAGAATTTTTCTATTAAAAGAAACCGTTGTTTTTCAGCCTGGATAGTGTTTTCCCCTCTCTTTTTTTCCAATCTAAATTTGCCATTTAATTTCTCGGAATCCGATTTTCCGATTTTCTTCTAGTTTAAACCAATTTAATCAGAAGAAAATTACAAAAAATATAATGGATTTAACCAATGTTTACTTTGTTATTTGATAATTGTATGCTTTATTATATCTCTTTTAAATTTATATTCCTTTTCTTTATTGAATATATTTTTCATTCGATTAACAATCAATAATTGCGTATAATTTATTTGCTCAAAACTTCGTTTCAACTATGCCATTTATTCGATTGCAAATTCATTTTTTTTAAATGAAAATTCTCAAACTAAAACACAAGCGTGAACCAAGGTCTATGTTTATGTGGGTAGAAAGAAACTTCAATTTTTTTATGCATAAAAATGTTTACTTGTTTTGAAATAACTGTATCCTGACATTTGTCTCGTCTCTGCTAGTACCGACCCTATTTGCAGGGATGTCTTACCCGAAACGATTCTTAATCTGACAAAGGACTTTTTTTTTCATAATTAAAAATAAGTATGTGCAGCAGTTTGTGCTTCTAAACTGAAAAATAATTTCAGTCGTCAGTTTTTAAGTTTTTTAAAACTTAGATAGCAAATATTTATAAAAATAAAATATTTCTTCGAACCTAAATCTCATTGAATCTAAGTTACAAACAAACAAACAAACAAAAAGTCTAGTTTAGAGGAAAAAGTGAGAGGGGCAATATCCTAGGAAAATCGTTTTAAAAGTTTTATTAAACTTTCAGAAGGTGATGTAAAATTATACTAGGATACATTAGGAGAAGTTACATGAAAAAAACAAACTCGAAAACCTAGTTGATGGATTTTCAGATATTTCGGTAATAATTGACTTAATGATATACAATGTGCTAGGTATTATTTTCTATCGATTTCTAAAATAGGAGAAAATGCTGTGTTGATTTTACACAATTAGTAAGAATGTAATTCAACAACGAATTAAGTACAGTCGCACGATACTTTGACATAAGAAACACAAAAGAGAGAGTTCAATGTGTTAAATTGTTCAGTTAATTATCCAAAAGTTTGTAAGTTTGCACCTGATTGTGCTGCCGAATAAAAGAAGGAGGAACAGAATCTGAAATGTGGATTTTTTACATTTAAATAAAAATATATTAATCTGAGATGAAAGGGTTAAATTAAAATATTACAGTTGTTCTTTATGCTATAAAAAAGTTCTCGAAAGTTATGACAACTTAATTAAATTCTGCATAAGTTTTTAAGAAACGTTATTCAAATGTGAAAAACTGGTGTTTCACATTTAATCTCCCATTTCCTCTTTATTTGATAATATATCCCGATGCAAATTTAGAGATCTGTTCCAGATGGCCAACTCAATAGCTTAACCTAATAAAATTGCTGTTGTTGATTTTTTCATACTTTAATTTCTTCGTTCGTTATCAGTAACTATATATAATTAGGAATTTAAAATAGAAATATTCTATAAATTTTTTATTACATACTGTTTGTTATATATGTCAAACAACAAAATTAACTATGGCAGAAAGCTCGCTCAACACTTAGTTCTAATTTTTTCGAAACTATTACGTCCAGCCTTTGCTTTCTAATATTCTCATCGCTACTGACTCTAAATCATTGTTAAAGATAAGCTGTACAGTTGAAGTATATTTTACATCAATCTTTAGAAAGTGCTTCAGGGGAGATTAGAAGTTATCATCAAGTTAAACATATCTTTTTCCTTACATAGATATAGAAACTATATATGTCATCCTAATGAAATATAAATAAATTTAAAACTTTTTATTAAAAGTGATAGAAATTCTAAAAATAATTTTCTACTGCATTGAGGTATACAACTAGGTTATAAAAATGTTTTTTTACAGAGAAATTTGAATTTTTGTGTATCTGAGAATAAAGCTAAACTTCGTAGATTCTAAAACAAATTTTGTTTTCCTTATGTGTAAGATGGAACTACAGATGCACTAATTTCAATAATACACAACAAATAAAACTGAAATCGGAAACAATAGCATTTTTATCCGAAAATAAATGACTTGTTTTATTTTTACCGTAAAATTCGCCAAAATAATAATTAATATGTCTCTAATAACTCTCTACCTACTCAGCTGTAGTATGCTTACTTTTGACATTTCTGGTAAAAACGCGTGAAAACTACATTTGATTCCAGCGAATTTGGATAAACTGATTTACAAGTACAATATCTAAACGCATTTTCTGCAGAATGAATATTTCACTGTGATTGATCCATGGAAAACATGATCTCAAAATCCATTCAATAAAATTTCATGAAATTTGGTATGAATGTATCCAAAACGTTTGAGAGTTTAACAGACCACGGATTTTAACATAGCTTCATTTAGACATGTTTTACAGACACTTTAATTTCAAAATATAGACAAATTTTGACAAAAAATCGTTAGTAGCAAATTTAAATGACCATAAAATTTTCATGTATTCCTATCTTGTGGTTTGTTACATTTTATGTAGTTTGAGCTATATGCAGATGAAATAAAAATTAAATATTTCTGTTATTTTTTAACCTATTCTGCATTTCCTAACACTGAAAATTTTGCCAAATTTTTATTATACAAGCAATATTTTTTAAAAAAATCAAACTAAAGGTAATGAGTGTACCTTTTTCTCTTCTAATAATGACCTTTCAAGTCTGTTTTAGCTATTTGGTTTAAAAGTTATAAAAAGATAAATGGTAAAAAAAGGTATAATAAAAAGTGTTTATGAATCATTATTTTAAAAATTTGGCTCTGAACCTAGTCTGATACCTTAAGAAGATTTGATTAACTTTTGATTTGTTTAATGAACGTTAAGATTATAGGCTAATTGTATTTAGAACATTACAGAAGTAGTATCAATGAAACATGTCAATATTTCAGAGTAATTTGAAATGAAATATTAAATAATAAACAGCAGTGCATTCATGTATTTATCATTATTTTTATTTAATAATAATTATTTAATTGATAAGCCTTAATTCGTGAATTAATAAACATTAATTAAAGACTGTCCTATTAGTTAACAGATTTTACGTGACGTACTAAAAACTCTGTTGATTTTTAGGAACAATCATACCACCTTAATTAATAGGATTCATTTATCCACAAATGGAAGTTTACGTAGCATCATTGCGAACATTCAACATGAAGTGTAGAAAATAACTGCCCATCTTAAGTATCTTGGGAAAGTGTTTCCAAGCGAGAAAGTTATTAGAGATTACACAAAATTTTTCTTGTAATCCATCTCGAAAATGAAGAAATTTAAGCTTTTAAATCAAAGCAGATTTACTTACACACAAACAAATAAACAAACAAAAATCTGGTGATATAATCGACAAAATCCATCAACCAACTTCTAAGCGCATTTCCACTCATTAAATAATTCCGCTACGCAAAATAAAAGGTGGTGGCGCTTATTATTCACAAGCGAAAACCAAACTAAATATTAATTAGATTATGACAATCCTCCTTCCTTTTTCATAATACACCCCCTCCTCCCTCCCCTCCCATCATTCTATCGATGACGATGAAACAAATCCTACAAGTAGTATCTACCGAAATGACATAATTGACGCCACGCAACTTCTTTAGCAATCCAATTCCTTCAATCTGCGTTCCTTTTTTTTTTTTTAATTCAGCCTTCTTTTTGTTCATTCATTTCTTTTTAATTCAGTGGTTCCCTAATAAAGTGAACAAAAGAGTGAAAATTAATTCAAGAAAACCGCAAGAGCTTAATTTGATAATGTGTATCGTAACGAAGTTTGTAAATTTTTCGCACTCGTTAAAAGGGAACTGCGTAACTAGGCGACCAGCATTGGCTGCCGATATAAAGTGGAGTGGGGAAAAAATATGATGAAACAATTGAAGGAAATAATAATAAAAAAAAGTTATAATAAGAGGCAGGCTGAGCTGGAAGAGAGGAAAGGTGACTGATTAACCGTGACCAATTCGTTGACAATTATTCTGGTTTCGTCAAGTGGAAGACTAAGCCCTGGAATCAACACTAACAACTCCCGGGAAGAAGTTAGAGATCGTCGTTTCTTCGCCGCCCTTTTCCGATTCGGGTTGCCAGGTGAGGGATTTCTCTCGAAGAAATTCGCCAAACTCTCGCCAAGAGTGAAAAAAAAAAAACATCTGAACACGCATATCTCCAAAGAATTTTTATACATTACTATCTGGTACCCGACGAGTTGCTGGATTTATACACACATGTTACGACGATATTAAATGTATGTTTTAACGTGTACGTTATCGTTGATGCATAAATACGAGTAAATTTTAAAAATGAAATAAATATAGACAAATCAAACTTATAAATATATTTAAAAAAGATTATATGTAAAAAAGATTTGACTATTGGAGTGTGATTATATTAATTTATATTTGACTAGCTGGTACCCGGTGCGTTGCTGCCGCAAAAGAAATGATTTTGGAAATATCATTCGAAATTTGAAATGGCTATCGTGTTTAATTAGAATAATAGAAAGAATGAATGCATTCATTGAAATTGACAATGAATGCATTGATTAAAATTTTATGATATATAATGGAGAAGTCTAAATAATATTTATTCTCCCCCCCCCTTTATTTTTCAAGTACTTTAGGGTAGACAATATTTTTGTTTTTCCGTCTTCAGCAAAAACAAGTAAATTTCTTGGCTGTCCAACTCGCGAGCATCCAAAATACAAGTGGCCATGTGAAAAACATGGATTTTCTAAGTTTAATATTAGATATGATAATTGTACTATGCCTATAAACATTCGCACAAGTGCAAGCAATAAGTTTGCAAATTTTTATCGCAATCGGATGAACGGCACGGCAGTGCATAAAATACGAAAGAACAAACATTCATTTTTATTTATTAGATATAAAAAGTTTATGTAGAAAATATAATTAAAAATTGTCAAACCAGCGAAACTATTTCACAAATTCAATGAAACCTTTGAATTTTGTGGATTGTTGAAATTAGATAGCCAACGAAGTTTATATGTAAAATAACAAATGTTATTACGATTTACAGTGTTTATAAGTTTAACTTTTTTATTCCTCGTTTTCTATAAGTTATAAAAACAAATTGAAAGATTTAGATGCCTTTGAAAAGGTTACATCCAACAAGAGATTTGTCTAAATTAGCTTTATAAAATAAAAATCAGTGGAAGTGATCTATCCTTAAAGCGTTTTCGCATACTCTCTAATAAAAAATATTATCTAATTCTCTCTCCATGTAAAGTTATGGGTCTTAGGAAAGATCGTGAAGCCATGAGAGCTCAGATTTTTATTTTTAGTGTTTTGCATAGTAAAATTTGATGTTTCGTAGAATATTGAAGAAAACTGAATAAGCATTTTGAACGCTTTTTTAACTTCCAACATAAATAAAAAATTGATTAATTTTTAGTCGCATAACCACATACTAGATTTAATTTATTTAAATCATTGCGTTTTTTAGCTATCGTATTTACATGCATGTTAAAGCACAAATCATTAGAAGGTCGACTTCTTGTCGGGTTCGATTTAAAATTAGAAATCCATCTGCTATTTAGACTATATATGTTTGATTAATACGTTTTCCATCCGGCTCTTCACGTTTTGTAATTATCATGTTTACTTGTCGGAAACCCAGACAGACAGATTTCTTTGGAACGGATTTTGGTAAAAATTTAATTGCAATATATAAATCTTGTGTAAAAATCACATACTAAATGTCGTCCGTCTAGGTCAAAGCAATTTTCAGTTCTCTGTGTTCACAAAGTGACAAACGGAAATAATTACAGAAAATATGTTTTCGAACTGAGGGAAATATGAAGTGTGGAGATTTATGAAAATCCTGAGTTCTAATATTTTATTTCTTTTTTGTATACTTCGTATAACAGCAAAGTAAAAACTGCATAAGGGATTGGATTATTAAAAAAATATTATATTTATGAAAATAACAATGAAAGACTTTTCACGGGAAACAGTAAAATTCATTGTCAACACCTATTTTCAAAATACCAAAATTAGTTTTAAATGTTTTCAGTCTTTTGTCATAAATCAGCAAAGCAATATTTAGCGTCTTTGTTATAAAAATTTAAAACTGTATGTATATTTTATGGCAAAATATAAATTATGCTAAAAAATAAGTTTTCACAAATAAAATGTGCTTAATAATACTAAGAAATAATACCAATAAATACTAAGAAATACATTGAATTATGTATATAAATATAAGCGGAAACGGCGATTTCAGTAAATATCTAGCTAAATTATTTTAATTTATACAAATCTTACAATTATATATAAAAATAGAAACAGTAACAATATTTTAAATTCGTAAAAACTATCATTCCGAATTGAGATTAACATAGAAAAACATAATATCACTTTAAAAAAAATGGTAATATCTAACATAAAAAGAAATCAACATTACAATATTCAAATGAAATGTATTATCTATAACACACCATTGTCATTCATCAATTCTGTTACATGAAATCAAGCTTATATCTACCGTGATTTCATGTTTGTATTTTGATACGCTAACAATGGCTATTCGTTGCGGTTGGCTAATAATGGGTTAACCGAATCGTGTTTGCGACTTCTAACTACACTTTAGACTGAAGATTATGCAAACGAGCTCGATGAAACCCTATTCTAAAAAGATAAGAAAAATGTAAATTGAATCATTTAAATTCTTTGCCATGCGCCGAAATAATCTGGTTTTTTATGCAGTAGTTTTAAGATGAATAACCACGTTAGTTCTAATTTTGCGTGATATTATTTTAAATGATTTATTTCAGAAAACCTCAGCTGAACTCATTAACATGAATTATTACAGAAAAAACAGCTTTTTATTAAAACATTCTTTTGGAATGAATATCTAAAATAGAATCCTTGAACATTTTATATTTGCTTGAATAGGTTTTCGTACGATAATAAAACGCTATTTTTAGTCGACTAAAAGCGATGAGTAATTAAGATTACTGTATTTTTTCCTAAATGATCCATCACAGACATTTTAAACTGTCAATATTTTTCAATATGATAATGTTTATAGACCAGAACATTCTTACAAGTTATTTCTACTCAATAAGTCATCTAATAAAGAAAAAAAGTTTTACATAAATTATAACTGCAGCTGAATGATGCCGAATAAATGAAGACAAATTTAGTTACCTGATGTCGAATTTGGTGATAAGAATTAAAGGCCTAGAATATTCGAGAATCTTGGCAGTAGCTCTATAGGACTTGAGTTCAAACGTTTCTTCTAGAACATTCGATTTTCTGTCATGGAGGCTACACAATTTGAAGAGACGGAATCAAAAGTAGTAGACGAGTTGAAAGTTGAACTTAATTGAGTAGTTAAAAAAGTCTCTGTTTGGAGGTTAGATTTTTCTCTGAGCTTTGTGAGAAAACATCTTTGTGCTATTACGTTTACTACCGTACCATATTTGCTGCATATGTACTGCTATTTAATATGCTTGTCTTGTTTTTTGTAATCTATGTTTGTATTTTCGTTATTTATTAATGAGCCTGATGGACTTTTCATCGAAAATCCACAGCACCATTTTTTTTTAAACTTATTTTGCCCTAGTAATATGATTTGTACATTGCATGACGAACAAATCCCCCAAATCACTCTACAGGACAGACTATGGGTTCTAGAGCAATTGAATTTGGATGATACTACTGCGGTAATAAGTAGATTAAAACATTTTAAAATTTAAATTAAAAAATTAAATGATAAATCTCACATATACACCTTGAGATATATCTGTTTTCCTTAAAAAAAAAGAAACAGTCATAGCTTAAAAACCTTAAATAATTATTTCATTATAAACTAATATGTTGATCAAAAGGTTTAAAATTTTCCAATTTTTTTATCCTAAAAATTTGAATATAAATTCAGTCTGTGATAATGACTCGAAATCAACAGCTTTCCAGACTATGATCAATTAAAACTATCAGGAGGAGTTAACTAAAAATGTTCTCATTTACTTTCTAATAAAAGTATTAACCTCTTCGCCCTTGAATAAGAGTGTCGATCATAGGCAAAACCATAAAATTCACGAATAATCAGATTTTTATTTTCAGAGTCCCATATATGAGAAGTTTGTGCTTCGTGGTAAAATAAAGAAAAACGGATATATATCATTCAGACGTATTTCATTCGTCCACATGATAGGGGCCGCGGTGGCCTGGTGGTAAGGTCTCGTCTTCGGAACCGGAAGGTTTCTGTTTCGAGACCCGATTCCACCGAAGAACTGTCATGTAAGGGAGCCTGTTGCACGTTAAATCCGTCCTGACCAAACGTCCTCCCACTGGTGTGGTGTGGTGTGGAGAGAAATGGCAGAAAGATGGCAAAAGGTGTTGGAACAGCCAATATATAATTTAATATAGTATTTGTTTATTATACGAAAACTGTCTTCCATTTTCAAAAAAAACAAAACGAAATTCCTTTCCGAACAACCCAATAATTCAAAAATGTGTTTTTTGAACTCAGCGAAATTTGAAACTTATAGATTCGTCAAAATTCCGAAATCGAACTTTTGAACGATTACAATACTTTTTTTGCATCCTCGTATGCAAAAAAAAAAAAAAAAAAAAAAAAAAAAAAAACACTTATTTTTTTAAAACCAAATTAAAATTAACCCTTTCTAGAGCCGTGGAAAGTATGCTTCCCACCAAATTTATCAATTTTTGTATGAAATTATGTAGGTTCGCGTAAGTTCTGACACATTTTTTTAGTAAGTCAGAAACTTAGATGCTTCAGTTCTTTATCTCAGACAAAATGATGTATTTTGATTTGTTACTTAATTAATGATTAACCGAATTAATTAATTAATCAAATTAAATTTATCTAACAATCTAAATGAATCCCTTTTCTTATTCTAATTTGAAGCCTAAAAATATTTTAACATAATATGACTAGAAAAAAATGGCCCTTTAAAGGGTTAAACAAAGAATACTGAAAAAAAGCGCTTGTTTGTTAATCAGTTCAAACTTCTTGAAAAATATAACATCTTATTCGCAAAACGAAGCATTTACTTTGAAATTGTTTCTGTGCAAGGTTGAAATTAATGATGATACGGATATAAAATTAAAATTACTCACGTAAACAGTGCTTATGTGGAACACTGTGGGTAAGAAAACAACTGTGAGAAGTAACGAGGTTCATCATAATAATACAAGTTGTTTTCTGAAAGTTAACTACATTAATTCTCTTTTCAAATTACATTTCCTTTCATCTTTAATTAGAAGAATAGTTAACTATATATATGCAAGCAAATTTTACTATATGTATCTGAAAAGCACACACATCATATGTACAATATATGTAAATTGCTTTCGTCAATAGATTATAGGTATACATCATTAGATGACACTTATTTTTAACTTATTTAAGAAATTCATTTTGAGATTTGAATCACATAAGAGATCTATGCATCTATACCTTATCATATGACACTGATTTCTAATTGATTTAAGAAATTCATTTTGAAATTTGAATCACATAAGAGATCTATACATCTATACCTCATCATATGATACTGATTTCTAATTGATTTAAGAAATTCATTTTGAGATTTGAATCAC
>JAPMOR010080978.1:176365-197699 GCA_026543865.1 Argiope aurantia | reverse complement strand
TTTATCAAAAGGCTATATCTATTTTAAAAAGTAGAATTAATGAACCAAATCCACGAAAGGAAAGAAAGAAAAAAAAAAGAAAAAGAAAACACTACCCGAACCGACTCATTTCGTCTGTATACCAAACGACTGAGAACATGAACGACTCCTCTAAGTGGCGCGACGCCACCTGCATACAAATTGTCGCACTTTGTCAGAAATCTCCACCCCGTAGTCAAGTCCAGAAACTGATGTCAGATCCCCGCCTCTTCTTTCAATTGATACACCATAAATCCGATGTTGCAATCTGCCTCGAGAAGAACGAACCTATCTGCCTGTCCCATAATTACAATGGATTACGATAATGAATACAGCACTTGTTTTTATACGCACATCGAGTTGAATTATCGACAATACATATGACAGAAGCGTAGCGGGCTGTTTCTACCAATGCTCCATTCGCACAAATTATCAATTTGCATTCGGAAAAGTGAAGGTATCTCCTCGGCGGCTTCTCAAATTACAGGTAAAAGGTGTGAGCGGATACATTGATTTTAATGCCTGGTCCGTGTTCACGCATTGTAATTATTTATTACGACTCTTAAGAACTACATGCGTATAGATATGTTTTGCCGATTGCGGTTTCTTTGCTTCTTTTCTTTTTATGGCAGATAATCGCTTCTACTTGGGAGGGTCCGCGGAGTTTAGAAACACTTCTGCGCGGTAGATAAATTAACTTCGAACTTATTCCTCACTCTCTCTCTCTTTGTGTGCCTTTTTTTAAATTTTTGTTTTTGTCATTAACATTGATGTGGCCATGAATTATTTATTCAAGTTGGCATACTTTCTTCAAAGAAAAATGACGGTAATTTATAAATTTAATGACTGTTGATAACCAACTTTTATGTTTTATGGGGCATGTCAGAATGAGGTATATTTTGGTTTGGCATGAATTTTGGGAGTTACACGGATGTAGCATGAATGCATATAACGAGAGCAATTTAGTTGCTTCAGCTTTAAAAAATCAGAAACCCTTTCACAACATTATTTAAAACTAGCCACCATTGACAACCAGTTTAGTTGCCGAAGGTGGCTAGCTATAAATAATTTTGTTAAAATGACTTGTTCGCGAGAATATTTGTTGTGTTAAATTTGAATGAAATATCTGTATATTCTTATCCATCAAAGACAGACAGGCATTAAAGCAGTATTATTTTATATTCTAGCTATTATTACGCATATGAATCTTCCTAATAATGACTCCCAAGACATGATAGTGCCATTAAAAAAAGCATACGGAGAATTTATTGTAGCATGTTGTCTTTTGACGTAATGTAACTTCACGTTCTTATTTGCCAGTTAATTGCCAAGAAGATAAACAGAATCTTTTTTTAGTTTTCAATAATAGAAAGAAATAAGTCGATCAAAACAATGTTATATGTTAAAACAGTGAAAACTGCCTATAGATTTCAAACGTAATTTTAGCGTGGAACTTATTTCCACAAAAGAGCACACCAGTTTATACAAATTTATTTGTCATTTCCTAATTAATACTTTTTAGATATCTGAATACTTTAACTTCATTAATCAAAAACTTTGACATATTGATTACTAATAAAAATGAGATGATTCATATTACAAGAGTTAAAGCCTCTTAAAATTGACAAAACACAATTTGAAAAAAAAACACACACACACACACACACACACACACACACACACAAAAAAAAATCAGATGTGGTCTCCTGAAACCTTTCCCGCATGCACTCTAATAAAGATGTGTTATCCCAGAGAATGCTTGCATGACATTGGCATACAATAGATACGAAATATTAACCTTTGGCACGAATTTAGCATTTTTACTGAATCTATCGTGTCATCCTTGGCGAGTTATTTCACGATTAATCCATTGGAGAGTTATTTCACGATTAATCCATGGCATGTGATTAATATCAGCCAAAAATCTAATTTGTGTTTTAGACTCGCTTTTCCCAAACGACTGAATTTTTTAATACAAAACTACATTAGTAGTCGCAAAATCACATACTAAATTTGATATATTCACGTCATTAAATTTTTGAGTTATCGCGTACACATGTTTATGAAAGTAAACACCGACAGATGGTCAACCCCTAATTAAATTTAGCTCAACATTTGATAGGTGTCTATACTACAGATGTTAATTCCGCATATCAAATTTTATTTATTTAACTCTCTGCGTTTTGTAATTATTGTGTTAAATTATATTTGAACAGCAGGACAGACAAACTTCTGCTGAGCGGATTTTATTCAAAATTTGACAGAAATCTACAAATTTGGTATAACGATCGTACATGAAATTTCGTTTGTCTAGATCAAGGCGTTTTTGAGTTATTTTGCATTAATATTATCCCAGAGAACACCTTCCATGGCATCGGCATACAGTAATTACGAATTATTAATTTTTGGCAAGAATTTAATATTTTTACTGAATGTATTTTATGATCCTTGGCGAGTGATTGATTCTTGGCATGCGGTTAATAATAGCCGAAAAATCAAATTTATGTTTTAGGCTCGTTTTCCCAATCTCTTGCAACAAACACTTTGACACAAAACTACACTAGTAGTCACAAAATAATATACCAAATTTGATAAATTTTAGCCATTGTGTTTTCGAGTTATCATGTTTACATGTTTCTGAAAGTACAGATCAGCAGAGGGCCAGCTTCTTGCTAGAATTGGTTAAAAATTTGAAGAGTATTTTCACTATACATGTTAAATATTTTTAACGAATTTTATCAAACTATCTCCTTTCGTTTTGCAGTTATCGTGTTAACTTGCATTCGAACAGCCAGTCAGACAGACTTCTTCTAAACAGACTTTATTTAAAATTTGATAGAAATCCACAAATTTGGTGTGAAGTCCATATAAATATTTCATCCATCTAGCTCAATGTGGTTTTGAATTATTTTTGTCACAGAACAACGGACATTTTTGAAAAATGTGTTTTGAGCTCCTTAAGGTATAAAATGAGGAGATTTAAGAAATATTTAAGAAATATCGAGTTTTTTTAAAGTTCTTTTATACGTATTAAAGCGAAAGTACAGCAATCGTCAAAAAAGTCGAATTCGAAATTTTGACGATTGCTTTCGTTTTAATACGTATAAAAGAACTTTAAAAAAACTCGATATTTCTTAAATCCGTAAAATTAAATTAGAATGCATATTTTAGTAAAGATTTTGTGGGTAGCATAAATTTTTATATAGGTTTGAAAAATACGATTCTGAAAAAAGAATTTTTGACAGCAATCATTCTATTCAATACGAAATATCTGAATACACCAAATAGTTTATTAATCAAATTTTACATATATGAAATCCTAACTAGAATGCAAATAATTTATAATACTCATATTAAAATCAAAACAACCAATACCATCATTCAGTACAGAAATATAGTTGCCTTTTTTGTCAAATGAAAGTTTATCGCTTAGATCCTCAAAAACTGTCCAATTCAATTTCTTCCAACCACAGTCCCTAGTGTGGATTTCACTCGTATATTAGAAGGAAAGGAGAAAAAATTGCATTCCGGGCACATATCTGACAGGCCCCGGCAATCTCTCCGATTCCTCTCCCAGTGTCAACTGCAATTTCGTTACAAAACAGACCTTCAATAAATGAGTTACAGTTTGCGGCGAGAAAGAGCCTTCATCGTGGCGCTTTTCCCTGCGAGAGATGGAAGTGGATTTTCGGTTGTAGATTTCCTAATATTGAAAGCAATCGCGTCTCATATGAGATAAGTCCGTTCCGGCCATCTTTTTTGTGGTGGAGAGGGGAATAAATGGAAAAACTTTGAGTAGAAAAATAATAAAAGGAAATTTGAAATCTCCGAAAAATGCATGATTTAGAAAATATTAGCTATTATATGTCTGGACTATTATAAAATTTATTAATTTGCGTGGGTTCATTTTTTTTCCATATACATGCGAAAATATATATCAATCGCTCACTATATGTTTACTTCGTAATAGAAAATTGTTCTTATATTGAAAATTTAACCCTTTCACCCTTTGCCCTCGGAAAAGCAATTCGATGCATAATTATTCACTTCATACATGAATATGTTTATTACACCAAAAAATAAATACATACAATTATTACAATTGTTTGAAGTTGAAATTCCCTGAAAAATGAATCTACATCTTTTTATTGTTTGAAGGTCGTTTGTAGGTATTTTTAGCAATAAAAATTAAATAATATATATATATATATATATATATATATATATATATATACTGGTAAAAAGCGGATTGTATCAGGTTTCTCATATTGCCTTTCGTTACAATATAGGTCTCATATTGCCTTTCGTTACAATAAAACCTAAAGCATTTATAGATGAATTCAAAAATAAAAATTGAAATGTAGAGAGTAAGGGATTTCAGTAGAATAAAAAATATTGCTCCAAATAGGAAAGATATTTAGATGAAGATAAAAACGAAACAGGATCTTACAAATGAAACTTTTTGAAATATCGTTTCATGCCTTGGTTATCGAGTTAGAGATCTCATCTAATGTGTATATATATATATATATATATAATGATATTTGATATTTGTAATTCTTTAATTCTTAAAATTTGATTTTACTTTTGTTTAACATTTATCGATATTTTTTCTCTTATTTCGCAATTTGCTACTATTGTGGTAAAACCTCAAACAACAGATAAGTAAGAGAAACTAGGTAATGAATTTTTTTTTTTCTTATGCATTTGCAATCAACTGCATAAATGTTTGATAATATAAAAAAATAATACTCTACAACTACATACAATGTTAATTTAATTTTTTTATTTATTTCTTATTATTATTGTTATATATAAAAGGGGTACTCACAGGCCCTTGGAGAATTATTTTTTGTTATTTTCTGTGTGAAGAATTGAACCTTCACTGAATATATGAATTATAATATAATGAATGTTTTTAGAGTTTTTTTGTATTAAAACATTTAATTAAACAAATTTTATTGAAAAGCCAAATTATGAATATTGTTCTTTGTTCAAAAGCACTAGAGGTACTCTCAATTGTAAATAATAAATTTTAATAAAATATTGAAATAAAAATTATTTTGATGAATACGATAAAAATTTAAAAAAACTTAGATTTAAATAATAATTTCCGTTAAAAAAAGTTTTAAAGGAAATTTTTTACATATTACACTCCACTATAATAAATAATTAATGTAAAATTATGAAATAAACTTTAAAAAAAACTATTTACTTGCATCAAAGTACCATTTCGTGAATGAAGCGATAACTCTATCTTTATAATTAGTTTAATATTGTTTAGTTATTTAATATATATTTTAATTAAATTAAAAACTTACATATAAAAATAAGCAGTTATACATCATAGCAATTCTAAAATCCAAAATAAATACATAAAAACACGAAACTTTGCTATAAAAATTTTAAAAACCAAAGAAATATAATTATAATTTTCAGTATTTAAAAAATACTCTGCTATGATTTAACTTATTAACATTTTTAAAAACATAAAATCAACTAAAATTCTACATTTTTAAAATGAGCTAAGAAAATCTACTTATTTTTTTATTTCAGAATAACAATAAATTCAATCCTCTTACAACATGATATTCTAGTAACACGATTTGAACAGAACAATGAAAAACAGCTATACTTTTAACACAACAGGGCATTTTGATAACAGTTTTTATCCTGCATGATTTCAGACACTTTCGCATACAAACGAACTCTTCCATGATACTACTTCGATCAAAATTTGTGAGCTTCGCTTTGCACAGATCGATATAGTGACAAGAATCAACCCTAAAGACAACCCTAGTGACAAGAATCAACCCTAAAATCAACCCTATCATAAAAAGCACAGAAATTGTTTAAAAATTTTAATTGACTAACATTTTAACGTTTTTTTTTATTCACGATAATTGTCAAAAATATAATGATACAAAACGACGGTTCCCTATCACACATGACTATTATTTTAAAAATGAATAAAATTGAGCTTAAATTAAAGAGTAAAATAATACATAAAATTCCACAACCGACGCCGATATTTATTATAAAACGCAATTCTTAGGACTCAAACCACTTGTGAGAACAACGAATCGTGTATTACGCATAACGCGATGCGCTTTTTCCGAAATCCAATTTCTCTTGACAAGGTTACTCCCGGTTCAGATTCTAACCATAACCAGATCCTTTACAAAGGGTTGGCCACAAAGCTTCACAGTTGCTATGAGATGTGGTTTATTCATCGGAAAGGGATGCAATTGAAATTTTGCTGCCTCTATCAGTGTCGAGTCGCACATAAAAAGACTTGAAGGAAAAAAAAAGTTTCGTAGAGACTCGGAATTGAATGACAGAATTCACTTAAAGGAATTCAGTGGGTTCTTAAGTAATTGTTTTCAGCTGCGCACAAAGAAGAGCAAATATGAAAGTTTTTGAAGAAATAAGTAAGACGCTTTTATAGTATAAAAAAGGGTTGGTCTGTAATCAAGGAAATATTTTATTTTATCTCTAGCCGTTGTATCAACAGTTTCGTTGTGTTTATATGTTTTATATATATATATATAGTATAAAATCAAAATACATATAATTTTACATCATACAGTTTTTCACTTTTTATGAGCACATTCCGTCTGCTGAAACTACATTGTTGCCTCGTAAATTATTATTTATTTTATGATTTTTTTTACTTAAATTATTTATATAAATTATAATAATTTAATTTAAATTATTTATATAAATTTAAATAAATTATATTTTTGCAGATTTCATTTCCAAAAAGATTTAATTTATTTTTAATTAGAGCTTTAGTCAATGTGATGGCAACACTTTGAAAAAAGCTAATTTTTTCCCATAAATGCGAAACGTGCTCGTGCAGTTTAAATTTTATTTTTATTTTGTACGAAAAAAATTGTTGAAAACTATAGTAAAAATATTTATTTAAAAATTCATTAAAAATAGAAATTTAATTTTAAGGTTAAAACATTGGTATAATTTAAAAGATAAATTTTTGATCTTTAACTTCATGTAAAATTCCTTTTTCTGCGGTAATATTTTTGGAAGTTATAGCAGAAACACGCCAAAATTTCGCTTAATTTTTAAATAAATAAAATTCTAATTAAAAATTCGAAAAAATAACCCCCAGGTGCACATTTCCGGCTTCCAAGGTACACACGTGCCAAATTTGGTAGCTGTAGGTTGAATACACACACACACACACACACATACACACACATTGAGCTTTATTATAAGTATAGATATAGATTTAATGAATATGAAAATTTCTGAACTTCCAAAACCCCTGGTGACAGAAGTACTACAAAACCAAAAAGTTCCGATCAGACATACGAACGACGTAGTGTTAAGTTTATTATTTAGTAGAGTGCTAATATACTTGCTAATAATGAAGATGTGCACTAATAGTGTGTGTGTGTGTGTGTGTGTGTGTGTGATTGTGTGTGTGTGTGTTGGCGTTTTACAGGACAGTCTCTTCAATGTTGAGCCACGAAATTTGGCCCTAATATTGGCCCTTTGGAAAATGGAAATGTGTGCCTAGAATCGATTGTTTTAAAATTTTATTTGACTAAAATTTTGGGGTTTATCTACGATAACTTCCAAAAATAAAACGGTACAAACTGATTTTTACAGTATTTTAATGATACTAATTTAATTTTTGTGCACATCTTTTGAGAGTGTTGGAATTTCTTTTAATTTTATAATCTTCAAAGAAACGGTCCTTTGATGCCAGTAAATTATTTATTATTTTTAAATTTATTTCTCGGTTTTAAGTTAATTATATATTACCATTTTGTTTAAAGCTAAGCAGGAAGAATACGGTTTCATTTCTGTATGATTTTCAAAAAGAATAAGAAAGCAAAATGACAGTACTTCGAAAGTAAGAAAACAGACGAACAGGATATTTACGTTTCTAATCGATCACTTAACTGTTTTACATCGATTTATCGAGTTTTGATAGTTGTAAGCAAAAGATAAACCATTCATAACGATTATAATTCAATATTAAAATTATTTCGAATACATAGAGAAGTCAAGTATTCAATGGATTCCATTTGAATTAAAATAAGAAAATATTCCCAAAATAGAAGGTGTCATGTTATTATACAATAAAACAAATAAAACAGTTAAGTGGTTAATTGTACTATGGTGTCATAAAGGAAGAAGCGGCTTGACTGCAATAAAATGGTTCATAAACACATAAAATAAAACATATGTAAGATTATTAAAACTATACGTTGTTAATGTCCCAATTCAATATTTCATAAACGATTTAATCGAAAGTTAAAACTATTCGGCGAATGAACTAAGGGCGAAAGATAGTTAAGAAATATACAGAAAACCTGCCAAATTACTGATTGACTAATCTGAAACACATATACAGAAAGAGACACATACATAGAGATATCCTATAAATCATTCGAAATGTCTTATTAGTAGATAAAATCTAGTAACAAAGCTATCTCAATAATCCGAAAATGAATACAAGAGATGATACAAAACAACTCCATTCTTTCAAGGAAGCACCGACAGTTTAGTCGCGAATCAGTCATCATGCATCCGTTCTCGTGGGACTGATTGGCAAGTGCGGACAGGAGCAGCTCCGTGTTGACTGTTAGATAATTATTAGTTGGGCGCGATGCCTCCTCAATCATTTTCGATGAAGTAAACCGCCGGGTGATGCGATGGGGAATTTTGAAATAACGTATCATAAAATCGCCAAAGAAACTCCTGAAAATTCCTTCGAATTTATCTAGACTTGATTGATGTCATACATTAATATGTGTTTGTAGTAAAAATAATAATATTTCATAAAAATTGTAATTTTGGGGGGAAATTTATTTCTTTGATAAGTGATTACGTTGAAAAGGCTACACTGATTTATGGTGAATATATATATATATATATACATATATACACACACACACTCACTCACTGTCCAGTGTATCTGTACAGATGTCTTTATAACATCGCGTGAATTTTGTTTCTGTATTCATTCTTTTACAAATTACATTTATTTTTACAAATGCATAATTTCCGTTTGTAATATATTTTCACCTGTTTTAAATTTTGTTAAAAACTTCTTACGAAAAAAACCATACAAATCAAAATCCAATAAATATTTTCGGTTCAAATCAGATACGATTATATGTCAATACTTTCTGTAGTTCCTGAACTGCAAAATAAGTAATCAGTTCTTTAAAAATATATAACTACTTTAATACTTATAACGTGGAGAAAAATAAATGAAAATTTCATGTTACTTATCAGTCGAACACCAAATTTAAAGATAAGGAAGAAATATTGATCATCTCTTTATTCGAAAATTCGATATTATTTCTGAACTAAGTATTTATTATTTACATGAATTTGAGTAAATGGTATGATAAGGTTTTTTAAACTAAAATATTTTTCCTTTATACGTTTTCTTATCCAAAAAAATTATTCTTCCAATTTTCAAAATACTTTTGTCTTTGATTTGATATATTTAGGCTCTCACTATTTTTTTTTTTTAATTCTAAAAATTCTTTCTAGTCCCAAAACTTTTTTAAAACGTTCAAAATACTTTTGGTTTTTAACTGATATATTCAGTTTTTTTCTGTTTCCCCCCCTGTATTTTAAGCAAAAATTCAACATGTATTTTTGCAACATTTCTTCAAAAAACTCAAGTAAACCTTATAATTTAAAGGAAAGTAAATGCAAGTTTTTTTTGGGATTTTCTCGAATAGCAGGTATTTAATTGGCATGTGCTTTAAGGCTTGTGATACATAACTTATAACTTGTACATTATTTATTATTTTTATTTCATTAATTCGCAATATTTTGAAATATTTTTTCAATGAAATAGCTCAAAACCAACACTACGTAGAGTACATAAAATGAAAAATATATGAAATCATAAAGCATTAGAAAACAAAAACTTCTAAAATTATTCTAATGAACATAATTTTACAATAATCCTTACAAATGGCTAAATGGTATCACAAAGCCCCTCCATTCTTTCTAAATAGTATCTTTTCATAGATTAATATATTTCGTATTTATTATTTCTGGAAAAATCCTTACAATTTCTAGATAATTCATAAACTGAAGAATTTTTTCATTTATTTATATATAAAAAAATATTATTGCCCAAAGACCGAGATCCATCGCAGATTTTAGTAATTATTATTAGCCGCTTCCATTTTCTATTAGATTTTCAATTTCAGATGTAATTTCCAAAAATATATCCTTTTAAATTTATGTTTTAATTTAAATATTGAAATTCAATATTTTTACCCGAATGGAAAAAGTTTCTTAGCAAAGAATCACCGAACATGGGTCACTAAAATTAATAATAATTTTTTAAGTGACGTTAATTCAAATAAATAAAATCAACTAACAATAAAAGTTATGATAAGTTTGAAAAATGCAACTTTAATTTAACTTAAATTTGATAGTGAAATTTCCGTTATATTTGAAACCTGGTCTTTGATCTCTTAAAAGCATGTACATAAAAGAATTAAATTTAATATATATTTAAAAACTTTTATCCAAGATTTATCAAGAAAAAATATTTTAACTAGTGATTTGAAAAATTTTCAATTGAAATCCATTGTTGAAAAGTGGAAGCTACACAGTGTAAATGTATGATGAATAACTTCTATTCCAAAAAGAACTATAAAAGTTAAATAACAAATAAAGTTAGTTTTTAAGTTAAATTTATGATTACGGAAATTTCTGAGAAACAATATTCAGTTTTGAGTTCACTTATAACTGACAAAATCACAAAAGTAAGGATTATTTTACTCCATAAGATAAAAATTGTTGATTGTTAGGTTTCAAATTTCAGCTCAAAACATTTTGACTTTCAATACAAATAATATAATAATAATAATGTTGAAAATCTTCATAAATCTTTATTTAGGACGAGCCAAATTTTCAACTATATAAGAAATGACTTCATTATTATTGTTTTTATAATCAAAACATGTTTCGCATATATGAATGCAACAACAAACGTCCGATACGATTAAATTAGAAGCTTTCGTCCATGCAATATTTTAGAAGAAATCGTTAACATAAAAAGGCTATAGACCTTCAGTAAACACAGCTGAATATTCGATATTACAACATATAATGACTAATTAAAAAATGAAAAAAATATCGTGAAAATATTTTTTATTAAAAATGCGCCTTTTAATCGTTTTAAATTAAATTTATTATCAATATTCAAATAAGTTAATTGTTGTCAAATCATTATTTCGTTTCCTGGAACACGAGATCAACATTTACAACGAATTTTACTTTTATTTTATTTATAGGGAAAACACTCTGATAACCTGATATAGAAACCGGTCATTAATTTTTGAACCCATAAATCTCTCCTTTTAAATGTAGAAAAGAAGATAAATTGAAAGCTTATAAATTTTTCATGATTCTTTCGAAGTGAGCTGAAATTTTTTATTGATTGATGGCTGCTTTTAATTGCACAAATTAAATGATACTTCCGCCCGATTTTAAAACTGTGAAACTAGTATGGCGGATGTGTGAGTTGCATAGTACGAGAAGTTATAATTTATTAATGCTAAAAAGTGATTCAGGTTTTTGAAGTAAGTAAAAGTTTTCAACTTCTTGTAAAATTTAACATTTTACTTGATTCCAAAAATGGAAATCGTTTGATTGATATCTGGTGAATAATGTGGCCTTCGAATGCATCTGAAAGATTATTTTAATATTAATAGAAGACACTTCCACCATTAACAGCTGAAGTCGAATTGTTAAATAATGAAAACTACTTCCGCAGAAATAGTGCCACATTTTCACAACATAAATACAAATTTTTTTGGTGTAAACGAATGACTTTTTAATTAAATACTAGATATATAATGTTAATTAATCTAAGATTTTGAATAGAATCTTTCAACATAAACGTTTGGGAGATATTTCGAATGGGAATGCAATTGAAATTAAACAATTTACATTTGTTCCCTCGCTATTACACACATTTATAGAAGCATCAGTGAATTAATTGATATTTAAATTTTTAGGTTATTTAAAACACACAATGCATAACAAGTATTTAATAGAAAAGTGAATTAAAATAAGTTGTAAATTTGTTTTAAGATTTTAACCTCTTGACATACAAATAAAACAGAATTGTATGCGTCCGAAAACTACTATTCAATTTGGCTCATTTGAAATGTTAGGTGTAAGCGTAGAAACAGAACATTTTATTTTAAAATTTACATTGTTATATAACATCTGATCGGGTTGATATTTAATGTTAACGGACAATAATGACATTATAAAATAAAAAAGTAGTTCTGCAAAGTAAAAAAAACATTTGCAATATGTAAAAAGAAAATGAAAAAAATAGACATATTTTTATACCTCCAAATTATTTCGTTTCTTATTTGTATTATTTTTTACGAACATATTGCATTTCTTTGTATTATGTTTCTTAGTGTTTAATTTCAGTACTCCTTTGTTATCCAAAAATCTAATTAGATGCTTATAATGCTTTCTAAGTCGCATTTGCCAGTTAAACACTACAAAAGATGATGCAATTAATTTGGCATTTTACCCAAATTAGAAAAATATGCTTAACAACTACCAGACATGCAATAGCCATGACTTACCAACGGAAATTTATGACCATATCTTTCAAAACTATTACTTCTATAAAAATGGATTTTGTATTATCTTAAAATTAAAGAGACTATTTTTTTAATAACATCAATTTTATTTTTGTATAATGTTTTATTTTTAATATTTATTTATTGCAACACACATTTTGCAACAATTCATTTTTAGTATTATGATGAAATTAAATTTCATCCCTAAAAAAATATTAAGTCATGTATTTTTGCCAATTTTAACACTTAGATTTAAAAAAATACTTTTTTTTTTATATTCATTCTGAAATAAGATTTCCAGTTTCGAGTTTAATTTATAGTATATATAGCTTCTGACACGTACGCATTGCAAATTCCTTTTGACTAATGGAATTAAATTCAAATAACAAAGTGAATTAAAAAAAATTCATTCCGAATTTATATTTAACAACGTAAAAAGCCAATCTGGATCAACAAACTGGACACTAAAGGCGGCTAGCATGTATAAGGATTCTTGCAGTGTTAAATGTATAACAATATATAGTATCCCTTAGGTTCCTATAATTTACATATTTTTTCAACAAAATAATAATTTAATACTTTTGGGAATTTGAATGATTTAAGAAAATTGTAGATGAATAAAAAAAAATGCTTCTTTAGCATAATCTGAAATGTTAATAAGGATAATAATAATAATATAATGCTAATAATAATAATGTTGTAAGCATAATATGCAAATATATCAAAACGAAACTAAGATGACTCACTCCTAGGTTCTCTCGGTCCGTCAACTGTGACTTTAATTGCTTTCACGTAGGTTGCGACTTGTGGGGGGCTTGTACTCAAGGTTATAGTTAATGTGAAACTCTTTCCTGAAAATAAAAATGGAGTATTAGAAAAATAGGGAATCGTAAAATCAGCAAACATGATAATTATAAAAAAAATAATACATTTCTCAATTACATCTTGATGTAAATTAAAAAAAGTATTGAATTAAAAAGAGGTTATAATATTTTTCGTAAATCATCAACACATAAGTTTTCTTCAGACCATTTCTTCTACTAATAATAAAAATGAATGTGTGTCTTTGCTGGATAATTTGCTAGATCATGAATACGCTAAATCATTTAACAAATAATTACCAAATTTAGCACATGCGTATATAATGTGGCGGATGAAAACGGAACAATTTTTTTAAATTTTTAATTAGAATTTTAGGCAATTAAAAATTTTAAGTTTGAATTTTAAATTTTAAGTGAATTTTAATTTTTTTCCGTGATAACTTCTAAAAATTTTATTGCATAAAGGAGTTTTACACAGTGTCAAAATTCAAAATACTATCTTTTCAATGGTATTAATTTATTAATCGTGCATATAATTTCTGATTTTTGGCAATTATGAAACATTACATTATTCTAGCAGTATATTATATATTATATAATGTATTGTTAGTTTCATTAAATATTTAATCATGAGATTTTCTTACATTATCGAAAACGAAAGAAGAATTCCGTTTATTATCTGCGTACTTTGTAAGACAAATAAAAAGGTGAAATTATAATTCCACAAAAGTTAGAGAACCGGACAATTGCATTTTTAAAAGCGTTATGACATCATGGGACAGGCCTCTATTAGGGAAATTCATGCACACAATGCATAGAAAATATAATATTGTAATATTTGACGAAATCATGAGAATTTAATTACATCTAAGCGATTTAATTAAAATTAAAAAAATCATTCGCGGCGAATCATTTAGTCGCCAAAGGCGGAGAGCATTGAAAGAATCAATATAAACCAAAACAGAAAAAAAACAAAGTAAAACTCAGCTAGAATTAGAAATTTATTGTATTCAAAACCCCTTAATTTATAAAATATTGAGATGAAATCTTTCGCTATAAATCTTTGAATTGCAAATTCAAGATTGTCAAAACCTATCTTATATCTGAATTTCATTTTATGTGAATGCCATAGATAACTTTAAAATGTTACTAGCCAAATTTCCTGGATTTTCAATAGGTCAATGCCATTGGCAATTAAACGAATATCGAAGCCAAGCAAGTAATAAATTTGGAATAATATACTATGCTACCTGCCAAAAGTAATAAAACTAAAACAATAACAAACTGAAATATCTAACATTTAACTCAGTTCAATCCCGTATGAGACTCACCAAAATATTTAGTAGACACATTGAAGAAATTAATCAAATTTTCATGCTAGTGACAACAGCAAATCTCAGTTATATTGCTATTTATAGCTTTAGTTTGAACTGATAAATGCACCACTAGCAAGAAGAAAGAAAGAAAGAAACAAGAAAAACTTAGTAAAAAAGAAAAGAAAAAGCAAGGGGAAAAAATAAATTAGCGAAGCAAAGTCTAGATTTTTAGTAACTGCAAAAAGCTTAACTTCGGAAAAACACCTCCAAAGAATTATTATCTTTTTTTTTTTTTACTTTAGAAAAAAGGCAATTCATAAAGAAAAGGCAATTCTTTTATATTTGTAATTTATATTATAACTAAACATAAAACAAAAAATTATATAGTATTATAACTACAAAATATTATTATTTTTATTCTTTGACATATGAAATTCCAAATATATGTTACTACAGCAAAGTTTCTTCAAACTGTGACGAAAGATTTTGAAATTGGAGACATTTTTCGGGTAAGACGGTGGCAATAGAAAAAAAGAAGACATTAAGCACAATGCCACTTAATATTTTAACCACCTTTCTTTTAAAAATACAATTTTTTTCAACTTTCACCCTTTTTTTCTTAATAAAACAATAATATAATGTAATAAAATATAATATAACAAATAAAATATAATAAAAAATAATATAATAACATAAAAATAATAACACAATTTAATAAAATAAAAAATAATATAATAACATAAAAATAATAACATAATTTGATAAAATAAAAAATAATAACATAATTTAATAAAATAAAAAATAATAATATAATTTAATAAAATAAAAAAATAATAATATAATTTAATAAAATAAAAAATAATAATATAATTTAATAAAATAATAAAATAATTCCTCTAAAATTTCCACAAATTATTTAAAAAATTAAGACATTCTAAATTCTATCCCAAAATATTAGCATGATTATGCTCCAGGATTAATTAAATAAAAATTTTAGTTAATGAAATTATTATTTTTAACAATTTAAAATTCTAGAAATCCTTCCTTAATAGTAACATAAGATATAAATATCTATCAATTTTGATAGCTTTATGTTTTAAATCTGATTGGCAGACTGTTTTGGTCTATTTATAACTATGGTTATCGCATCATGTGCTTCGTATCTTATGTATAAAACAGAAAGTGTAAACCAAGCCATGTAATTATTGCTGTATCCAGATATTAAAATACATTTCACTTATTGAATGACATCGATGTAGAAAAAAAATAATAAAAAATTACATACATGTGCCCTTTGAAATCTTAATTGCGCGTAGTAAAGATGCAATTTAATAACTGGCGTCGCATCCACGTTATTGATATGCTCTTATTAATTCTTTTTTCATATATTTTTTATACAAGTATATGCGAACTGGGAAAAAAAAGACCAAAAAGAGTTGAAAGGGTTTCTTGTATCGTCCTCCGGGCTTATATAAAAGAACGCGAATAAAAAATCTCAGGGGGCATAAAAAATAGATAAAAGAGAACGAGTTTACATTTATGGATGCGTTGGGAACTAAAACACAAAGATTTATACTCGAGGTAGAAAAAGCGAAACATTGTGTGCGCAGAAAGAACATCGAGGAAAATTTTAAATGCGTCGAACGCTTCACAAGAAGGGGGAAAAACCCTGAACGGGTCATTATTTTAGACCCCCTGGGATGGAAAAGCAACTAGTTTTCCGAACAATCTAAATACATACATGTATACAAAGTGGTGACTACAAGCGCGCTAAGAATGCTCACAAATTAAAGGAATAAGGAAAAAGGTAGATTTTTTTTATTATATAAATAAACTTCCTATATCGCAGAGTCCTCATAACCATGTCATTTAAAGACTTATTAGCACACATGTAAAAAGAAATAAAACAAATAAATAAAATAAAAAAAAACTCGAAGATTTATTCAACGTAAATCACTATACCGTTTTATATTAGCATAATGAGGAAGTTAAAAGTTGAAAACGAGTTGAGAAACGTAAACATATAAGCAAGCGAAAGAAAAAAAAATAAAGATTAAAAAAAAAACATTACAAAGAAGAAAGAGGAGGGGAAAAAAAGAAGAAAGAGCAGCTGCTAAGTAAGATGAACATAAAGCAAGCGTAAGCATTTTGAACCAAATTTGGGGTTAATTATTCACATATGTGATGATTTCCTCGGCGATGAAAAAAGAAATAAAGTTACAGTTTTCGCTTGCGTTAAGTCTCAAATATGAATATTCATTTTTTAATGGGTTTTTTTCCCCATTCCCAGTGGTAGACGGCTGAAAAAAGGATTCTTTCTGAATTTGTATTGCCGTCATAAAAGACTATCTCATTGAGCTGAGATACATTTTTTTTTTCATCTCACGCGCATTCGTTTTTATATGAATATTCAAAAACATGAGAGGTAAAATTAAAACAAGAATGTTTTTAAAGACGGGGAAAATGTAATTAATGAAATGTGTGAAAGAGCTTCGAACGCCCCGTGGAAGTTAGGCTTTTAATTTTAATCCTTAATGAGTCTATGCTGTATTTTCAAGGGAGGAAAAGCCATCTTTTCGAGTGAGTTTGTGTGAGTGTTTTTCTTCCTTTTTTTTGGGTGAGAAGATATTTATTTATGATTGCGAAAAAGTAATGAGCGTCATATTGCAAACGACATTTTAGTGTTACTCGATAAATTTAGGGAATACAATTTAACTGATGCAAAAATAGATGGAATATAAAATTTCCAATCTTTCTTCAACAAATGCATTATAATATATCAAAGCTTAATCTTTGAACAGATGAATTGTTGGATTATACTTTAATTTATGAAGAACTTAAAAATATTTTTCCTTTATTTTTATTTATGTCACAAAAGTTGATAAATGTTCAGATAAATATCAAATAAGTTGAAAATGTTAAATTTTGAGAATACAATTCAATTGATGCGTAAATAGATGGAATATAAAATTCCTCATCTTTTTTCAACAAATACATTATAATATATAAAAGTTCAGTTTTTGAACAGATAATATTGTTGAATTATACTTTAATTTATGAAGAATTTAAAAATATTTTTCCTTTATTTTCATTTATATCACATAAGTTGATAAATGTTCAAAATGCGATATAAAAATATTCAGTATCCTTACAGATTATTTATTAATATTAGAATTATTTATCAAGATTGAGCACAAATGTTTCATCTTGGTCTACCCTACGACGACCCATCAACCCGAAAGGGTGTAAGACCTTGAAAACCACCGGGGAGAGAAATTTTTTTTACTTATTGAAAGACTTACAGTCATCGCCAGAATATAGGCAATAAATAAGAGTTTGCATTATAGTTCATTTGACTAAAATAAAATATTTAAATTAAATATTTAGCAAACCAACATTTGTAAAATTTTAAAACTCGTGCACTGTTTTTATAAACATGAACATTCAAAGTTTTTAAACGGTAATTGTTTTCTTTAACGGTGAAATATTTCATGTCATATATATTTGATTTTTATCAAAGCTCGTATTACTTAATAAAAATCACAGTTTCCATAAACAAGGTAAAATCAAGACAATAGATTTAAGTAGATAAAAGTCGGTTAAAGCAATTTTCGATTTGGGAATACATTTTTCCTCATAAAAAAGAATGAATTTGAGAAAAGAAATTCCTTAGTAACAACCCAAAATATATGAAAACAAAAACCTTGAAATAACTTTTTACTGAATTGTTCAGATGATCTGCTGATTATTATTTAAATGAGTACATTATATTAATTCATTGTTATATGATACAAAATTGTATCTGAATGCAAAATTTTGTAAATCAAGCACTCCAGTGTAAGATATACAGTAAAATAAATAAATAAAACAATAACATTCTTTCCCTTCTCTGTTTTACAAACTTTTAGCGTACCTTCTTTTTTCATCTTTTTATATGTTCAGAACAAATTATGCGAACGATTTTAAACTAATTTCCTAATGAACCAGAGACTTGAAACTAAGCATAAATCAGAATTGGATGGCAATGTAATATTAAACAAGCTTTTACGTTTGTACATGTGTTTGTTCTGATCGGTGCAAATTTTAAAACCGATTTTAAACCAATCAAAACTTTCATTACAAACTGATGGTCCATGAGAGTTCGTAAAAGTTTTTGTGACTTTTTTAAAATTAATTTTTAACATGTTTATATTAACTATATGTTATATGTGCCTATCTGCTCAACGCAACGTATGCAGTCGATATTTTGTGCAATTTAATCATCTTCCCTATGAGCTAGACATTTGAAACCTTAAATATAGATCAGAACGGAATGCAATATTAACTTTGTTCTGTATGGAACAAATTTTGTCTCGGGTGTAACTCATCGAAAATTAAGTTTAAAATTGATTGCGAATTTCACACATATAAGACAAAACAGAAAATAATTATTTAGATACAAAAAATATATGTTTTTAAAACGGGCTAAGAACTATGAAATATTTTCTCGTAACCCTTACTGATTTAGAGTCCTACACAGATTGTCCTGAAATTTTAAAAATTCACAATCACATCACAATGAATGAAAATCTATGATTACAAATTTTAAAAATTCACAAGGACATTTTCAGGACAATCTGTATGATGTTAGTAATTTTTCAAGACAATCTGCATGAGGCTTGAAGAAATTATTTAATACTTTTTAGTCCGTTTTAAAAAACATGGCATATTAAAAAAAGAATTATATTTATTTATTTTTATTTTACCTAAAATAATCGCCATTTGCTTTTGCTTCTGTTATTCTTATCTTTTTTTCGTAAGAAGGCAGATCTATTAAGACAATCAGCTATTTAAATATTACGGCTATCAATACTTATTACTTTTAAGTCCGTTTTAAAAACGTAGAATATTTAAGGGCCAGGATAGCCCGACTGGTAGGACGTTGAATTCGCTTCCCTTGAGTTATGAGTTTGAACCCCGTAGGCCGAAGACTCTCCGTTTACCTGGTGGCTGGTGCCCGTATAAATCTGTCATAGCCACAAAATCCTCCGAGACAATACCACTTGGAGTACTGAAACAGAGGTGATTGTTCTCTGACTCAGGTCTAAATTTCAATCTGTGAATGAATGAATGATGTCCACCCCATGAAAAGGGATGTGACGCATGAGAATCTAAGACGTACTCTTGGCCCTAGATGGCGCTACTGAAACAAGGGACGCTGAAACTCGGCTTACAATCGCTGACTTCGTCAGCGGGCTTTCCTATGACAAGTTCCATAAGCAATACCAGCAACCGAATATTTCAAAAAATTATTTAAATATTTATTTCAAATATTTTTTTATAAATAATAGCTGATTGCTCTTCTATTCGTGATATTCATCTTTTAATCGCAGGAAGAGGACGGAATGTGTTAAGTCAATAAGTCATTTAAAGCTAATTTCCAAGAATAATATATTCGATGCAAAATACTTGGCATGATACTTGAGACGAAATACCCCAAGTAGTAACCAGATCCCATTTTCTTTCCTTTAGATAAAGTTCGCAAACTTTGTAATTTTCCGCGTGTATGATGAAAACAAATTTTACGAAATAATTCACAACTAAGCAATTAATAGTTCCGAAAAACTCAGATCTCCATTTCACCAACTTTTCAAAACTTAAACAAAGGCAAGATAAGATTGGGATTCTTTTTCGAACAGAAGCATTGCTGCGAGGGCACTTTTGCGGTGTACCATCCACGGGGCCCAAGTTATTACTACATGCTTTATTATAGGCAGCGCCCTGAGGGCCCAACAACTGCGATTTTTATGTCTGATAGGGAAGGCAGCCGATTCCAGTGGCAGTCCCTAATCATGGTGTCCTGATTAGCAATCGAACGCTCTGTAATCATCCCCTTAGTCATGAGTGTGTGATTAGAGAGTCATTCATCTTGGGGCCGACACACCGGGCCGAAGAAGGAGGAAAAATAAAGCAGTAAGAGAATACCCCCGGGGGGCTGCACTCTACTGCAGACATCTCCTTTCGTTGCAGCCAACACTGATTGAAACTCTTGTACAAGAAGATGTTTATTTAGCCTGAGCGTCTTTCGGACGTGGAAGACGTACAAAGTGTTCATTTAATTGAAATCTTACATAGGAAAAGACGGGAAGTAGAATGTATGAACTAATGTTGCAGTGCCTGTCTAAGTTTTTATTACTATTATTTTCGCATGCGCAGATAAGAGCTGGATGGGCTGGACATTTTTTTTGAATTGATAAATGAAATGATCTCTTATTGGGAGTATTCTTATTTCAACATTTATAAGTGTTTTTGAAGACGTTAGAAGTGTTCATTTAATTGAAATCACCACATAAGGAAAGATGGGAAGTAATATGTAATGACTAATGTTGCAATGGTTATTCATGATTTTATTACCATTTAAGCATGCGCAGATAAGAGCTGGAGGGTTTGGGCATTTCTTTTTTTAAATTGGTAAATGAATTGAACTTTTTCGGAATTATTTTTATTAAAGCTCTTATACGCCTTCTTGAAGTTATTAGAAGTATTCTTTTAATTGAAATCATCACATGAGGAAAGAAGGGAA
>JAPMOR010080978.1:109496-171365 GCA_026543865.1 Argiope aurantia | reverse complement strand
AGAAGAAAACGTTTTATAGAGTTGCATTTAAGTTACTAATTTTATTTTTTCAATTATATTATTCAAAGAATATTCATAATTCAATTAATATTCATTGTTAAAATATATTAATATTATTAATTATTCATGTAAGAAGATTATTAAGTAACTGTCCAATATTTGGAAATCCAGATCTAGATTACATTTAGAATTACAGAAGACTTTTTTTTTTTTTTTTTTTTGTGATTTATCCCCTTTTCAGGATTTTTATAATTCATGCATTTGAAATAGCAGGAAATTTATAAATATTGGGAAATATTATTTTTAATATCGGTTACAAGTAACAAAAAACTAATCCTTTATAAAGTAATATTACAGCCCTTAACATACATGATAGCAGTTCTGATTTTTAACATTTACAAAGCTTATTGCCATCTTATCTGCTTTCTTAATCTGCGTTTTTATGAAAGGAGATTGATCCAAATTTGATACTATAATATAAAGAATTCCTTAAAATTCGTACAATTCCTCAAAATTATACAATATTATTCAAACCGAAACTTTTTTCGCTATTATTTCTCTTATTTTGCACCAAGATATAAATAATACATATATGTGGCATTTTACCAGCCGCACACATTTCTTAAAATTGTTACAAAATTATCTATTTCACTTACTATGCACCGAGATCAAAATAATTCACTTCTTGAGCATTTTTTACCAGCACTATAAATTTCTCAAAATCATTAAAATGTTATTTAAACAAAAATGATTTTCACGATTATTTCACTCGTTATGCACCGAGATCTAAATAACTCCCATCTTGGGCCTTTTTTCTTACCAGCACTTAGGCATACACTGATGTGTAAGCACGTGAACACGGCAAGACTATGTCACATATTTGAAAAACGACACAAACTAACCGAACAACATATCGCATGCCAAAGGCGGGCAATTAGCACATAAATTATAATATTATCAACCGACAATCAGTGACTAATTGCGAAGCACGGTCGCAAAGCGTCTCCACTTTTAATGATACTTGCGTCCCAGGGCGGGGCAGGCCTCACTAAGGCTATTTGGCACACCACTTGCATGCCCTCGTTTAAAGACCAGCTTTTTTCTAATATTTTCTTCTTGTGGCATTCTGCGCTGTCACCACGTCATTTGTCACCGGTTCTTATCGACTCGGCTGCATCGGAGTCCTTCTACAGGGTGGGCTGAGAACACATCTCCAAGTTGTTCGCCGCCTGGAGCAGTGATTAGAATGCGAAAACAGGGGATCTCCATGGGAGTTTACGGTACTTCCCAGGGGCACTTAAAAGTGATCCTGCGTTTAATTTAGTACTTCGATGAAGCACGCAAGGTACTAATGATTGCCTCGATTCTTGTTTGGTTAACTTTTGGTAATAGTTTTAATGCACCATCTTTCAAAGGGCTTTGACTCAGCTGGGAAGTTCTAGAATGGATATCTTAACTTTGATAGCATGTAACCAGGCATCTAAATGCCAATTAATTGATTGTTCTTGTGAGTAAAAAGCATGACTTTAACTCTGCTTGGAAGTACTAGAGTGCATGACTTTGATACCGTGTAATCAGACAGCTAAATGCAGATTAATTGATCGATTGTATTTGTGAGTAAAAATCATTAAGATAGTTTGTATCTTAAGACTAGTTTTCATTTACAATAAATGTCTTCAGTGGACCATCCGAATTGGCATGAAAGTTAATATAAATAAAGTTACGATTTTCATCACAGAAAGTGAAAACACTGAATTTTTCTTCTATATAACGTTTTGTTGCTTAAACAATCATTTTAACAATCATAGTTATCAAAATTTTCTTCATATCAAAACTTTAAATAATTCTCTAGTTCGCTGATAACGCGAAAAATAATCAAAAACTTTCATTGTACACAGTTTTAATTCCTTCTTGCTTACAGCCGAAAACCCCGCCACCCCTGAACGTAGCAGTATCGACAGGATTTGTAGTGGCCGACACTGTTTTACTACCAATCGCATGTCTAATGTATATGAACTGATATAATTTGTAGAAAAGTAATATTGTTTAAATGAGTATATAAAACCGATTTATAGATTTTCAATAGTAATTTTTTTTTATGATTTCGATCAAAAGAACAAATTATTATTTATTTAGAATTTCTTCTAATTCTAAATAAATAATAGAATGTCCTCTAATTAAATTCACAATAAAATCGGAAAACTATTCTATTGAGACATTTCTGTTAAATCCTTTCATCATTCCTCTTCTTGCGATTTTTTTACTACTCCTCCATTCATGTTTTTCTTAGTTCAGTGTTGCATAGTACTTTAATTGATTGCTTTTGGTGTTGTCAGTTACATACCCATACATACCATATACAATATGCATCGATTATACCTAAGTATATAATTTTGAGTTCAGAGAAACAATGCTTTTTAATTTTAATTTGTATTGCAGGAAAGAGAAAAAAATTCCAGATGATATGCTAGTTCACCAAATTATTTCTATAATATTAGTAGCATCTGTATAGAAAGTTAAAAAAAAATAGCAAACATTTTTAAAATTTATGGAAAAGTGTACTTTGATTATTTAGATTAAAATAAACGATCATTACAAACCTTTTGTAGTGATCTTTAAGGTCTCAGGTAACTTTCAGCATACATGACGAATGACGAGTTTTTATTGATTTTTCAAAAAGAAGTTTAAAAGCAGGAAACGAGTAAGCTTCTGAACCCGTTGGGTATTCAGTTCATTTGAATAACTGCTATGAAAATCTTGAATTCACAATAAAGTTTTGTATTCTGAGCACAGACGGTTCAATTGTCACTTCAATGTCATGTTGATGTTGTTTGGTCAACAGAGTGATTGCACGAAATATATGGATTTAATTCGCGAATGAATCAGCCATGGTGAAAAAGGGCGTTATAGAAAGAAAGGATAAGCAAAATGAAAGACATTAGAACATGGAATTAAAATAAGTGAAAGAGAAAGTTGGGTCTATCCAAAATAAAATATTTACTTCTATAGCTTCATATAAAATTAAGTTTTTTTGTTATATTAACGTTTCGTTTGAAGCAACACTATGGCCATTTTGGGATGGACCTCGTAATTTTGAACCGCGGTCAGATGACGAGGATGACACCTGAGCTGGAACTCCCCTCTCCACACCAGCGGGGGATTTAACGTGAAACAGACCCCCTTACACGACGGTTCTTCGGTGGAATCGGGTCTCGAACCTGAAACCCTCCGGTTCCGAAGCCGAGGTCTTACCACCAGGCCACCGCGGCTCCATATAAAATTAAAAATTAAGCATCATCAAGATATTTTCAAGGCATCGTTAAGAGAAAAATATTTCAAATATCTCAATCAGTAGTTAATTCTCTCATTTATTTGAAACAAAATTGAAAGAAAGAGATTTGTCCGCTTTTGTATCAGAAAAACAGATGACAAACGAAAATATTATTCTGAATAATGGAAATAAACGAGAGAAAAGCCAATTATGAGTAACTATCCTTTTGAAAACCAAAAAAATATCGTACTATATATATATATATATATATATATATATATTATATAAGATAACAGCAAATTTCAAGATATAAGAGGGTGATATGAATTTGCAGGTTCATCTGATCCATTCACAATTGGATTATTATCCTGAAACTTTAGGAGCAAACACGGAACAGTGAGGTGAAATATAAGGAAATGGATGATAATATCATGAAAAGTAGAATATCACTATGATAGCCGTCTACTTTTAGATGCTGAAAATAGATGATCCCTCGTAGATTCATCAGAAGAAAAGTGAAAACAAAATTTTGAAGAAAAGAGAAAAACATTATTGTAAAGAATTTTAACTTTTTCAGGAACTCATTTGCGATTAAAGAATGACTGAATTAAGATATAAATTTAAAATTGAATATTTATAAAGCAATAAAAGAAAAAAGAGAAATGTAGAATTATTTTAATATGAGTTACTCCATACGAAATATAAGATTGTCTTATAAAAAAATATTTTGTCACAGAACAATTGGATTTCATTTCTTATTTAAAAATTGAAAATAATATAGAAAATCATTTTTTGGAATTAAAACAATTTTCGAAAAGTATATATTTGCAGACTTGAGTTATTAGTCCAGTACAATGATTTCAACTTCTCTCACTTCAAAAAAAATGATAATAAATAAAATAATTAAATAACGAAGGTCAGTTAAAGGAAATTGGCAGAAGGCATTTCAATCAAACTCAAAACAACTCAAGTTCATGACCTTGAACATTTACAATCATAAGAGAAAAAAAACTATTCATTTCCTCAGGAGGGGGTAAAAAGCAAGAGTGATTTCACTAGACAAGCCGAAATTTTTTTTCAATTGATTTCGGCAGATGTTAAGCGTACAGGTGGTAGTAAAGGTCAGAGCTAACTGTTTCCAAAAGTAAAATTATTCGCACAGGTAGGTCTGCAATAACATCTATTAGGGCTACTTCATATCACTCTTGTGTGAAGATAACAACTGCAGCACGATTGCCTGAAATCGTTGTTCAGGTCAATAAAAGTAATAACCGGATGTTTTAGAAGTGTGCAGATGATTCGGAAAAGGTGCAGGAAATATAATAAAGTTTGTGGGTAAAAGATGTTCCAAGAATGTTCAGCGGGAATATTTTGGCATATGTTTTTAAAAGAAGAAATAAAGCTTAAGAAGAATGCTTGTTTTTTTTTTAAATTTCTTTAACAAAATTTTAATTACATTAAAATTTTTCTCAGATTATCAAAAAATAATACAAGGAAGCAGCATTCCTTTTTTTTTTCGTATCAAATGTTATAAAACTTTAAAAAAAAGAATCACATTATTCATCTTTTGTAAAGATAAAAGAATATGTATGTTTGGTCAATAATAATTCTTATGTTAAATTCCGTATCTCGAAGTAGCTTAAATTATGAATTTCAATAATTTTCACCAGTTAATTTCCAGTTCTTCGGAAAATGAGTATCTAAATTGTCATAAACATATGCATATTATATAAATATAGCAAATAATTGATTATAAATATAATAATTAAATAATTATTATATAAATATAATAATTGTCATTGAATAAACTTGTCACAACCCAAAATGTTGCACTTTTTCCATGACGAGTATACTCGTCAAAAACAATTAGCATGTTAAAGTAAAGTATATATTCGTGATGAGTTTTTGAAAAATACAATGTAATTCTTAATTTTTTTTATTATAAAATTTGATTTGAGAAAGAATTATGAAATAGAAGTATATCAGTTAAAAGCCAAAAACATTTTAAAAATTAGATTTGGAGGGGGGAAGAGCAAAAAAGCAGTATAAAGCAAAAATCTCATTGTTTAGAAATTTATGATAATCAAAATTATGATCAAATGATTTGTTCAAAAATGAGGAGATAAGAAACATATTACCGAGTTCCCTAACTAGGAAAACTGATGCATTTCTATGAAATTTTTGATTGCTACATTCCAACTGATAAATAATATATTTGTTTTTTTTTACAATTTGAAACATTAAAACAACTGTACAACCTTTCGAAATGAACAGATTTCTTATTCTGTTCTAAGAACTGCAGAACTGATTGAGAAATTATTAAACCGAATCAGAACAAAAGTATGCATCAGATTTTAATTTATGAGGCTTTTTGTAAGAAGATTATAGCAAATTTAAAATTAGAGAAAATAGTACTCTGTTTTTATATATTTCTCTTTATTAATGGAAAGTGTTAGGAATCCAAAACCACTCAAACCATATCTACAGAATTGAAATCATACATAATTTCATACATCGCACATTAATATTCTATAAAAAACGTTAAATAATTATAATAACGGTTTGTATACTTTGTTAACTTTATGCTGCACAGAAATTTGAGCAAGAAAGTAAGAAGAAAGTTTTAGCGATTGGCAGTATTTTCGAACTGAAGAAAACACATTTAAACGCGGAAAAAATAAATAAATGCTTAACCTTAAATAAAAGCATGTAAAAAATTTATAAAATAAAAAAAATTAAATTTTATAGTAAAACAGAAGCTTTCAAAAATTTATTTTTATAGAAATAATCTACACTTAAACATCCGTCTATCTAAAGAAGAATTAAAATTAAAATTGCTTAATGTATTTCAGAATGACTAATTTAGAAAGAAAAAAATCGTTAACACTTTGTTATATTCTTTTTAAAAAAGCATAAATCCAATGGGATGAATAAAAGAAAAATTTCCTGAGTATCATTTTCTTTCGTATCATTTATTCACTATATTGAATTCGTATACTTTAAAATTTAACCTGTGAAAATCGATTATATTTCACTTCTTTTTGTAAAAACTTAAAGTCAATTTTTTTTTTATTTATCGGACTTTGTAAGAAAAATTCCAAAAGTTTAAAGTAAGATTAATCTTTAACATTTCCTGTTTTTCAGCGAGCACAGAAAATAAATTTTATACTTTTGATTAAGATTTCGTCATACATTTTTTTACTGCTAGTCATTCAAAAAAAATTTTAAAAAAATTTAATTTTCCAATTTTTTATCAGCGCGACATCTATCGAAAGTTGTACGCTTAAGTCTTGCATTTTTGTCTACTTCCTTATAATGTAGAAACAATAAACCAAAGAAAATATTATTAGTCTAAAATAAACATTCGGAAGTTAGAAATATGATAGTAGATAGTTGAAATGGAATAAGATTTAAAAAAAAATTTCGCCCGCATAATTCTTAATAAACGATATAAAATGAATCTTAATATTATCCATTAAAAATTGCAAAAAGTTTATGAACGGGTACTGGTAATATATACACATTCGAAAAGTAGCTAAAATTAAATATTTTCAACAAAATCATTATAATTATTTTCATATGCATGTGAAAGGTATGGTTAAGATCAGTAAATCATAACTGCATGCTCTCAGCATTTGCTAAAATCAACATCTTTATTTAACCATTTTATAAATAATTTATGACGAAATCAAATTTTATTATTCAGCTAAAAATGAAAAGCAAAGAAATTATGTGGCGTTAAAGAGAATAGAAGTATTTCAAATAATTAAAATACAGGATAATTGGATTTTTTAACAACAATGCCTTAAACTATTATTATCAAGTGTTTACAGGTGCATTTTAGAGGAGCAATACAACACCAATTAAAAACTATTTCTCAATATTAAAGCTCTTCGATTTGTTTCAGTTTTAGTAAGGTGTGATTTATTTATACACATTAAATAGTATATAGATTTATCTTAGTTTTGTGGAGCAAATTATCTTTGTTGAATAATGGTAATTACTTTGGTTACACGCATTTTTCTAGTATCTACCATACAAACAGCTAAACAAACCATTGCACACATCGAAAATTTTAAGTAAACTGTATACTTTAATAATAGCACTCGATTTCGCTTTAATTGCTGTCTTTCTCGAGTGTTAATTGAAATTGCTAGCTTCTATTGAGGTATAATAGACTGCTGAGGTTTCCTCTCCTCAAGGATTGCACACTCCCTAAATCCAGGAATAAAAATGTCTCCAGATCCATTTCAATAAACAGTTGCTGACTCTTTGAGAAGATTACTTCATTCGAAGAAACGGCTTTAGTGCACAGCACAAAACAAAACCATTTCCGTTTGCGACGCGAAACACAAAAGTTTAATTAACACCAATATATATCCTAAATTGATTTAAACTAAATACCTCAATTATTCTACTGAAATGTCTTCGCAAATTCCATTTAGAAATTCATTCCCGTGTCACAAAGTTGCCTAAGCGGAGGGTCCTCTCTCTCCAGCCAGCAATAACAAACCCCTGGCGCTCATCTGTAATTTGTGCGAGGCATTGGCGTGAAGTGAAAATACAAAGAAGAATCTTCGCAAACAGAGAGGAAGAAAAAAAAGCAGAGTAAAAGACTGATGCAACATCTCTCTCTCTTGCGGCTGTGATATTTATTTGAAAGAATATGCCGATGGCATTAACTAACCCTGTAATCCCTATTTCGGCTGGAAAGATAATTACAGTAAACACGGAGCCGATGTTGCGAGTACATACAACACAAGCAAGAATTTGAAAGGGAAGACAGTTAAATCACTATCGAGGCAAAGAAAGGTTGGAGAAAGAATTTTTACGCCCAGGAAAACTAGTCTCAAAGTCTAAAACCTAATCATACAAATCCCAAAGGCAATTAAACGCGGAAAACTGGGGTTTGGTCTAAATTTCCCCGCAGTAACACTTCTCCTGCACAAGATTAAATTTGCTTCTTAAGTCAAATATTTGATTAAGGAGCATGGGCCGCCCAAAAAGAAAGAGCAGTGTCTCAACAAGCGGAAGACATTGCAGAAAAGTGGATTTATATTAGCAGCTGCAGGCGTTGGAAAGCCTTCTTTCTGCAAGTAAATTTTAATCCTGTTACAAGTTCTCCTCAGCCACCCCCTCCCCTGTCGCCTTCCACCTGTGTGCTACCCTACAAGCCTTGTTAATTGCCCAATCTCGTTTTCTATTATCTTCCTCCTCCAAAGGTGATTGGAAGAATTAGAAAGAATGAAACAAGTGGGGAGATCTGCGAAAGACAAAATGGAATGGTGGAAATGGGAGTGAGAAAGAGAGGAAGATAAAAAAAAATGGCGTCGCTTTTCCGTCTTTTAAACGACATTTGACTGCTGAAAATGTTGCAGCATTTTGGTAGTTTTATGGCAGTCTTTAAAGTTTGTGTTTGTGGGTGGATGTAAAAAAAAGGAGTGTTTGGTTTAATTGAATTTCTGATTTAAAATAGAAAAAGGAAATTAACTTCCAATATTTTCATACAGTTGTTTAATTTTCATTTTCCCACCGGTTTATAAGTATAAATGTTTCAAATGTGCTTTGTGGTTAAAAAGAAGGCGGTTCGTCATGTGGTAATTTAGAGATAATTCATGATATAACGAATTTTATATCATTTTTACACTCTAAATTAGTAGTAGCAAGCAAACAGTTTAAATTGTTTCTAAAAAATATTAAAAAAATCATCAAACCAATCTCAGAAAAACTTAAGCAGACGAAATCAATCTTTTATAAAACAGAAATCTAAATGGGACATCAACAGGTATATGTTTCATATATGAAACACAATTAACGTAGTATACATAATACAAATAAAGGCAATTATAATCAGAATCTTATTATGCTTTATTTTTTAAGTACACATTGGTTATTTATATTTCAACGGATCAATTTCCAGGCAGTCTAAAGCACAAAAACAAAGAAAAAAATCTAAATGGCGGAAATAAAAATTTCAATCGTGAATATAAATTCTGCTTTGTTTCGAACGCTGTGGAATGCATGTTTAAAATCTTTTTCCAATAAGTTCTGTCCACTGCTCATAAATTGTTCTAGTTTTCAGAATAAATGATAAAATTGAAAACATCTCTTTAGAAATTCTACTAGAAAAATCTTATTCTACTATTTTTTATTGGTTTCCTTTATGATGGACACGTGCGACATTTTGTTTTGTAAATGAATATAGTGCAGCCCTTTCAGTAAATAGATCTCGAATAAGCCTACAAAACTGGAATGACATCCTAAATACAGTTCAAAAGACTGGATCTGTTGAGGTTTTTAAAAAATTGATGAGAGTTTTGAAAGGCATGACTCTTTCTTGCATAGAAGAACATTAGCACCCCTGCAGAAATTTCTTTGAATAACAGATTATTCGCTTGGAGAAGATTGCAGAAAAATTCTAAAAGTTTGGAGAAAATCCAAAAAACTCAGTAGGATAGATATTAAATTTATTAAGGGTAAAAGACCATATGGGTAATAATATTGTATACCTAAAGAATCGTTCAGTTTCGGAAGTGTATATTTAGTATGAGCACTTCAGATAGTTTCAATTTTTTACTAATAAATATCATTAAACGAGAAAAACAAATAAAGAATACAGAAATTTCCATAGTTCCATTCTTCTGATGCTTCAGTTTTAAACAAAGTTCATACTACTGTTCACAATTATTATTACAATCATTTTTTTTATTTATGGACACTCCTGTAAATCAATTAACATATTACAAGGAGTATTTTATTGTAACTGATATCGGCTACTATTATAATGAGAATTGTAACCAAAAAACAAGAATTGTTCTTATTAAAAATAAGGATATAATCAGGCCAGTTCGTATGCAGTTTAAAAATACAGTGAAAATGAGAAATAATAAGAGTTTATGTTTGGAATATATCAGATAAAAGAACACTAAATGCGGTTCTAACTTCTCTTTCTCCTTAGGTTGGTAATAGTAATAAAAATTCCTAAAGTTGAATTTTTTTATGCATGAATAATATAATTTAAATTGTTAAATCCTAATGATTTATCCCAATCGGAATTTTAATACCATGTGAATTAGAAAAGTAATTGTTTCCAAAATAGTAAAATTTAATAAAATAATATTGATTAAATTAATAATTTTTATTATATTAATATATACATGTCCATGAATTTTTTCCTACCCTTCCATCAAGGGAAAATATTATGTTGAAATTATCTCATAACGTTTATTTTTCCTTTGGTTTACAATTGCTGTACTTTTTTAAAAAATATCAAAGCGTTGAAGAGAAAATTAAGTCAACAAACAATATTCATATTAATACAGATCACTTAAAATGATTTCACTTATTTCATTTTCAATTGATTCGCATCGATGAAAAACTATGAAGGTTACGTGAAATATATAAAGGTTATGTAAACATTTTAAAATATTATATCATATTAAGCTATAATGGTTTTTATTTATTTCAAGATGCATATCAAATAAAAAAAACTAAATTCATCTTAATCTTTTCCAATAATTCGAAAAATCCATGGGAAATTATTAGTCCAAAAGAGAATCGCTTCCGAATCCAAGACTCAATGTTCCATACATCTCAGAGTGCAAAGGAACAATGTTCCTTTGCACTCTGAGATGATTTATAATGGTTTATAATGGGTTTTATTTATTTCAAGATGCATATCAAATAAAAAAAACTAAATTCATCTTAATCTTTTCCAATAATTCGAAAAATCCATGGAAAATTATTAGTCCAAAAGAGAATCGCTTCCGAATCCAAGACTCAATGTTCCATACATCTCAGAGTGCAAAGGAACAATGTTCTATAAATCATGATGCATGGAACAAGACATTTAGGTCTCTGACGATCAAAAATTATGTATAAAAAAATTGAGATTTATTGACATATTGTCTGTATTAGTGATAAAAACAGCCATGCCTTTCTTACATCAAAAGAGTTAAGAACAGATATATTAAATTCAACTTTTATATAATTAATTTTTATAATTCTTTCGAAAACAAATGAAGTCGTAAGATTAGGTAAAATTCTTGTTCTATAACTAAGTCAGGACGAAAACACATTATGAGGATATGTTATAAAATTATGAAGACTTCATTCCATATTCCTAAAACGACTTATGTCATTCATTTGAGCACTTTTTATCAAGTGTTCTGTTCTCAGACAGAAGTACTTCAACGAAAAGGTATTAATGAAAAAAAAATTAAGATTTACAGAGAAATGTCTAATGAAATTCAAATCCCCGTAAAATATCATCTACTGATGAGTAAATACCTCGTTGACATCTGCTTCATGCAACAATGAAGTTTCCTTGTGTTTTTTTTTCTTTGCATCAGTTAATATTTTCCTTGTATGAAAAAAAGGCAAATATCATACCGAATAATAAGCCTGTCAATGTTCCGCTTTACAGTGCTTGGGCAGTAACATAGCTAGAATCTTACCACGGATGGCATCATGTAGTCATTTATCAATTCAACAAGTGTTTTCCTCCATCTATTTTAACAATGAAGATCTCAGGTTGACATTTGAAATCATTAATTATATGTTGTTCGTACAAACGAAGACAAACAATCATCGCCAACAGTCTCGAATCTTATCAATGAGAAACTAAGTTTCTCAAGATGGTTCGATTGGCATCTTACAGTATAAATTGTTGTGTCACGACACTAGGTTTTAGGACATTCTTCACAAGCAATCCAGCATAAAAATCAAATGCGGCTGAAGCGTAACTGATGGACACAGCGGAAGTAGGCGGTCATATGAAGTGTTTACGTTTCAGATATTCAAAAATATACATTGTATTAAAAGAAAGCGCTGAGGATCAGAAATTCCGTAAATATTTTAAAACTGAAGTTATATTTATCGTTTTTACCGTATTATCACGACGATGTAAAGAACTAAGCCGTTAGTTTAAACACGAACGAGTTTTTTAAACACGAGTTAGTTTAATCACGAAACATTTGAACGAAGCAACTAACAACAGTACGAGATTGAAAACTTAGCCATGATAGATGGGATTCAGCTTTTATACATGTATAGAATGTTCCAGAACAATCCAGTTTGAATGTTTAAGAAAGATATAGAATTGCCCAGAGTTTAGATGAACAATAGGTAACATTTTAAATAAAATAATTCCTGTTTTTGCATAAAAAATCGCGGATTAACGAACAGATGCTCTACCAAATAAGCTTTTGCGACTACTAGTTATTCTCGTTTGTGCGGCAATATATTACCAGCATAATAATATTATATGATTTAAACTTTTGATAAGGATTGGAAATGTATAGGTTTTTACAGTTTCTACTTGAGAAAACTGTGATTATACGTTCTGACAACACTCAAACAACAATGATGTTATTTTAAAAGATTCTTGTTAACGAGTTTCATGTTCAATTATTGCTTTGTTTCTTAAAAATGAGAGTTTTTTTTAAAGAAGAGTTCTTTATTTCAAAATAATTAATGTGATAATAACTTATTAGAGCGCGATTTTATCTAGCATATAAAGAAAAACATTTTTTGGTACCACTTAGACATCAGAAATAATTAGATATCAATTTTATTGTGAAAGACTGATATCTGACAAATTATCATATTCTTCGGTTAAGCTTTCTCATACTCATTTAGTGTGTGCCCGAAATATTTGCTATAACTATTTTTCACTTATAACGACAATTATCGACACAACATGCACTAATGGTGAATGTTGAATAAAAATATGTTTTTGTCACTTTAAGATAATTCTGCAAACTTTTTAAATTATACTCTTTTTAATCATTTTATGAAATGTATCGAAATAGGAAAAAGTTTTAGTGACAGTATATATAAATATGAACTTAAAATGAACAGCACATATTAAATGAGGAAAACGAAATAATACCAATAAAAATTTATGCAAAAATTGCGCAGTTTTATTTGTTGCAATAAGCTAAACTGTTTTTATTGCTTCACCATGTATGTTTTATTAGCTTTCCTTTAAAACAGCCTATCTGTTTTTTGATATGCATCGGGGATGGTTCGAATGTTTAAGAACATAACCAAACATTCGGTTTTCAGTGACCTGTTTGGTATTAGATGATATTTTCTGGAGAATATTGCCACATTTGAATTTCTATCTTTTACAGTAACATCAGTATTTAAAAATACATATACAGTATGTTATTTTTTTATTTTCATATTTCAAGTTTTCGAATATTTAAGAATCAATCGAATTTCACCAAATAAATGTATTTCTTTTATATATGTGTCCTACGAAATCAATAACATATACAATTTTTAATGAAATGCTTAATATAACGAATTAATTGATAAATGTTTTAACCGATCCATAATAAATACTGAATACCTTAGTTTAAGATATGAATACGGAAATTTATAAATCCTTATTATCGACTATTTATCATTGCTTCAACATTTTAAATTTTGAATGAAACTGATATTTTTATTATTGCATAGTTTATTCATAGCGACTTCATTATAAATGGCAATTATAAATAGAAAAATAAAAACCATGAACTCAATTCGAACACAAAATCCGCAAACCACTCCATTCCCCAAATATTTCTAGGAATTTCATAAACGTGAAAAAACAGGAGCGTTTTAACAAAAGAAAGCGATCATATTACCGCAGTCTTTTACGTTCAAAACCACCTGATGGCCATGTTAAAGCTGAAAGAAAGAGGAGGTTTTGCCTAATTACTAACCCGATCTCTATCTGCTGAAAGGGGGTACTTAATTGCATTCGCCACTCCACCACATTCCTGGATCCCCACGTTGAAGACAGGGGGTAGATCAATAGAAGGGGGGAGGAATTTTCAGTATCTGAAACACCATGTAAATCACTGAAGAGGACCACTTTGCCGCAGTCAGGAATTTATTAATTATTTGCAATAGCGAGCATTATAACATAAGTAAAGTTTATAATATTAGAAATAATAAACTTTTAGGGCTCTGATTTTTCTTTCCGTTTGGCATAAAAATGAAATAATAATATCTTAATAATAATAAAATAAAAACTTTTAAAATTCAAACTCGATTAAGTATTTACCGTTTTGATAAAGACACTAAAAGTTTAAGACCAAGATGATTTTCTCCACATTTTAGTGTTTTTGATTGGCATTCATCGAATTAGAAGGAGAATAAAAATCCAATTCATGCAATGTTTTAATAAAGTAGTTTTTTATTCATGAAATAAAATCTAAATTATGAGATTAAATTTCCTTTTAATTATCTGTTAACGTCATATTAAATTTAAAGCAGATATTTTTGTAATTTTCTTTCAAATTATTTTAAATATATTAAGAGATCAAAATAAAATTGAAGCAAAATTTAATCTCTCCCCCCGCCCCCACCGAAAAAAGTATTGGAGATTATTTTTGGAAAAGTTACCAAAAAAATTGGCAAAAAAATCATTTCAAAAATATTTTTTTTATAAATATATGCATTAAAATTTTTGTAAGGACGTTAAATTATTAATAAATAATTTTTTTAAAATGCTTGTATTGCCTTGAAATAAACGAAAGCTAACAATACTTAGATTTTAAAATCTGTCTGATGAGTAGTATAAGCCACTTGGAAATTATTTGAGTGTGGTAAGTGATTTATTAGACAAAGCAAAAACGAAACAATTGAATGCGCTGTGCACAATGGACTTGCAGAAGTGAAATGCAAATTTTCTATAAAAAAGATGCTGGGCATTAACGGTCTAAGCAAATTAATTAAGATGTACCATATATTGGATCTTTCTAAGACTTCATATATCATATTATTATAATTATAATAATTTTAATACGGATATCAATCGGAAATATTTAAAGACTGTGGTAATTGATATTTTAGACAAAGCAAAAACGAAACAACTGAATGCGCTATGGACAATGGACTCAAATAAGTGAAATGAAACTCTTATAAAAAAAGGATGCTAAACATTTATGGATTTATGGTATAAGATGTATATATATATGGACAATGGACTCAAATAAGTGAAATGAAACTCTTATAAAAACGCAAATATAAATATTAATAAGAACAAAAGAACAAAGATGATAATTTTGATTGAACTACAATTCTAAAGTGGTAAAAAAATTTCTGGAATAATTTATAAGAGATACTCGAAAACGTTCTTACTGCATTGGAGTGTTAACCTCATGAGTACCTCAGTGAAAGGAATTTTTCTGAATATAGAAATCAATATAAAATTCGCTGAGTGATTTATCTACATAATTAGACCTTATTAAATTCTAATCAACGTTTCTAACGATTATTCAAATAAGTTACGTGAAACAAACTCTGATATAAATTAGCCTCCATTACACTCACGGTCTATGCGTCCCTCATCACTTAAAAAGTACGATCCATAATCGAAGGTGAGGTAACTCGAAGTTACATAATTATATTTCCACCTGCGAGAACCTGCTTCTTTACATAGCAATTTTTTATCACCATACCTTTTGTGTTTCCGGTGAATCATTTTAGTTATATAAATAAGAAATCAATTCAAATGATGTCACAATAAAAGCAGCAAACGAAATTATATGACATCCAAAATTTGAATTATTTCATCATGTTCTTTTTTCCTCATAAGATGTGGAATGGAATTCAAAATTTAATTAGTGTAATGCATGTGGCACACATCGAGGTAGCATAAAATCAAGCTATGGTTAAGCATTAAACTATTTTAACATTAGAGATCATTATGATATTTAGTGAATGCCTTTCATTTGCTAGAACTATAGAAACATCAACCAGAAAGTCGATATAAAGACATAATTTTCTTTTGCATTTTGTTAATTATCGACTTCAGTGATACTTCCGGATTAACACGGAAAATTCCAGCGAAAGCCCCGGAAACGCAGTACCTTTCTAGAAGTAAAACACTTGTCCCTGAGAAAATTGTCGCTTCGAAAATCTTTAAAGCAGCGAAACCTCATGTGGTGGTGTCGCCTCCCAAAATAAACACAATTTACAAGTACACTCGTCAGTTCCAACATTGAGAAAACAAGATTACACTGTGACTACAACTGGCTCTGTCTTTTCATTTTAACTCAGTTAAAGCTCGCTTTTAACGCAATTACTGCCCTGAATTCGAGGTTGGTCCGTAGTTGGGTTCGAGACTACGAACGCTACAGTGGGAAGTAGGTACATTAAATCGTTTAAATACATGCGGGCGAACCTTCAGAAGTGATTTAAGGTTAATGAATGATTTTTATGCTTTTAAATACAAGATAATTGGGCAGCACTTTGTTAGTTATTCAGAAAACGCAAACGATAATTATGCTCATAAGATTACAAAGGAAAATTATTGAACAATCATTTAAATTAATGACATCAATTTATGGAGATAAAATATTGAAAAGAAGATGAACATCTTGTTTATTCCGTCTTGACTTTTAATAGAATTAACTTTCGGTCGAAACATAAACAATGATAGGAAAATCATTAATTAAATTGTAATTAATGCCATTAATTATGGCATTTAATTGATGTAAGATACGAGTTGGTAACACACAACGTTTATCGTTGATTTATTGATTTCTTTATGCTCTCTTATGAAATGTATTATTGTATTTTTATGTTAATCAGTTTTCAAAAGCACGGCGACATTATCGTGACATTTTATGCGTAATGACATCTCTTTTGAAAAGACAAAAAATATCATCATAATAGTGTCATCATAATATCATAAATAGTGTCATCATCTGTTTATTTTAGACGTAGGAAATGAATGGTAGATTCTATTTCAAAAATGTTTTCCACTTTCTTTTCCAATTTCATATATTACACTCGAAGTTAAGAGATATTTAATAAAACTTATTGTATAGATGTTTTAAATAACAAAAGCTAACAGTTTGATTAAAAAAATATTATCATGTGAGCCATTGCAATAATTAATCTTCTTGTAAGGAATGTACCAGAATGTAATCAGCGAACATTTCGCACAATATCTGATATATACATTACAATCCCGGATATCCGGTTCGCGATTATCCGGGTTCCGTACTATCCATTGGAAGCTTGCGTCTGAAGCACTAAGTACTTTAGACACAAGTACTAAGGCATTGCGGAAATATTAAGACATTGGAAGCTTACGTCTGAAGCGCTAAGTACTTTAGACGCAAGTACTAAAGCATTGCGGAAATATTAAGGCATTGGAAGCTAGCGTCTGTTGCGATCCCCTTAACGTGTCGTGTGCAAAAATACAAGTTGTGACAGGAAAATAGAACAGTGTTCTGCTCGTTGTTCATTGTTTCGTCAGTGCGTAACGGACTTCAATTGTTGCCGCTGTGCCTGATTATAGCTGCACAGTACATACAGTATTCGTTAATTGTTCTTGGGGTATGCTTAATGTTTTTTTAAGTGTACCACAGTGGAGATTTTAAAGTGGGTGATAACCGAAAATAAGTTGTAGTGACTATGGAGGAGAAATTACGCGTTATACAGCAACTATTTTCTGGTCTAACAGCAAAACCGGTAACTGCTTCTGTGATTCACCGGGCTGCGTTCACATTCAACCTGGCTTGAGATAAAAGGAGGGTTTAGTACTCAACAAGAAGTGAGAAAATACGTGTTATAACAGTGAGTTTCGGTATAAAAATTTTGTCTTCAGGTATCGGTCAAAGAAATTAATTAAGGGAGGGAGAGGAAGGAATTCATAGAATTCGAGCTTTTTCGGCTTCTTTGTAATCCGGCCTACCCTTCCGCCTTATTAGGCAAGATACTCGGGAGTGTACTGCAATACTAAAAATTAAAGTGTGATGATTATTCGGTTAAATAATAAAGAAACTTTCAAGAAATATTGAGAAATCTTTTATACACGTGATTCATACGATTTCTTCATACTAATTGGAAGAATAATAATTTTAATCAAAAATAACTTTTGAAGTCTGATTTACTGAACCGAAATTTCCAAATTTTATAAGAGATGCGTTTCTTTATGCAAATGAAAAAATTGAGAAAAAAAAATCTGCAATTCAGTTTTTAGACGCTTCTATTATCTTCTAAAATATAAAAAAAAATAAGCATTTTATGCAAAATTTGAAAAACAAAAACAAATAAATGATTAAGGATACTGCAAGGAGAAAAAAAAAATATTTGTTTCAGAGTAAGTGACTTGTGCAGTTGTGCATTAAATTTTTCTTCGAAGCGTCACATCATATATTTTTCTTCTGGACAAAAATAAAACTTTTTTTTCGCATCCTTTGCGACAAATTATACAAAAATATTTCTTTTATAAAACTTTTACAAAGAATTGATGACTAATAAGACAATTTTAGCGAAGCGAAACGTTAAAATCTGTAGATATCAAAAGGAAGTTTAAAAAAATGAAAGAATGCATAAGGTAAATAATTTTTTTAAAGTATTAACTCTATTAATATTTATGAACTGAACCAAAAATAATTTTCTGATTTGCATTTGAAAAAGATACGACAGATTATCATTTTTAGATATATATTTGTTGAAAAACAGTCTACTTCATTTTATGACACTATATAGGCTAGAATCTGATTTTCATAATTCTAAATAGCATTTTATATTAAATATTAGATAATAAACTATAAAACTCAATTAAATCCCATTATTTTAATAAACAATAATCTTGTAAATAATGTATTGAATTCAAATTTAATATATATATATATAGAATCTATCGACTATACGAACTAAACTATATAAATGACTCACATTTCGCCTCCAAATCTTTTTTATTAACCTATTTCAATTCATAAGCGGAATGATCCGCATAAGACGATGTTCACTTTTCAGCTCAAATACACGCAGTTTTCAGTAGCTTGTTGCAATTTAACATCATCACGAGAGTAATTATTAATCAGACGATGATACTAACAGTCGTCATGAACGGAATATTTCGCTGATGAATACAAATGTTTTATAATTATATTTTTTAAATTATTTTTTATCCGTTAACGCATTACTGACTGGGACTTATTTGTAGAAACTAAAGCGAATACCTGTCGAATTTAATTAAAACTGACAAAGAAAGAATTCAGTTATGATCAAATTAAAACAACTTCCTCATCATATAAGGTACTCATCTGAAACTTAATGCATTTTTTATCAAAATATTTTAATTCGAAATGTTTTCTCATTTCCTTTTAGTAATGTCAATTCTTTTGAAAATTCTTTCATAATTTTTACACGTTTTTTTTTCAGCCTGTTAATAGTATATGCTTATATCCGAAGCAAAAAAAATCGAAAATATAGTATTCAAAAATGAATGTTGCTATCCTATTTCAACTTTATGGATTATGGCATTCAATAATCACATCAGACACTTCAGTAAAATTTTCTAAATTTCATCAAAAGTTATTTTAGATCCAATTTCTAGTAAATAAGGCATTTCATCCAACATTAGAAATGTCTTCATTTTCGGAATCGTATGATTCAAAGAGGTTTTCTGTCGGTATATTTGAAGACATATATTTGAATTGGAGTTATTTTTATTATAAAAAAATCATCAATTTTTGATTCACTGGGGAAAATAAATTATCCCTCACAATATTTAAGTTTTAGTTTTTTGTTATCGCTTACACAGCCAGATACATTATCATCACAATATTTAATTTTTAAAACCTTAAAGATAGTGATTAATTACATATGCGAAATAGATAACGTAAAAGAATATTAAAAATAAACTTGAATTTATTTAAAGAACACCACTGCACAAAATGAATTTCACAATTCAAATTCAATTATCGTTTAACCTTAATTAATATATATATAATATATAACCACAATTAAACTGGACAATAATATATAACCATAATTAAGCTGTATAATAATATATTACCACAATTAAACTATGTAATAATATATAACCGCATTTAAACTAAATAATACACGTCAGTTATGTCCAGCTACCGGCAGACATCGTATAATTTATCCGATAAACAATACATGGCTAATAAAATACATATGACGTTTGTGGTAAAGCATGTATTAGGATTTAGAAGTAGAATGGTGTATCATAAAACGATATAAGTGATTACAAAATCAAAAATATTCCCTTTAAAATATAGAATATCATAACCCTGATAAATATATTCGTTCTAAAACCGAAATGCATTAAATTGATAAATAAATCTACGAAAGTGATTGCGCTGCATAGTTGTATCAAAGATATTTTAATAAATATTTCCAACCTCCTAACGCTTTGCTTGTAATTTATAAAAGCAACATTAATATCCAAATGTTTACCTCATGATTCTACCACTTTTGTGAGAAGGATGTACTTGAAACAAATCGAGAGTCGTCAAATTGTTCTTGTTCCAGAGGGGCGGTGTCGCTTGAAATCCCAGTCATGATATTTCATGGCGGTAAACCTCAAAGGAGATGGAATGTATAGCACTACTCTAAATAGAGACAATCTTCGTATATCACTGTACAGGGAATACGAATCTATTTCCCCTTTTTTTCCTCCTTAAATCCTGAATAAATGTATTTCACGTAAATGATACCGGATGTTGAATGAGAAAAGTTTATGTTCCGAATAAAAATAATGAACTCTTGTACAATGCAAAGAAACTTTTAGAAATACTTAAGTGTGTGTTTTCAAATTTATGATTAGATCGTCATTCTAATAAACATGTGGAAATTTGTCAATTTTGTACTGAGCTGCATAAATATGTAAATATTATAGTAAGAAGGAAGATTCCAGGAATTTATAGTTTCATATATAATTATTTAACTATACATTCTTATGCTAAAATAATACTTATAAACTACAAGCATAGGGATATTATAAAATTTTACATAAAAAAAGAATCTCCTAATCTTTGTTGCAAATTTATAACAAAGCGTTTTTGTCAATATAACTAAAAATGAAATATTAAAAAAAAAATCTAACAAAAAGTCCATTTTGCAATAAATTAACAACAAGGGCAACAGTTTTGTAGAAACAACTAGCCTTTAATTAATAATTTAACAAAAATGGTTTAGCAACGTTTACGGGCAATAAGCGAAACTAGATTTAGATACACAAATTTGGTGTACTTGATAGAAAGATTTAGATTAAATACTTCTTGATCAATGCATTTTAGAAGTTTTTGATGGACCATGTTCGATTTTCTGAAATCCGGAAACGAGGAATTAGAATCTTTATTATTTTGCATATTAATACTCAAAGTTTTTTTGCACTTATTACAAACATTTTAAATGTTAAAAGGTTTTAAATAATGCAAATTGTAAAAATGCTTTTAATAATACACTTATTAAAAACATTTAGCAATTATGAATGCTTTGCATTTTAATACTCAAATATTTCCTGTAAAACACATTTTCTTTAAATTCCTAATCAAACTTTTAAAAGAAAAGAAATTCAAAATTATAAATAAACAAATTTACTAATTTTTGTAGTCTCATATATAAATTGTTTCTTAAAGTTTTTGACAGTATTATTATTATAAAGAGTTTGATAACTCATTAATAAAGGCATTTCATAATAAAGACAAATCCTTTAAGGCCGCAAATTATTTAACCCAAATTTGATTTGGCTTTACAACTTTTTTTCAATTTCAAAATTCAAAATTGTTACATTGGCATTACTAATTTAACGTGTATCACTGCGAGTGTGAATTAGCTTCACTATATCATTTCGTGTGTTTTCTGAATAACTTTAAATATATAAAGAAATATGAAAAGTGTAAGAACATTTTTAAATAAAAAGAAGAACTCACATTTTATCTTTTATTCCTCATTAGCTCATCATTGACAAGCAGAAAATAAAACAGCATTTCTGATACTCAAAAATAGATTAAAATCATTCGTATATAAACAAAAAAAGATTTTGCTATTTAATCAAATGTGTTTTTTCGGAAAATGAAAGACTCCAAGGTGAACATATCGTTTCGGTAGAAGAATTAACAAGAAAAGATTTTTATTATTAAAATCGCCGGTATATCATACTAGAACATATTAAAATTAATTAGATAAATTTTAAAAATTAATAAATTTTTAATTATTTTTATCACAATTAAATTTTTTCGGCAATTGATGCTGTTGAAATACTTTTAGTGGGAAAAAAAATCTTTAAAAAATATTCTAAAAACAATCGCAGCTTATGATGCAGACAAGAGCGAAGATATGTTGACCAATGTGAGTTTAGAAGTCTTATCCGACTTGTTGCGGAATTTAGAATAGTAGGATATCCATTTTTAGAAACGCTATATTTCTAGTAAAAAAAAGCTCTAATAAAAAATAGTCAATTTTAGAAATATAGTGGCCTATTGATTCACTGTATTAGTATTAAAGAATTTTTCAAATAGTATTTTAAAGTCTTCACAAACTCCTTAAAAAGTTTACATGATTACGCCATTTTGTTTTCTTTGAGAGGATCGTTTTTAAAAATGGTTTTCTCTAGTCTGTACTCTAGTCTGTAAAATTAGCAGACTATAGCAAGATAATCAGTCATATGCGTTTGATAAGGAAGAAGAAAAAGGGAAATTAAATATAGAATTATCTATCAGTTTAGCACAATTAAATAATTTTGTTCCTCAAAAAAAATTTTTTTTTTCAGTTTTAGTTGGGAAAGAATGTTTTATATGATTGCGATATTTTTTAGATCTCACAAAACTTCGATACCATAAGGCTGCTTTTTGATAAAGTTCCGCCGATAAGTTCAGCTTGCATTTGGAGCAAAAGGCATTTTCCCGTGAGCATTCCAAAATTGCATTATAAAAATATCTTTAAGGATAAAGCTACATCTGAGTATATATTTACGTTGATAGGTAACAATTAACGTAAATATTGTGTACTAAAATTATTACAGAACATAAATTCATACATAAAATTGATATTCATGTGCGAATTTATGTTCTGTAATAATTTTTTCGTTATTATATATAAAAAAACAACTAGACTAGTCAGTCATATTATAACTCAGACATTCAAAGGCTTTATGAGGATATGTTAGGTAAGCGCATTTCCCATATTAACTAAAACCAAAATTAATTTTATGCATAACATATCTTTATTACAATTAATATGTGATATATTTTATTACTTTTTATAATATTTCTTTAAAGTTTTATATTTGTAACAATACATTTATTTATTAACAATACTTTGATAAAAATTTTAAATAGTAATGTGATACAATTTTGACTCTTTCGTCTTTAAAGTTTACCCACACATGATGCGGGGGCACGTTGTATATCATTGGGAATTAAATCGCAAAGAAATATTAATTTATTACTTATTTTTGAATATTTATTATTTAATAGTTGTCCAAAAATATCGTCTGAGAAATTGCTGACGTTTTTAGATTTAAATTTTTCGAAGCAAAAATGAAGGAAATATAGAAGTCCAATGTTTTTATTGTTTCAGCGAAAATGTTAAAATATTTTCAGCATAGATGAAAATTTATTGCTTTTTATATATTTAAAGGACTTGATATAAATATTTAAATCATACCAGATTATTTTTTAAAATTTGTGTATTTAATCCTTATGCTAATTTTAACATCTTAATTTAAAGATGAAAATTTTTACTGACTCATTTCAATAACAGTAACATATATTTTTTCACATGAAGGACTAAGAAAAAAGCATATTATACTTCAAATGATGTAAATAAAAATACATTTTTTACTAAAGTCAGATAAATTATTACAATGTCCCTTAAAAAAATTAAAGTAGAAAACGAATCTGAAGAAAACAGCCTATTTTAAAAACTCTGAAATTAATTTTCGATTTTTAATCAAAATAGAGCACGAACTAAAAATTAAAAACCTGCGGTGCTGACTACTAAGAAATAAAGGCTGAAAAAAAAACGTAATTCATTATCCAAGAGAAACAACTTACCTTCTGTTAATAAGTTTACGTGTCGAATGCAGTAATTTAAATTTTTAACTAATTTAACAACAGTAATATCAAAAAAAGTCTTCTGCGCGTTTTTATACAGAATACTTGTTATCGCACTTAAAAGAATAATTTTTTTTCTTCTCCTCTAAAAACCTTTCGACGGCTTTTCTTTTTCCGAGTGTAATTTAGAATACTTTAGGTAATTCGGCGCAATTAAACTTCATTATCCATTATGAAGAAAGACGTGGGATTAATTTCTTTGGAGGAGTAACACAGCGGTTAAGCGTTTTTTAAGATGCTGCGGAGGAATACTCCAAACAGAGAGAGAGAGAGAGAGAGAGAAAGAAAGAAAAATAAAAAGGGAAAAAAATCATCTGATCTTCTAAGTATTTAACTCTTTTAAAATTTAGTGGATAGTGAAAAAAAAACTATCATAAAGCGAATTAAGGAAGAACTAATCCAAAGACATTAAAAACAAGAAGTCATTAGATATTTTTTTAGAAAAAAAAATTTGATTTGTAGCGCTGAAAAACCAAAAGCTGGCGTAAAAAAATTATTTACCTTCATTAGACAAAACAGTGAGCTTTACAATTTAATCCAATTTCATTTGGGTATTACACGTATTTAAATATTAAAGTAACCTCTTAAGAAGTTCTTTTTTTTTTAATTTCTTGGTAAAACAAAAGAGAAAAAGAATTGGTCGGATAACAAGGATATTTTTTGCCCCTTAAAGAAAAGACGGGAGCAAGGGGGAAAAAGTAGCTTAACTTCGTATTTCCACGCAAATTAACTTTAAGGGCATGATATTGCGCAGGCAGGTAATGAAGAAAAAAGAGCGCCGAATGAAAAACGGAAGCCTTTCAGATGATGAGTCTAAAAAGAGGTGAGTGTTAGTTACTGATTTTATGTTTCTGTAAATTAAGGAATAACAGAAAAATCTATTGATGTAAAAAAAAAATACCAAAAAAGAAATTTATTTTGAGAAGGAAAATGGTGCAAAACAGTATTCTGAATGGAATAAAGAATTAGATATTAAATGATTTTGACTTTTAAGCCGATTTCGAGATTGTTTTCATTGTTTCCATTGTTTTTTTTATATACAGGTTCAGTTAGTATGTATAATCTGAAATAACTGACATTTAATCTCCTGCAAAACGTAGCAAAGCGGTGAACTTTTAGAAACTTTACGTAAAATGTTTCTATGGCTTTTATAGTTTCACCAAGAAAGTCAAAAAATACAAGAGCTGCAATCTGTTAAAAAATTATAAAATTTTAACTCATAAATGCATGAATTTTTCTTTTTAATGAATAAAATTTGAAATCAACTGGGAAATGGGTGTAGTTAATGGGAAAAAAACTTGAGATTTTTTTTTTAAATTTTCGAAAAAACATATTGATGAATTTCTACATCATCATGAACAATCGCTCATTGAGTTCTACAAATCTACTGAGTACAATAATATAATATTTCAAACATAAATAATACCTCTCATTACATTATAAAATTCTTGGGAAAAATTATTTCTTGCATTTAAACATAAAGCAGCATTGCATTTGCTATATGACCACTTTATATTACCCTCACATAGTAGAACTTTACATTTCTTCCTGTTTAAAAATATATGCCGTCTTTTCGTACATCCATGTACGGCAAAAGATGAGAAGACCTTCTAGCTTTAGTGAACTAATGTAGAACCGATTTTGCTTATTAGTGTATTTTTACATCACAAACACAAGCAACATTTTTCTTGCATAAATTTATCAGTATAAACAAGAATATAAATATTATTCGTTACTCTTATATTGCTTCAATCTGAAAAATTTTTACTGTATTTTTTTATTACTTTTTTATATAAATAATCGTAATTGTACTCAGATAACACACCAACACTGAAAATTGTCACAAATAAAGAAATAAACCGTCAAATATTCTAGTTGCGTTCAGAAACAATAAAATAGTTTCGTAAAATTAAAATTAAAAAAAACATTATGAAAAGGTTGCTAGATAAAGAGATTTGAGGTTTTAAACATACGATGCAGATATGAAGAAAATGATTATAAAGTCAGACCTATATTATGCACTCTTATGCACTCTTTTTTTCTGCAATTTTTTATATTCAAAAAAGTTTATCAAGATGTATTATATGAATAAAAAATAATAATAAAGTAACTTAAAAATAAAGCAATAGATGACCCACCACAAATTGCATCCTCGCATTACAAAAAACATTTTCATACTACATCAGAAATTTTCTCATATATGTAAGGAATAATTTTTTGTGCATAAAACATGCACACTTTAAAGCTTTTGTATACATAATATTTAATGCATAATAAAATTATACATTTTCGTATATATAATATTTAATACATAAACAAAGCATTTAAAAATGTTCCTAGATGTAAATTTATAGTTGCCTTGTTCCGAAATTCAAGTTCTAACATTGTGATGTTTTGAGTTATTTTCTGAGTACAGTTTTATTTGGAAGGTTCCTATTCAATACACACGCACACACACAAACACACACAAGCAACATTAACAAAAGAAATTGGGTTCCCGAAACTTTCTCGCAAATTCTTCAATAATGGACTCTCCCCCCATCTCAGAAAATTATGAGCCTTGGGCAAGACTGCAAATACATTGCATCGCATTGGTGAACAATAGTTACGAAATATATATTTTTGATTTTAATGTATGGCTCCCAAATTTGGGGGCTACTAACATTAAGAGGTTGCAAGTTTTTCAAAATAGGCACCTGATGAAGATTGTAGACGCCCCCTGGTATATCAGGAGGAAAATTTTACATGACGATCTCAAAATTGAACCTGTTTCGGAATTTATTAGAAGAACATCAATCAAATTCTTCGAAAAACTGCCCCAGATTCGTAACAAGTTACTTAATTTACCTGCATATGATCCAGCAGTATCCAGCTCGAGGAAAGGACCGAGAGCTGCGATAGACAATGTCTACATTAACTTTCCCTCAGTTAAAAAACTGAGAACTAATTAACTCTGTTACCAATCTGGTGGATTAAACTTATCAAAATTATTTGTTTTGGCATAAGATAGCTACGATGAGCTACACGCGTGAAATTTCTTGAAATTTTTTTCTTCAGAAAATTTATTTAAAAACAGTCCCCATAGTTAAGGCACGCGCAACGTAATTCCATTAAATTTCACTGTATTTTATCCCATAAATAATATTACATTATTTTAATCAATTAATTATATCATAAATAATAATAATTTAAATTAAATACCAAATTTCATGACGTTAGAGCTTTATTGCGCTCGTTCAAACTAGTTTCAATTAAATTTAACTTTTCCCTAAACTAACAAATTAAAGTAACTATTCCAAATTATGATGTGGAGGTGCTCGTGACCACTTTGTCACATCGCGGAACTCCGAAGCATCACGATGTTGCCGTTGCCGTTGCCGAACTAGTACTTTTACTGAATTTATCAAAATAATAAGTATTTTGGATTCCTTCTGGTTGCCGATTGACACTAAAATCTGGTACGAAATTACAGTAGTAGTCACAAGATAACGTACCTGATTTCATTGATTTCAGTCGTTTCATTTATAAGTTATTGCGTTTACGTGTATAAGAAAGTATGCGCTGACAGATGGGCAATTGTTCGACGAATATGGATATAAATTTGATAAATATATATGTTTTGGATGACAAATCTGAGTATCAAATTTTATTTATCTATCTCATTCCGTTTTTTAGCTGTTCAGTTTCTAGCTAGTCCGTTACTAGCTATTTGAGCGATTCATAACCTAAGGAAATAAATCGGGAGGGACGCATAAAATTTGTAAATTACTTGATTCAGTCTGCCTAAATATTATTTTTTACTTTTACTTCCATTTTGAATTTATTTAAATCGAATTTCTGTTAATTTCATATCCTTTATTTTGTGTATATCTCTTTCAAATATATAAACAACTGCTTATAAAAAATATTCGAAATAATCTATCCAAAACTTTTCGCACATACTTACTAGTAAACTTATCATGCCAGATAACGCCTTACATAGCACTGGCAAACAATAGTTACGAAATATTAACTTTTGGCTTGAATTTAACATTTTTACTGAATCTATCGCTTCATTCTTGGCGAGTTCTTTGGCGATTGATCTTTGGCATGTGGTTAATAGTATCCGAAAACCGAATTTGTGTTTTAAGCACGTTTTTCTCAACCGATTAAAACACAAATTTGGCACAAAACTGCACTTGTAGTTATAAAATACCATACCAGATTTGATATATTTAAGTAAATGTATTTTTGAATTATCGTGTTTACATGTTTTTGACAGTGCAGACCTTAGTTGGTCAGTCAAGGGTGCAGTCTACCCTTAGTTGGATTTGGCTCAAAACTTGACAATTTTCTATACCATAGATGTTAAATCGGTGTACCGAATTTCATCAATCTAGATCTCTTCGTTTTATAATCATCATTTTAACTGATATTCGAACAGAAGGGCTTTCTCTGAACAGATTTTACTTAAAATTTGATAGAAATCTGAAAATTTAGTGCCATGACCGTATACCAAATTTCAGCCATTTAGCTCAAATCGATTTTAAGTTTTCTTTGTCTCATACAGACAGACGAACATTTTCCAAAAATGTATTTTCGAACTCACGGAGGTGTAAAACGTGAAGATTAGTCAAAGCCTCGAATTCGAATTTGATGATTACTATAATTTATCTATACTACGTATACGTGAAAGTAAAATGACTGAAATAAACATTGCAAATTCTTTAAAACAATATTTTATAAAACTGAAAACCAGATAAAATGCAGATCAAAATGCTACAGCAATAACTAAAATTCAATATTCAAAAATACTAAAAACTTGAAACATTCAATTTTTTCATACATTAGCACCACTGTAAATAGACTTTTTAAAAAAATGAAAAGAGCAAAGACACGCATTATTTAGTTTTTCGGTAAAGAAAAGAGCAAGATTTTGATTAGCTCTAGGCAATTATTACCGCGCAATGATTAAACGCGTTCCTCTTCCGCATTTTCTTTACATTTATTATTTCTTCAGAGTTCGCTCGGATCTTAAAAAGAGATAACGTTCATCTCATCGTGCAATCGCTTCTTTTGTTTTTCCTCTGGTTATTTTTATCGCAATTAAAGCGTTTCTACGCAAGTTCCCCATTCACCAATTACGGAGAGTAAAAATTGGCTTTTTATGGTGTGTTTAAAGATAACTTTCCTATTTTCAGCGAACATTGATACGTCGTTCGTGAAATTTAAAGTAGATTTTTTTGTCTGTGCATTCCTTCTCATTTTTAGCTGATTTTTAAAAAATTTTGTTGGTTGCTCTTTATTTAAATAGTAATTTTTGTACATTTTTATCTTGTTTTAATATATGGCCCTCGTTTCGTTGTTATCTCGTTTTATAAGTTTTCTTTTTATGGAGTAAATGAATCCATTTAAATTAAAAAAGCAACACACTTGCCAAATAACAAGTTGGAAATTGGATATTTAGATGGGACACTCCACTCATTAAATACCTATATATGGATACGTAAACTAGAATAATTTTTATAAAAACGAATATACAATGTTTTTGGTATAAGAAATAAAAAAAGAATTAAGTGGTAATAAAATTAGTGCTGAAATTATGTTGGTATATAAATTTATTTCCTTCCTCATTCAATTCCTTTACTCAATTTTTCTTATAAAATTATTATAGCGGAGGAAACAAGGTTTTCAGATTTGAAGTGAGGAATTATTATATTAAATTCTCGACGTTCAAGAAATGGTTATTGTAAGTTAAATGAAAGATTTTGATAATATAAGGCCACAAGTCAAAAAATATTTTTCCGGCTATTCTTTCTATCTAGTGTCACGAATTCACAATCGATTTAAAACTATGATGAACGATTAATAAAGGAATACGGTTCTTCAAGCGTCTATCAAAAAATTATTAAAATGTAAAGTTCAATGATGCATTCACACAAATTTATAAAAATTTAATAAATAACAAAGGAAATATCTATTGAAATAGAATTCGCCCATGCAGTTATTCATAATTAATAACACTAATAATAAAGACAAATGAATTTACATCAAAACAAATAAAAATTTTATTTTTATATAAAAAGTAAATAAATTAAAAATAACCGTTTTTAATCTTAAATCCACATAAACAAATAAATTTTTAAAAATATTTAATTTAAATAATTCCTCCTTACATAAAATTGAATCTTGCTTCAAAGCATATTTCAGTATTCATTGCTTTTGTAGATTACGATAGAAAACATTAATTTTTAAAGAGAAAAAAGCAAAAACAGTGAATAAGTTTGGTTAAAACTTTCATAATAAAACTTGTAATATACACCCAAAAAAATAAAACAAATCATAATATTTTATGACCTATAAAAAGCGAAAACGCAATGCGACTTCGAGAAATTCATACATAAAATATAAGGGCTGTTAAGTGCTTTCATCCATGCACAAATGTCAGTGCATATTTACACAAACTCTGCAAAAGGTTATTTGAAATTTATTATTAAAAATTGGTCCTTTTAAAGAAACATTTCGTTCAATCAAGCGCCCATAAATTCAAAAATAACACCTACAATAAATACTTATTTAAAGAAGGCTTGAAATCTGAAATCTTTTGGCTGGAAAAAAAAGATTTCTCCTTACTCGTTTATAGACCAGAAAAAATGTGCTCTAGGGTAAAGTTAAGCGGCTTTTTCAGATCAACAAATCAATAACTAAAAACGAAGTACACTCATTTCTTCACATACGAAGCTCGGATATTGCAGTTTATGGAAGAATACTGAATGCTATATTTTCTGCTTTACAAAATGAAATAGGAACTTTAGAAAAAGTTTGGAAATTCAGGTCCATTATTTAATATGAAGAAATCGATATGAAAATTCTATAGGCAAAAGAGGGCACTGATTTATTCATTTTGACAAATGCCAAACAGTTTCTTTTGAAAAAGCACAATTTCATTTCTACTAATAATAAAGATGATTGTGTGTATATAAAGGTGTGTTTGTGTGTTGACGCTTCGCAGACTAGACTATTTGATTTAGAGATAGCATATTTTTCACATATATACATCCGATGATAAAAATAAGTGATTATTAAGTTAATTATTAATTATTCATACTTATTATTAATAAAGATTATTTTTTTCAAATTTTAATTCATTAAAAATTTAACTGAATTTTGAAGTTTTTTCCACGATAACTTCCAAAAATATTACAGTATAAAAATTATCTTTCCTCTTTCAAAATTAAAAAAAAAATTATCTTTTTAATGATATAAATTTAACAATCTTGCTTTTTTCATTTTTTGTAATTAAAAACATTTTTTTTTTCTAATTTCAACTTTAGATTATATTATTGCTCAGAAATTAAAACTATTTTCCCTGTTTCATCAATTATATAATCGCGAGATATTTTTCATTACTGAAAACTAAAGAAGAAATTTTCTGTTTAATATCTCTGTTATTTACAATGATGAACATGAAGTGAATTGCCAATAAAGTTAGAAGAGAGATGAATCGGATCATTGTGTTTTTAATAGATCTATGATATCAAAGAATTGATCTCTACTAACAGAACATATGTAAGACAATTCAAATAACTTTCATGTCTGACATTTTGTCTGAGTCATGGACATAAAATTACGTGTAAACGATCTACTGCTATTAAATATAACTAATATCCCCGGCGAACCATCCAGTTGGCAAAGAAGATTAGTATTGCATAATTATTTAACTCCTAAGGTGTTTTCAGGTTTTTTGAATTTCTCAACATGCACATAAATCAACAGAAACTGAGTAGGAATACATAAGCTTTTGTACGCATATGTCAATAAATATTGAAAAAAGACATATTTTATATGCAAAATTAAAAGAAAACTATCCAAACGACATTTACCACTATCATAAATAACATGATTACTATTATCATTTTAGAGAAATTGAAATAGATTCACATATGAGATAAGGTAAAGATAATTTTCTTCTTATTATTACTATCAGTATGTAAATAAGAATGAGAGCACAACTTGCTTAGAAAAATAACTTATTAGATAATGAAGAGGAAAAACTATGTATTGTTTAAATTGCTCAAGATAGAAAAAAAAATGTAATATGAGATAATATCAAGAAAATATCTTTTCGATATTCATCAAAGCCACAGTTTCAAAACGTTGAAAAATGTTAAATTTCCTCTTTGAATATTTCTAATAATAATATTTTGATAACAAGGAGCTTACCAATATATTATTTCTACAAGTGCTTTATAGATATTTTTTATTCCGATGTCATAAATATGGAAAAATATCATATGTTAAAAGTGTTTCCTTAAAAATTCCTTAGTTCCTTAAATTTATAATCTTTCATAAGAAATTAAGTCAATTTATTTCAACAAAATTTGATTTGTTTCTTCTTTATTTAGGTGGGATACTTGTTTAAATGGTTGTATATCTTCTTATATTTATTCTAGAGTGGAAAGTATAGTATTTTTATAAATCTTATAGAAAAAAAAATATGAATGATGACAAAACTGAAGTTTTATTTAACCTTTTTATCAAATTGTAATTTTCAAGAGCATGGATTTCCACTACACGAGCATGAAAGTAAACTTTAAAGCTATGTTATATAAGCAGATGTAATGACACGCGAATTTTATTTCAACAAAACATAAAGAAAATTGTAATCACATATAACATAAGAAAAAAATTGATCAAATGTGCAGCCGTTTTAAGTAATTTTCAACTTTATTATCATGAAATAAAAGTATCTAGAAGAATAATAAACAGATCTATGCTATCCAGCGTTTTATTATTTCTATTCAAACTTTTGATGCGACTATTGGATTCGATAACGAGTGGCAATGATACAAATAGAAAAGATCCAAAACAGCATCTGCTACAACATTTAACTCCCGTATTACATGAATATTTATAATTAATATTTGGTTTCTGTGTTGCTTCATATCTCATGCCTATGGAACACAGGAGTCTCCAAATGTTAAGTGGCGTATAACAAACGTGGCACATGGATTAGAGTGAAAGGGATGTGGTGTTTGCATACGTTCTCCAAAACAATAGTTGTGCTGATTCTGCCATAACTTCCTTTATGCGATGAATTGAAGTGCTCATTTTATAACATGAAAATGGAAATTGTTGAAGATATTTTCACATGCATGTCTTCAGATGCTGTGACCATCTAAAATGTAGCTAACCTGCACGCCTGTCATTCATTAGTGCACCAAGTATCATCAATACATTTCACAAATGTATGTATTGCCCAATTTTTACTTATATGCGCACATTTTTTTTTAATTTCTATGTAAGGCAGGATCAAGTATGAATATTCAAATAAACAAAGTGGGCAGCTGTCTAGAAGCTTTCAGTTTAAAGAGGACGAGGATTTTTTTGCATTGTTTTTAAGATAATTTGATTTTATACTTTAAATTCCATTTACTAGAACTTATTTAACTTAATATGAAATGGCGTTTAAATTTCATAAAATTATGCTCCTCTTTTTTTTTAATGTTTTCACATTCATTTGTAGTTTGACTTAATTTTTTTATAGTTGTCTGATTTAAAATTAACGTTACTTTGATTCACAATTAACATTACAGGTAAACTTAAAGTATCTGAATCATGCAAAAGTAAAAACATTGTTTATGTTGTTGAATTATTGAGTGATTATTGTTGTTTTGAATGTTGTTTTAATATTTTGCTTAAATTTAAATTATTTTTATAGCCGGGATACTGAAAACAACTCTCTTCAAGATAGCCACTAATTAAATGCTTTGTGATTTATATTTTCATAAATAATTATTCTTAAAATTCCTTATACAAATGCTAAATTAAAATTTATTTAAAAAACGGATGTTCAGGAGAGGTAAGAGAGACTCTGAGTCTTGCATTGTTGTAAGGTCACTACATACTTTAATCCGGTCCTGAACAGGAAGTGACTAAAATGTCATCGTATCTTACTTGTTAAATTAAATCAATTAGTTTTTCAGCCCGCAATCTCTATTACTTCCGACATGGCATTAAGAAATAATGAACACATTAACACTGTAACCGGCATTTGATAAAATAATAAATTATTTCATCCAACTGCACTGGAAACTTTATAGTCGAAATTAATATAATAACCTTTATGCAGTACAAAATCTTCCAATCAATTTATGTGTCTTTTTGTATAAATGCATAACAAATTTAATAAAAGCAATTTTTAATAGTACATTTTTACTAGTGTCCTAAAAGGTAGAATTTTTATTTTATATTTAATTTTTTAATCTGTAATTAACAAAAAAATTATAAATGTTATAGATTCTTGAAATGAATTCTTTCTGAAATTAACTGTCAATTGGTATTCCTCGCGGGAAGCAAAAATATTATTAAATTAATTGATTCATATGTGTAAATATTATATTAATTTATTCTCATGTAAAATACAAAAGTGCGTAAAAATTCAAGGATTTTTTTCATGCAAATACACTTGCAACTTTCTTTATGCAAATACACATAATGAGACAGTGTGAGGAAAATCGATTTTAAAATTTTTTCCCTGCAAACATGGATCAAACTAAATTAAACGGAAATGCATAAAAATCGAGGCCGAATTTTCATTGAGATGGTTCTTTAACCTCTTCGTCCTCCGTAACGCGTCTAGCGCGTTCAAGTGAAACTTCTGTAGGGCGGCCGTAACGCGCTTCAAACGTTCTTCTGATTTTAAAGCTTTTAAACGTTTAAACGCTTTGTAAATGTTTACTTGTTTGAGTTTTTATTTTTAAATGCGGCGAAAAACAGAAATTTTCGCGGATAGGAAAGTACGGCGAAAGAGTTAATGGCACAACAAACCATAAATAATGTCAAAGTAATTAAGCAAAAAAGTATTGAAACACTTAAAACACTAGAATAATATAAAATTTAAAAAAATGGTGAGTTTATAAAATAATAATTTGTTCTAAAAATTCACAAATATAAATTTAATTCAAATAATCTAATTGATCATTACACTTTTTGTTACTTTTAACACTATAATATGTTAACAATATAAAGAACGTTGATTTTTCTACATTTTCTAATAGCATTTGTAAGCGCCCTTTTTTAATTCCAAGTTAAAGAGGGTTTTTTGACTATATGAATATAAATTCTAATTAATAACAGATAACTTAGAAACGGAAAAGAAAAACAGACCAGGACTTCATGCAAAATAAAAAAATACGTTTTAGGAAGTATCTGTCTCTTTAATGTAGATACTGATATTAAAATTGAGAGGATATTTTTGTTCAATCTTTTCGCGTGAATTTTCAAGAAAGTTTTTTTCAATATCTTTTGTATTGTTTTATATATAAAGCGCAATGAAAACTTATAAGAGCATTTTATTAGAAATATATTTATAATCTGCCGCTATTACAGCGCAAGGTCTGGAAATGAGAAGCTATTCAAATATAACAAAGAATTATAAATAAAAATGTTCAAATTAAAGCTTTCGTGGTGATTCTGAGATGATTAGTTCTTTTGTATCACACCTTAATTTATTTTTGATCTCAAATATATTTATTTTTAAGCAAAAAACCTTTTCAAATGCAACTTTAAAATATAGTTAATCTTGTTACAATATATAGTTACAATATAAGTTAAAAACTTTTAAGTATAAGTATATAAATTATAATAATAAGGATATGTTATATAATAGTATAAATTATAAGTTATATAGTATAGTTAAGTTATAGTTAATAGTAAGTTAATTATAATATATAGTTAATAGTCGGTTAGATATAGTTTATCTTATTAAAAAATTAGAAACAATGCAGGAAGAAGCACAACCATATGAAAGAGAACTGATTATTTCTAAACACCGTGACTTATCAATTAAGTTGCTTAAAATTATTCTCACAAATTCCCGAATTAACTTTCTCCAAGACCCCTCTCTTTGTCGCTTTCTATTATTTCAGTTCACCCATCCCACGTACGCCCTCCGCACGACTAGTTTTCTGAAGCCGAGAATTGGACACATTTGACTCGCCCTCACCTCTCACAACCCTTCCGGCATCGGGGAAGATACATACCCAGGAAGTTAATCAGCCGGTACGGGCCTCGAAGAAGCAACCAAACAAAGCAAATGGAAGAGCAAAGAGGACAAAAAAGAAAGAAAAAGAAAAACTCCAAGGGCTATATAGTACCAGCTCTGCAGTCCTCGAGACCCGGGGAAAAATGAGGCACTAGCAAGATAATCTTGGTCAAATTCATCAGGACTGATAGGATTCCCTGTTTTCCAGCCAGAGTCACCGAGGAGGACTCGTTAAAAAAGAAAAAAGAAAAGCGCATCGACACCAAAGAAAAACCCTATTACAGCAGAAGCGGAAGAAGCTGTCTTGTCCTATCTTGTGGGAGTTCACCACCAAGCCTTTAAGCAGGCGAATATGTTAAGAATGAGAAATACCTGGCCGCCCTCCCCCCTATTTCCATCGAGATAGGGGTTTTGTCTTTAACCAGGGATTCCGCTTTGGTCATTTTTCTTTTTCCCAACCCACCCCCATTGTCTTTTGTTTTTTAGTTTGAAGGAAGCCCCCTTCCCTTTTCTTCTAGCTTCCGCAATCTCTTTCTACATACTGGAATAGATATCGACGATGGGTTTTCCTTCGGAGTTAGATTGTGGAGATATTTGTAACATGTCGCCCAAACATTATCCGCCTTCGCTAGCAAATGGGTAAGAAATTTGTGTCACGGTGCTAGTACGGGTAGATAAAGGTAACAAAGAGGGTTCTTGTCAATCATTTATCACTTTAAAAATGGCTCCTCGTTTATTGGATGGGAGATGGGGAGTTCTTAATAAAGGAACAGCATAGGACGACGAAGGCTGCAAAAGTTTAGTTAAAGAACTATGGTTACGTATGCTAAATTCAAATTGAAGGTTATCGCCAAAAAGGTAGACGGCTTTAAATTGCATTTTGATTTAATTATTTACACTTTAGAGCTTTCTTTATCTTAAACAAATACAATTTGCTGAAGAAAAATAATTCGACGACCTTTTATATGTGGTGACTATATTATTTAAAATAATTTATGATGAAAGTTATTTAGATTAGATAAGGGAATTGGTAATAATTTATGTTTAAAGGTATTTTAATTAGACTAGATTATTTGAAATAATTCATATTTGACAGTAATAGCATAGATTATTTAAAATAAATTACTTCTATGGTATTTAAATTCTGCGAATTTATTTATTTATTATTTATTTGATACTAAATGAAAGTAACCAAGTTTGCGTGTTTTGCATTAACCAAAGCGCAACATCAAATGCTTAAATACAAATCAAATTTAAAATATAATAAAATAATCGAATAATATATATTTCAAAAATATTCATTGTATAAGTATACATATTATACGGGTAGCTAACTAAAATTTTTGAGAAAAAATATTTTTTGAGATACTTCTTGAAAAGGATTATTATCTATCATCATCGAGGTATGCTTTCCTTGAATATAGTTCGCTCCATATCTCTCAACAGCAATCAAAAGTATTAACTGTATGGATTTCCATGATATATTCTTGAATGAAACATCTTTATTATTGAATACAATAGAATTTTGTTTCATCTGTGCAGTTCCCATATTTAGCAATATGAAATAAGTACTTTCAGTTAACGTTACAGTTTCGTAGCACTGAAACTTTTCTACTCATCTACAGGAATTAAAATTCTACTTTCAAAAATCTCTTAAATAATACTGATTTGCTATTTGTATGAAAGATTGGAAAATAACGTTATGAACAAATGTCGCTTTTGTAATGTGACTTCGAAAGGGATTGAAACTAATTATTGCTACCACGATGCACAATAAATGCAATGTATAATTTGAATTTTGAATATTTATTAATTTGCTACTTGTAGTTTCAAGTTACAGAACAGCCTAAGACGACATTAGATGATAGACACATTTCAATCATCATGTGACATCATGTAAACTGACACCATACAGCTCCAAATCCAAATGAATCAAACATATGCTAGTCGCAAAGAAATGTTTTTTTTTTTTTTTTCTGGCAAGTACAAGTCGAACTCGATCAAACAGCACTTCGTCAGCTCTTTGAGTTTGTTGAACAGGGACGTCTGTTTCTACAGCTATAAGGACAGATAAAAATTGTAAGTCTTCCTTTTTACCCTTCATCCACAAGAGCGTAACATCGATTTTATAGGTCAGATAGCTAATCGTCTTCATCCTTTTAGTGGAAGCCACCAAACCATTTGACACACCACACAACCAAGTCAGCAAAGGCAGTAATCCTTTCAAATTTTTTTTCCCTCTCCTTTCCTCTCTGGTTTCTTCCCCCAGTGCGACAAACAAAAGAAACGTAGTTTTAATGCCTATCATGGAAAGATAAGAAAATGATGTTGGAATGACAGCCAATTTATTTCCTTGGAAAAATCTTTTTTTTATTTATTTATTTAGTGCCATCTGTCGTAGTCAGTCCTGCCATACTTATTATTTCCTAGAATGTAATACAAAATTGGTATAGGATTTAAGAATGCATGCTAAAATTTATTGCCAGTCGAAATTGTAGTATTTTATTGGCAGGACATTGAAATATTTACTATTTCCAAGGCATCAAGAGAGATTCAAAATAAATGAAAAGCATATTCCAATTGCATGCTAAGTGTGCATTTTGATGATAGTTATGAGATTAATTCTTCTTTCAGAGACATGATGCTTTAATTATTATACCATTATTTTAAAAAATCAAATCTGTGAATACGTGCTTAAGTTAATTAGAATTTCCTTTGTGTTTTGATGCATTATTTTAAAATATTTTATCTTTTGGTTTCCCAACGTGTTAAAATTAAACCTTGAAAATTTAGAGACAGAAAAATAAGGTGTAATGTTTGAAATTTGTTACGCTCGTTATTTCAATACGAGAACGTAGCATTTTGAAATAGACGCCACACCACTAAATCCTAATTAAAACCTGACAGCAGGTGTATTATAAAGTGTTGAAAATGAAAGTCAGCTAATATGAAGTGAAAATGAATGGAATTGAAAACGTTTGGTACATAATTGAGATATCCGATAAGTTTTATTTCATTCCAGTATAATAATATCATCTTATTTGCATTATTTTATCAATACAAATTATATTTCGTTATGTGCATTGATTTTTTGTAATGCACAAGCTTCTGGACAACCAGCGTCCAAAGAGGACATTGGTTGTCCAAAAGGTTTTCATATAATGGTCATTTTACCTTAGACACATTCTGAGATTAAGTATATGAATGGCACTGAGATAAAATAAAAAATGTTTTTTGGGCTTCAGTTACACAGAAGCTGATAATATTGTGAAATATTATTTGTATTGAATAAATAATGATTTAGAATGATATGCATTTTAGAATGACATATTTATTCTAAAAATGCAATATTTCTACATTTCAAATATATTCGAAAATATCAGAATTGCAAAGTAAAAAAAAATCTTTAATTTTTAGAATATTTGAATTCAATACCCTTGTAATTTTGCAGTGAATTTGGATATTTTGCTTACCATTATTTCAGTATGATAAAGTAAATAGGACACAGTTGGCAAATAAATCACAACAATTAATTTCCCTTCATCGGTATAACACAGAAAAGCAAAAATTATAAGGATTTTATCCATTATATTTTTCAAAACAACTGCAAATTTGAATTAGTGGTAATTCATATGAATGATTTGAGTTGAATGAATTAAAGTAAATCAATAACGGAAACGCATTTATAATGTACATTTTAAATCAAAGGAGTTAAAACATTGAGAAAATTGTCAACATAAAATTCTTAGATAAAATGCCTCGGTATTTTCTGAATTGCAACTAAAAATGCTTTTTTTCCCATTCTAGAATATATTTTGGGTAAAACTGTCTGTATTTGGAAAAAGCGTAAAACATTAAAAAATCATCTTAAATGTACTCTGAAAAAACTGTAAATAATGATAATATTATTTGAATGTCAAAATGAGTCATAAATGAAATGCGTTTAAAGAGTTTTACTGAGCATAAATTAATTTCAGATAATCTAGAAATAACTAGATTAAAGTATCTTTAGATTTAAAAATAATTTACTGCAAATTATACAGAGTTGTTTTAAAATATTTTTTAAAATTAATGGGATTTTTTTAGCTAAAATATTGGCTTCAAACAACTTCCGATCTGCTGCGACAATTAGAAATTTAGACTAAGTAATGATACGTTTAGCGTTATGCAAGAATTTCAAATAATTTAGAATGTACGGAAAGAACTTTTATAATGTGAGAGCATGATGTTGTTTTGTAATTGCATGATCATTCCAAACCAATTTATTCCGGATTTCCAGATCTTAACAAAAAAAAAAAAAAAAAAATGGTCGCGAGGAGGAAAAAAAAACCATGGTTTTCCCATCATTATTTAAAACTGGTTTAAATTGGTTAATGATTTAAATAAATTAAGACAAACAATGACTTAAAAAATAATAGTGTTCTCAATGATAACTTGAAATGTGCGATAGAATATACTTTTATTTTAAATTTAACTAAGTCTTTTTTTTTTGTTTTTATATTGCATTTGCTTTTCCCAGGAACAAATTTGGAACAATTTTATTGTAACATACAAGATGTTAAATAGAGTTTATTCTGTGCAAAATGAATTTTAAAAGGAAACTCAAAATTTATTTTTTTTAACAAAAAATGATTTATTTTTTATTGAATAACATAAATATGTTTCAACAAGTTTATATTATCTACTGATGCAAGATCATCTAACGTGTTAAGGCCACTTATAAACCAAGAACAAAAGAAATAAAATCTCAAATTGCATGTTCCTATGGAACTCCAGACGCCAGCAATCCATTGCACCGTATCCCTGTGGGGGCAAAATTTCTCTTTCATTCCACTCTCCTTCACCCCTCATTCGGCGGGTATGAGAACCATAACAAGAAATCACCACAAATGAAACACAACAAGGGCCTTATTTCCCAGCGGAATTTACAGCCATACATGGCTTTGTTAAAACAAAATAACATTATCGCAACATGCCAAACGACACTTAAAACGCTCCTTCCTCTCCAACAAGTGCCGTCGTTCTCCCCAGAAATGCAAGTTTCGGATCGAAACTCCAATATCCCCCTCCAGAATCTGCTGCTAATTCCCCCCATATTAGACTCTTAAATTACTGGACCGCAGCCCAAAATGGCTCGTTAACCCTTGGTCCAACACAAAACCTCCATTACCACTCTCGAACCCAGAGGTGCTCTAAATCAGCAGGACTCTGTGCTATCGAGCCATATTCTGGTGCCGCTTCCCGTGCCTTTGGCTGGAGATATTTTCTTTCATTAATTTCTTCAATATGTTTAAGATAACCACTTTGTTTCGGGGGATGAGCAAAGAAGTTATAATTTAGGGTTTGGGTTGTGTCAACAGGTGCTGTTTAAAAAAGTAACGAAGCTAAAGGAGAGTGGATATTTTATTTATAATCAAATAAAAATTCTTTGTATTCCAGGTTATTGCTCAAGTGAGTGATTCTTTATACTTGCTTACAGGTTCTTTTTTGGTTACATTTAATCAGATAGTTAAACATCTTAGTTTAAAAAAGATAAAATTAGCCTAATGATACGTTTTTCAATAAATATGAATTTAAGTACATAAGTATTAAATAATATCTCAATGTATAGGAAGATTTAAATACAGACTACTGTGGCATAGCTTTATGAAAACAAAGTGTTTCGATTTTCGAACCTTTAAATTCCTGTAACAATTAGGTTCTGCAAAAATAATAGACCACAAATGGGCAATTGGAAGCCAACTTCAAAATATACTGAGAGTGGTACAATTATCTTTGTGAAACGTAAAAGAAGCTTTCTTTTTCGAAAATTGATAAGTGAATTCTAAGTTGTTTGTTTTGCAATTGAGGGAAGATTTATTTTGAGCAGAAACTGTACACACTTAGGTAAAGAGCAATAATGAAGCGGCAATTTAAATAATTCAGCTCATTTAAATTATATAGCTCTAAAACAATTCATTCCTGATTACATTTTCCTGCATTGAATTTTATAAAAATATAGTTCTGAATTCCATAAAATTATAACTCACTATTCTATAAATAATTCTTTATTATTTGAAATTGAAATGCATTAGTAATGAAATGTATAAATAGAGATCTAGTTCTTAAAAACATGTTTCGCAACCATTGGAAAAAAAGGTAAAAGTGAAAAATATGAATTTGTTCTTAGTAAAATTTTAATTTCCAAAGTATGCTTAAATTTTGAAGTGCAAAATAGCATTATATTTCTAAAATTTTAATAAAATTTCTTATTTTTAATTTATAAATAAGATTCAATCCGAAGCAATATTTTTCGTATATTGCTTACAGAAAAAACCTTTCTGGTGTCTCCCCACTCCCTCCAAATTATGAAAAATATTTTACAGCACGTGAGTAGAAATTCTCATATGAATTAACAACAAGCTTTTCAATATCAAGAATTATTTTCGCTTATTTAGATTTACATATTGTTGTTTTTATTCTATTTCTATGAAACGAAGTAAAAAAAAAAATGGAGATATATACACTTGTGCATGCTACCTTTATACACTCTACCATACGTTTCTTCTCATATAAGTTTAATTTCGATAATATTTTTTCAAGAAATTATTACTTTACTTGTTGAAGCAGTTCTTTGAAAAATTACAAATAATCTGATTACCATATTTTCAAATAAAACTATGGGATATAAAACCAATAGCAAATGCAAAAATAATTTAATAATGGATGAAAAATTACAGAAAAATTAAATTATAATAATAATGTTTGCAATTAATTATATATAAATTGTATAATGATTTTTAGATCAAAACAAGTGTTATTATTTAATTTTAATATATTAAAAAGTAATGTCTCTATTATTAATAATTAGTTTATCAGAAAATAATATCAGAAAAAAATTTCATATTTAATGTTTATAAAACAACAATAATAATTTCTCTTAATCTAAATTATAATATAATTTTCATCAAAGTTTGCGCAGAAAGATTTTATGTAGCATGAAAATAACTGCATTGTCTTTTTATTAATTTTAAATACTTATATTTATCTGAATACCACTTTTTGCAAAAAAATAATAATTATAATCACGGGGTCTTTCAATCAAAATCCCATCAGCTTTCTAAAAAATACAAACCAATCATTTTCTTTTATGCTTTAATCTTTTTGCAATAGTGATTTTAGATAAAATGCTTCAGCTCAAAAATACTTTTGTTCCCTTACTTTTATTATTATTGCATTTTTTCAATAGTGTTTATACAATATCAATGATATTGATCGATTAATTTATACCTATTTTGGAAGTATATGAAAGAACATAAGTTTTTCTTATGGACTGACAGAAACTCAATTGGAATGGTTTAAAATTAGCAAGAAGAAAATTAAAATTACATTAAACTGTTAATGTAATTTTAATTTTCTTCTTACTAACTGTGAAGGTAAGATATTATGTATAATTTCTATGCATGAGGAGACAAATAAAGGTCAATTCAAGTTTGTTTTGTTTGTAATTATGGCACTTGCCACGGACAAGTCCCGCCGTCAGAGATAGCCGAATTTAAGCCTGAGGGGGTGCGTCTCTTGTTTCTATAGTAGCGCCAACTAGGGCCAAGAGTACGACTTAGCTACTCACGCATCACTCATTCGCTTGCACAGCTCCTTTTTACAGGAGGGCGCATTCACACATAGAACAACCATGCTCAAACCGGGATTCGAACCCGAGACGCACAGATCACGAGGAAGACGCGCTACCCCTATGCCAGGACGCCGGCCCAATTCAACTATAATATGTTTATTTGTTTACCATAGAAAAATTACTTTTCGAAATCTTATGAAAAATTTGTCTCCAACAAATTAATTTAGTTAATAAAATGAGTCAATAAAATTCACCTTGAAAACAACAGACACGATAAACTAAATGCATGATTGAGATTAGATGAAGTTAAGAAATTTTTGCTTTCTTTCATTCAAATGTCTAGATATATGGTATGTTATTTAATATATTCCAATATTTAGATTAAACACGTTCATACAAAAGAGTGTAAGAGAAAGAAACAGCATAAATTTAAAGCAAGAATAAAACAGAAAATGCTCTAACGTCAGTGCAAAATAGGCCCTTGCAGCTAACTCCTCCGCCATTGCGAAATAGAGCACCGAAATTCCTTTCATATAGGTCCCACGTACTTTACAACATCTAGCAATAATCTTTAGCGATGAACTATTAACTTTTATTCAATGAGCGTGATGATTAAATATATGGAATTGAATACATTATTTAATTATAAAACATGATTTTTTTTCATCTTGAAACATTTTTGTTTATTACATTAACTAAAAATTAGCATTTCTCTGTGTTTTTATTTTTCCTTAAGTACAGAAATAGGGAAATCAATTAGCAAAGTATGACGGACTTTTACAATATTATAACTTAATAAATCTAAATAAATTTCGAGCACTTTGTATATTATATAAAACCAATTATTATGTCTCAATATGTGTGGGTGTGTGAGAGAGAGAGAGAGAAAAGAAGAAAGAAAGAAATAGTATACTTAGAAAAGGAAAACAGGACATGAACAGGCATTTGGAGGTAAATTGGAGATTTTCATTCGTTTTCATAACGATTAAGAAACAGTTCAATTTTTAAAATTCATTTGAAAAGTTATTTGTTAGAGCAATGACCAAATATTAGTATAATCCGAATAGGAAAGCAGAAAACTGGAGGTGGGTGGTGGACCAGTGTGGGAAAATATGAGCCCGCTTGATTCAAAATTCAAAAGTTAAAATGAAATCTGAGTTCAAGTGATTAAAAAATAATTATTCTTAGGAAACAGATAATCTGAAAATTATATATATATATATAATTTTACTGCATACTTGCAGGTAAATTTAGACAATATTTGTTTTGATTTGTCTTCTAAATAACATTTCAATGATTAATAAAAAAAAATTTGCAACTCTATTTAAAACCTAGTTCTGCACATATCAGTATTCAAAAATTTTGGTAAGAACAAAGTTCAAATATTGTTATGACACGCTTGACATATAATTCTGTTCAAAAAACATTCTTCTTCATGTTTGGCCGAAAACATGCATCTGCATTATCTCCCGATCACCTGTGCTCCAATCACTCATCCACATTTAACACTTGAGAGGGTTAATCTTTTCCCTTCTTTCTCAACATCCCCCTCCCCCTTATTCTTTCCCAAATGAACAGGAAACAACTCGGCCAGGCAAGTACACCTACATGGCAGGAGAATTAAATTTTTAAGAACAAAGCTTTTTGAAAAACAGAAAGGGGAAGGAAGGGAAAAAAAAGTGTTTTCCCAAAATCCCGAAGTGTCCGATGTCGGTGGCATTGATTAATGGGCAGCCTTTGTCTTTGCCTTCATTAAATGCTTGTTGAGAGTCGGCCCGATGGCTCGTTAGGCTTAAAAACGCCATCAAACATGGATCCTTCTATTAAAACATCGCGGCTTTTAAGACGGCGTCAATCGGGGGGAGAGATCGGGTCTGTAGGATCGGGGGCACTGCAGGCAAGGAAGGCGGCAGGAAAGAAACCCGAAGATCCGATCGAACATTGAGTCTGCCCCATAGATTAGAAAGTACTTTTTCGACATTACGAATTTCCAAAAAGTGTGAACTTAAGAAATCAAAGCGAAAAGTGATTTTCAGACTGAAAAGAAGTGGAACTGAAAAACATATTGAAATTCTAACTTATCGGGAATTCAGGAATAAAAAAAATGGGAAATGCTTTATCAGTAATATTTATGCACATTATTATATTTTTCTCTACTATTTCATATCTGATTTTTTTTGTTATTATTCCATGCTGTTTGTGCCCCAATTTTTTTTTCTTACTACATATCATTTAATTCTATTGTTTTACATTCCAAAAGAACTTAAATTAAATGAATCAGCTGTCGGTTCTCGGTTTTGCCTTTTTGACGTCTTATAATCCCACCGGATGAGTTCCTACGGTAGTAACTTCTGTTAGGTCCATCTCTTCCCGTTTTCGATGGAATTTTAAAATTTTTTGGAAAGATGCTGATATTATTCCACCTTATCATACTTTTGCCACCTAATTTCAGTTCAAAAGTTCCTTTCTTTATTTCATTAAACTGAACAGTCAGATAAGTTTTGTTTTAATTCAGAGGACTTTCAGTGTAAGACAAAATATAAATTTCGGTTTTTAAGTTCAATAATCATTACGTTATTTTATTAAAAATTACAGTAGAATAATGCTAATGCCAATGTATATAAATTAAATATCTACCAACAAAAAGTCTTGCAGTATATTCAATATATATATTCTTATTATTCTTATTATATATTATTCTTATTATATATTCTTATTTTTGATAAGCTTAAAATATGATGTATTAAATTGGTAATTTCGGCCTACGAAACATATTAAAAATCTTATATATAAATATTAGAGATTTCGGAGCATTATAATTCATTACTTTGCACACTACTTGCACGGACAAATTAATCAAATGCTGCTAGTTTAAAATTTTCTACATTTATAACCCTTTTCTAAATGATAATATTTACGTCGGAACAAGCAGTTTTTCAATTTAAAATATTTTTATATGGAAAACAAGGAATTGTTATACAGTTAATTTGTTCCTGCATATATTCCTTTTCACTTTCTTGGTAATATTTTATATACCAATAATTTTTGCTTTGATATAGTTCAAACTGGAGCGAAATACGCAAAATTCAGTCCATTGAGGAAAGAAAGCTAATTTCCAAATATTTTTGAAAATCAACAATACTGAAATGAATTAAGCATGAGATACACATTTTGAATAATATGGTTTCTGACGAGTTATGATCATTTATTTAGATCAGACGAATGCATTTGCTGAGAGTGAAAAAGAATGAAACGGAAAACTAATTGCTGAAAAATAGCTGGATTGTAAAAAATATTGCTGTGTTGCAATAAATATTAATATTTATTTCCTTCTTTAAAAAATATATTTGAAAAATTCGAAGCAATGGCGCTAGGCTATTTATCCAAAGTTGGCTAATTTTAAATCACATTTATCTCCTAATTTATCAAAACCGAATCGTTTGATATCCACTTTCGCCAACTAACCAAAGCCTTGTAATAACAACCATAAAAACTAGATTTATCATTCTAATTAACCACATTTATTTTATCTAGCCAAAAAAAACGCAGAATAATAAACTAAAAATTATTTGCATTTATGTTAATGAAACATAAAAAGATTCTAAAACATGTTGCATTGTAATTTACTCATAAGTGAATAAGAGTAAAACCGCAGACTAAACATGACGTGTGATAAATAACAGCGGTCAAACACGCTATTTTGACATTTCAATCAAATGAAAAACAATAAATAAAAGAGACGAAAATGATATCATGAATCAACCACAGACAGAGCGCATTGTGATTTCTACTCAACGTTTATTAAAAAAGATTGCAAATGTTTAAAGTTAGAGTTTAAAGTTAAATGTTAATTGCTTTGCTGAAAATGTTAGGGTAATCATTACTTTCTTCCACAGTAAGCATAGAGTTGTTAAATAATATGAAATAGTCTTCTAAAATAAATTAGAAAGAGGAATTAGAAAGATTAATTAGAATTAGAATTTTAAATTAGAAAGAGGAATGTATTGCGTTTGAATACTAAATAAGAGTTTTACAGCGGTTTTAAAAATAATAACCAATAAAAGAAGCATGATAAAGAATAATTTTTTAAAATAGGTAAGGACCAACTTCACAAAAAGTTCATAATAATAGAAATTCTTAGCAAATTATTTGCAAAAGTTGCAAATATTACCCTAAAAAATCGATATTACTTAATTATATATGTTCAAAAGATTATATATGTTTATTTAAATCAAAGAACATATATAATGAAATGTAGAAATTTAGTTTTTAATTAGTTTTGCAACCAAACCTATGTAGAAAAAAACCCCGGTCATTTAATCATAAATTTAAATGGTTAATTGATATGAACAGAAAAGTCTATAAATTAAAAATGGCATTTAAGTACTTAACCTTTAGGTTGCGTGATTATCGAGTTAGATAATACTTTGTCTTGGAAAAATATCATGGCGCATTAATTAAGAATTGGTAACACGTTTCAGATATTTATGGACTCGATATCATTTTTATATTAGATAACAATATTTAATTTATTTTAACTGATTATTTCAAATGAATCGATGCAATCAGGCAATCATTTAAAGGTTTGAAAACGATATAATCGGTGTTATATATACATATAGTAAACTTTCTATTTAACGAAATTCAAATCAATTATTACTGGATACAACATATAGAATTTGCTTAATGCAATAAATGTTATGAAATGAAATTTTTTAAAGATTAAAATATCGATATGATTTAATATGAAACTTCAAGCAGATGCTTTCTTATCAATGTGTTATGTTCAATAAATATTTTATACGGATATTATCTAGCTGAATACGAAATATAATACTCTATTTTAATTACTGTTCGAAATATAATTCCAAATATCCCGGCCTTAATTGACTTTTGATATTATGGATATTAATTTTCAGCAATTATTTGTTAAAGTAACTGCTCTTTTGTATTAGAAAACAAAATAAATATTAAATATTTGAGCAGCTAAATAACACACAAAGCTTTTCAAGTTTTATCTGTACAAATTCATGTCTTATTCATGTGACTTTTCGTGAACATTTAGTATCATTCGATTTGATAAAGCATCCCTCGCATCACCGTAAGCGGGAAAAAAATGAACACATTCACATATGATATTTCTGAATAAACTTTTAAGTCATGTAAAAATTTCTATGTTAAATTTACAGAGGAGAATATAAAATAATAGCAATAGTGTTTTCAAAGCATTTTATGATAACATCACGCATACTGACTAAATTTAGCACAGGAAGCTCTCGGAGTGTTAAATCAAAATGTTATCATATATATCAATTGATAACTAGATTAGATTTAGCATTGCTTTTAGAAAATATTTTAGACCAAATCTATTGACTGGAATTCCAAATAAAACGCAAGTAGAAAGAAAATATACGCGAAAAATTATTTTAGAACCTTAGATATTGTTTAAAATCTTAAATATATTTACAATCGTCATTTTTAATTTCGTTTATCAAAAAAATCCATCGATGTTTAAGGAGCACTACAAATTCTCTTATTCCTGAAATGATATTGTTTTCATCATGAATAATTGCGCGGTTTTATAGAAATTATGCTCATTTTTCAGAATGGCTAGAAATTAAATTAATATCTACATAAAAATCTAAATAAATTTTAAAATATCGCAAAATCCTGAAACTTTTCTTCATGCAGGAACATTTGAACATGGCAATATACTCTGTAAACTGAATGGTATGAAAATCGTACAAACTGAGTTCAAAGTGTTGCGAAACGCATAGCATGCAATCCTCTACATGGAGACTAATTGATTCGAAACTACCAAATTTGTCAGCTAATTAGTTCTTATGTATAAAATGTTCACAAAATTTTTTTGTAATTTTTGTTAGATTTTAATTAATCAAAAGTTAATCTAAATTTTAATGATTTTTTTTCTTCAGTTACTTTCAATCATATTGCACTAAAACTGTTTTTACATCAATTAAAGTTTCTAAAAGTCGATTTTCTATAATATCCATTTTAATTCCATGCTGTTAAATTTTAATATATTTTACTGAATTAATATAATTTTTAAAAAAGCTTTTTAGTAATGTTATAAAATTCAAATCTTTCACCTTTCCATTTTTGCAAACATTAATATCATGCCAGAAAAAAACTTATTTATTTGAATATTAATTCCAAAGCAAAATTTTTGCGTTAATTAATATAATAAAATTCTCAGACTGTCATTCGCTCTGTACATATTCTAATGCAGATTACATCACTGATAGAAAGCAAGGGCTGACAGAATCAATCCAGACGAATCGTGCCTAAAATATTTTTATTCTATAATTTTTCACCCTGCAATAATAAGGAGATATTTTATTCTTTAACTTAATGATGATTAGAAATTATATTTTATCTGATATTATTTTCATTTATCAAAATGTAAAAAAGTTCAAAATAATTAAAGAAGATTGAATCTGAAATTGTTTGTTTGGTATTGACATAAGTGATATATGAGCCGAGTTTAAAGACCTAACTTTTTGTAGAATCATTTATATAATATTCTATCCTAATAGCTAACCATTGAAAACAAATGTATTTTTTTCTCCTACCAATCTTAGGAACTTAGTGAAACTAAATTGATATCAAAGTACACATATTATTTCATAGAATAACATGATTGCAAAATTTAATTTGAAAGATATCCCTTATTTGATTGTATTTTGGAAAGAAGAAAACATTGAAAATTAATTACTTGAAACATGAAAAAAGTGCATGAAACAATATGTGTAAAATTTAAAACTAAATTTTTTCCCTTACTTCCATGAAAAATAAAAGACTAATATAATTAAATTTTAATTACTTAAAAGTTAATTACGTTAATAAAAGGCATTAAATAAATTAATTTGTGCTTCATTAAAACTCAATAAACATGTAGCATATAATTACTGGAGAGAAATACATTATAAGTCAAATTAATTAAAATCAAAGTTTTTGTTATAGTTGATTTTTTATCAGTACTCAAAGGTAAAGTAACTTTCAGAAACACTCTAAAATCACACACTTTCACTCTACTAAACAGATGAATGAGTATCAATGAGTTTTAATTTCCATGGTAAAAGCAATAAAACGGTTAACAAATTTTTAAGTCTTGATTACTTTTAATTTAGCACTTTTAAATTAAGGACAGTTTTAAGAATATTGTAAGTCTTAATTATACGTGTGGGTTTGTCAATATCATTTGATAATTACTTTCGTGAATAAATTCTGAAGGTTTTCGCAACATCATGGTTCTTGCGCCAGAAAAAAAATTCAAACATTACAATCCAGTCCAATCTAAACTTTTTTTTTACCAATTTCACAACATTTTAATATTTTTATTCACTTAATTATTATATAGAAAACTGATAATAAAAATATAATTTACGGAACTTTTTCTATCATTTCTTCCAATGCAAATTAATGTAATAAGTTTTTTTTCTACAGGTAAATCCTTACACCCACTTTTTCTTTCCCAAACTAAACAATGATTATTTTAGGACTCACTTTGCAATTTTGAGCTTTGGTTAGATGAAAAGGAAGTAACGTGGTCGGTAAAATATTTCTTTAATTCCGTCCCACATCAAAGTGGATGATATTTAAAACTGCGACAGACATAACCTGAACCAGTCTTACATACACAGTGAATCTTTAGCTTAAAGTTAAAACTTAAATAACAATTTTGAGGTCGGAGTATTATTACAGAAGCATAGCATCCTTCTTCAGTTTCATTGCACTCAAACGGCATTTAAATTAATATGGCGTTAAAATTGCATAAAGTTTTCAAATATTTATATACAATGAAAGTAATTATAAATTTTATAAGAAAATTTACTCGCTTCCTAGTTGTTATTGCTGTTTTCAGCACAGAAAAAGTATTTACTTTGATATTTAATATGCAACATTTCATCATTATATTGCTTAGACTAACCTACTTAAAATGTTAATGAAAGAGGAACGAAAAAGTTATTTTAAAGTGTTATGTCTGTGGCAGAAAAAAACAACAACAAATATATCGGTATATCTTCAGTATAAAATATAAACTTTACCTATATTGATATATTCATTTTTTTCCTCTTACAAAGGATAACGTTTTAAACTAAGAATATAGCAATGGCTATATAACAAGGTTTTTATTCTTTCTTTCATCTTAATGATTTTGTACAGTACAAATAAATAACTACAGCGATATAAATACATCAGCAAACTATTATGAAGAATACAGGAATAATAAAATACCTGAAACTGAGGAAAGTATCGTAATTCCATCACTTAATAACTCCTAAATTATTTAAAAATACAATGCAATTAGATAATAAATCATGAAAAATCCTTCTAATCATTAATTGTACCTAGTTTGAAACGTCTTGTTTAAGTCTTATACAGAAGGTGAAAGAAGATAATAGAAACAAAACTTCATAATATTATGTAATATGATGTCTTCATAAATATGTGTCCATGAGATATACCATTGAAAAATGTTAATCGCGAGAATATATTATTTTATAAATGGAACCATCTATCTGAAATCGTTATCACACATTAAGAAAGGTGATAATTGTATTGTTCTATAGCAAAAAAATTGTTGAAAATCATATTTAAATAAATGATATCTTTTTTTTATCAAATGGCAACAAGAAGATGCAGATAAGAATTTACTCCTACGAAACGGTACCATTCTTTTTACCATAATCATAATTAATTTACAATTGTTTGTCATAGGAAACAAAATCGAGTAATAAAATTATGTCTATAAATAGACATAATTTTATCACTCGATTTGCTCAAAGTTGTTCCAAAAAAGAGTTTTAAAATTTCATTAAAGCAAATTTTATAGCTCAGATGATTAATAAACGTTTTAATTTCTCGTTATTTCTTCATAGAATAATAGACTTCAAGACCATAAAGAATTATAGTGTCCGCTGATAAAAATAGTATCAATGAAAAACGCCTAAAATTTATTTAAATGAATAGTTATTATTTAACACTTATATTTTTTTTGAAACATGAATGATTCCACAAAATTAAAGATAAGGTCGGAATTTAAACCTAAGTTTATTTCAAGGAAGTTAATGCAAATTAAAGTACTTGTGTTAAATAATAATAAAAATCAAAAAAAATTATATACTTTGAATAGTGCACCTCAATCCAGAAAAGCATCTTAATAAAAATTATGAAGACAAAACAGTAAAATTATGACGCGTTAACAAAAATATTCTACACAAACAAAAATCCAATCAAGTTTATATTTTAATTATTTAAGGAACGCTTAGAATATCTTTTTGTCATATTAACTATGTTTCATCTTTCTTACAGTATTGTTTCCCGCGCTTTGTACTTTTATATCCTTCTTTTATTTTAACAAAATATTTTTACTGTTTAATATATTAATATAAACATATTTTTAAAATCGCTTTCAGTTATATCATTTTATGTTATTTAGTCTTTAACGTATTTGTAACTCTCTGTTATAAATTTCACAGAATTTTATAATAACTTTTTTCTCATAATCGCTAGAGAATTGACTTTTAAACTCATTTTATAAAATCTAATTAAAATTAATCACTTTACTGATAACTAAATACTGAAAATATTAAAACATAGTATTTTAATTATAGTATTCTAAAACATAGTATTCAAATACATAAAATTTCATAAAGCGACTGTATCAGTAAATAAGTGAAAAATCTATTATGTATTCTCATTGTTACAAATATAAAGGTCAAATCTGAAAACTACGGTAGAAAAATGTGCAAAAATATTATAATCCAAAGACATAGAGCGATGAAAAATGTATTATTAAAATTAATTAAAATTAACTTACTATATAAATAATATATTTATAAATATAATTAAATATATCGTTGAGTAATTAATTTAATTCCGAACAAGCGCGTTCTGTAGCTTTTGTTATCTTTTGATCATATAATGTTCCATCACTAAATGGTCGCAGCATTTTTTTAACATTGTTGTGCGTTTAATGCTATTGGTGATTTGGTCTTATTTATTTATTTATTTATTTTTGCGCAATACTCAGTGCTTTGTAGATAATATGAAAAACGAAACATTAATTGCCGGATAAATAAAAATGCAGAAATAAAGTCTGCTTTTCATTTATTTTTATTTAACTTTGGCAAGTTCAACTGCTAAGTGTCAGTAATATTATTAGTTAATTAAAATAATTCTAAAAGGCATTAAAAAATGTTATCTTGTTATATACGAAACCAAACAATCATTTCATATTATTGTTATTTTATTTATATTAAATCCCTAAAACAAAGAGAACAATTTTTTTTTTTTTTTTTTTTTGCAATTTCAAAATTTAACTTATTTGATAAAATAATTGTCGAGATTTTTAAAATCTTATTTAATTTCATTACTATTTAAATTCTAAAAACTCTCTTTCAATTTTTGGATTTATTAAAATGCAGCAAAAATATGACGATGTTTACTCAAAATCTTCTTAATTTCACTGAAATAAAAAAAAATCTGATTTTTATAAATCGTTTGCTAAATATCGAGGAAGTTTACGAAACTTTTTGAAATGCCCCGCTTTTAAGTAATGTCAAACAAGATTGTGAATTTGATAGATTAATCCTTGAGGAAAATATTAAATTTTGTTAAAGACATAAGATTTAAAATACTATTAGATTAACTGAGAGGTATTTAGTCATTTCTAACTTTTTAATCCAGAAAGTACTCACCTCTAAACAAATTTAAATCGCCATTTTATCAAAAAATACGCGATGTTGTTATTGTTGTTGGCTTTTTGCTGCTTTTTTAGATATATTTATTGATGCATTTGAGATATACTTAGCGAAACCCTTTACTTTTTTATCTAATTTATTTTATCACATTTAATATTTTAACGAATTTTTTCCCTTGCCATTTCTCTTGTAATATCCAACTTAATTTTTTTTATCACATGCAACAAAATATACTTAATCTATAATCCCAGTAAACTCTTTCCGGGTCATTTGTTGAATGTAGATATATTTGAGATTTAGTACTGGAGATGAGTTATTTAACTTATGGGTTTTTAATGTCTCAAAAAATTAATGTTCAAAAATACTATGTTGTGATAAATAAAACTTAGCAAAAAAATGTAAGCAAGACGTTGTCAAGCAAAATGCAATATGATATTGAATTTCAATTTTCTTTTGCGTCATTGTAAAAATTATCTTAACGTTGCTTGAAATTATCATTTTTTTAGAACACAGATTAATCATAGAGAGATATGCTGATAAATTTATTAAGTTGTCGTATAATTCTTTGGAGTTCATGTTTAACCTAATGCGCGTCTATAATGGAATTAATTCATGTTCATGTGATAACATAAAATGCCCCTTCAGAATTGCCTTTGCCAATGATTTAGAATTTAAATCGTTAAACATATTTGATAATGTATAATGGGAATGTAATGTATAATGGGATAATGTATAGTTTGAATAATAATGCTATCCTAATACAAGATCAGGACTTATGAGAAAAATGTTATGTCTTTTTAAATACCAATGAAACTAGGAAATAATTCGGACTAACAAGAGATCAACGACTCAATTAAACAGTTCCATCTAAAAACTCTAAAAATTATACCCTGTTGATTTTTCACACTATTTAATCAACAAAATGAAATCAAATGCTACAAAATTCTATTTTTTCCATACATTCAAATATTCCGAAGAAGCAAATTTCTTCATTAATCAAAATGTACCTAAAATAAAAAGATTTTCATACTGAAAAGAGGCTTTAATAATCTCATAATCGTAAACTGAGGGAGTTAAGCAACTGCATTTTTTTGTTAAATAATGTACAATTAGTAATTTATTTAGGTTTCAAGAAATAGGAAACTACTGAAATATTCGTTTAAAAAAAATCAAAGATTTTGAACTCTAAATGTCTAAAGAAGATTTAATTGTATTTATTAAAAAAATTAAATAATTTTTAAATCACGAAATACATTAATTTGAGTAATGAAATATACATATAAGAGCTGTTTAAATAGTTTAAACATTTTGTTATATAGTATTTTAATTTTCTTTAAAGTAAACAATATAGACACAGCAATGGTAAATAAAACGATTACTTCACTGAAATACTATGTTCTATTTTATAGATTATTTTTGTGTGATTGCAAACTTTTCAAGAGAGCATTTAAAAAAATTTAAATGTTCATAAATTAGATGACTAATATTGAGATCTAATTTGAAATTAAGCAATAATTGTAATACTTTTTCAATTACTGGTTCTCCATTACTTCATTTCTTCAATCTAAAATAAGTACTTCATTCAATAAACAAAATGAAATATTTCATTTCTTTGTATTTTTTCTTATGCTCTTATAGTGCAGTTTTATCTTTTATAAAATTTAAAACGATATCTTTACAAGCAGTCTAAATAGTATTGAAATTAATTTTGAATGACTGCAGAATAAGAAAATTAAACTTGGTTTTATATATTATTCATAAGATTAATTATTATTAAAATTTTAATTGAAGAATTTTTAATCTGTTTCATGAACTTTTATTTTCCAGATAACTGCTCATTACATATTTTGCCACATTCTGTTTGAGTATGTTGTATTTATTTATCCTATAAACTATAAACGCAAAAAATTGGGCATTTTAAAAGATTATTTATACATCCAAAGTCTATATCATGTTCATATATCATAGTATGAATTTTAACAGAGTAAATGTCTTATTATCTATTAAATTTTATATGTTGTTACCTGTTATAACGCATAGACTAAGTTTAAAGGATTTTTAATGAATGAAGATGTTGAGTTTTAAATTCTTGTTGTAGATAAACTTCTGAAATCTTAAATAAAAACTATAAGCGAAATTTAGTTTATTATTTTAATTACGACTGTAATAATGTGGTAATATATTTTTCAGTTCAAAATATATTAAAAAACTTTTTATGACATCCAACACATTCTAAGAAAAAAATTTCAAGATCTGAAATATAAAAGTGAAATAAAAGCCAGAAAAAAAATTCCAGGATGATTTTAAACTTTTCCTTATTCATGCGAAATTTGATATTTTAACGTGATAATGTTTATAGGTTGGCATATTATCTATAAATTGCGTCCTATAACACGTGTCATAAGACATATATGATAAAAAAAATTATTCAAAGTGTTCTACAAAATACAGTTTTGAACCTACTGCTAACACATTTGGCACTCAGTCGTTTCTTTGAGAGTAAACGCTCTCTAAATAAGAGTTTTTAAATGTTTCTATTTGAATTTTAATTATTAAAAATAAATCCCAATTTTAATACGTTTCCTCAATAACTTGTAAACACATAATTGAAGAAAATCAGTTTTTACTTCCCTTTAAAATTCAAAAAATGTGTTTTCCTACAATGCCAGTTAAAAAAATATATATTTTTTGTTAACAATATTGTTTAATTGGTTTACACTCATACGGGGATGTCAAGAACATATTTTTTGTGTGTATGTTATCGCTGGTATATAATTAAAGATTAGATTTAGTAATTAAATATAAATATACAAAACACAACTATAAATGAAGTTTCGCAATAAAGGATCAAATTTTCTTTAACTTTTTTACTAAAAATTATTTTTCTTCTTATTTATATTTTGTATTATTAACACTACAAGCATTTGCATTTTGAATTATTAAGTAATATGCATTGCCCTTACCTCTGCCACTTCTTCCTACGAATCTCAGGTCGTTGAATTTTGCCACCTGATTTTTCATCACCGCTGTCGCGTTCCGTAGTTCAGCGCAATAATTATCATCATTGCCGGCTTTGATAGTCACAATTGTCCCGTCCATGATCTCCCCCAGACTGACCACTCGGAAGGCTACGGGCAGTGTCTTGTTGGACCTCCAATGGGTAGGAAGGGCCGAGCAAACGAGATTCGGGCTCCCAGTCTTGACGAGCTCCCCAGGATGTTCGCTGAGAACCTCAGTTAAAGTCCGTTCAACCGGTACGAAGAAATCGGCCATGGCATCGCGGGAGTTTCCACCGCTTTCCGCCGACAAATGCATCGGTGATTTTCCGGTGCCACTCGCTAGGCCTACTTCGAACGTCCGATTTTCTATTTTTTTATTTTCTCCCCTTCCACAGTTTCCGCGGAGAAGTTTTATGACAGAAAGACGAAAAAAAATAAAATATTGAATACGGATACGAGGTCGAGTTATTGTAATCAGACAGTTCTGATAAAATTCGAAAAGGGATTGTTGAAGAGATTTGTTTTGAAGTTTCGTTATTTTAAGATTTGATCTACGCGGCGCTCAGTGTCAACAAGACTGGCACGCGCTTCTTCTGGCTAAGGGAAAAGGCGTCAACAAAATCGTTTGCTCGGAGACGGGATTCTGTATCCCTCCGCGCGGTAGTGGCCACTCACGCTGAGCGATGCTTTCGCCGGTGGTAACGAGTTCGGAATGTTTTAAAGTTGAAAAGCGAGGCGGGAAATAAAAAGTTTCTTCGAACTTGATTCGCATTCTTTGTTCAACATATGTTCCAAATAGATCGTTTGAGGTTGTTTAAATTGATTGCAAAAGATCTATAAGAGTTTTCCTATAAGAGTTATCAGGATGCAGAATATATTTTATTAAATTCTTGTTTGTTTGTTTTTTTGCTACGTACAAAGGGATAAAATGGTCGCGAACAGGAATCAAACATTCTTCGTGTGAAAAATTTTCACTACCAAAATTATTTTTAATGCGATCATTAATAAAGAAAAATTTTATATTTTTATTTAAAATTAATTTTTAACATTAATATTTAACATTAGGAAACATATATTTAATAAAGGTTTTTTTAAATTATTTTTTGTGGATTAAGCTCATTATTTCGAATGTATAGATTTACATGATTATGAAAATGTTAGCAAACATTTATGCTTCTTCTTAAGATATGTCTTCAGTAAAAAAGATTTATATAGTATTTATTATAAAGATTTTTATACATTGCTTTAAATGTATATAAATATTTTATACGGACTTATATTCTTTAAGTATTTCTTCAGATTTAAAAAAAGTTTTATATGCCTTGCTTAAAATATTTTTTTCAGTTAAAAATATTTAAAGCAAAGAATATTAAAAAAAAAATAAAGGAGAGAAAAAAAAGTAAAATCAAGAGAAATTTGAGGAAGACAGATAAAAAGGTAAAATTTGGAAATCATAGTTTAAGGAAGCAACTTAAGAATAATCAATACTTTATAATGCTGTATAATGAAACTCTTTAACGAATATTATTTTCATTAGATACAATAATATCATTTATTGTTAAAAAAACACTTTATATATATATATATTTTGCAGATAAACCTTCGTCCAGAAAATGTCGTTGAATAAAAATATGTCCGGTTACATTTCTTTCTTTAATTGCTTTCTTTTAATAATTGCTTTCTTTCACACACATACAAGAAAATTTTTCTAACCCCACGGGCATTGCCGTTGCTGTTTGGCTTTGCAGTACAAAAATATATCCGGCAGTGAAAAGAGATTTACAGATAAATTCGCCCCTCCCACTTACGAGAAGAAACCGTTCTTGCATTCTTTCTGTTGGTTAACACAAAAATATTTCATTTTTGTTCCATTTTCCATATAATCACTTGGAAGAATTATTGGAATTTTAAATAATAATTAAATTCGTGTATGAAACAAAATACTCTACGAAAAATCCATTTTAAATACAATATTATAATACATAAGCCTAAATCGTTTTTAAAATAAGAATTCTGATATATTTTTTTAATACAAAGGATTTTTTCAATTAGTATATATCTATATATACATAAAACACAAAAGTTTGTGTTCTATACATAAAACGTAAAGTCGCTCTTATTATTTATTATCAAATAGTAGAAGTTAAATATAAACAAAACTCTATATGAATATTTCAGTCTGTTTTATTAAAAATTATTACAGCGTATTTGATGACTGCATCTTCCAAAATTATTATCCTACAAAATTAATTTACGCATTATCATAAAATTAAAAAAAATGTTTTAACGATATCGTTTTATTTCTGTATATATTTTTTTATTTTTAATAATTTTAGAATTATTATTTAACACACAATTTATAATAGCATTTTTAGTGTTATGAAATTCAAATTCATCCACAAAACATTCAATCACGTGCTTTTGCCAGTGTTAAAATTAAAATTTGTTTCCTTTGTACATTAACTCCGGCGTAGGATTTTTACTTCAGCTTTTATTTCATAACATTATTATAACATGTATTTTTTTCATATACGGCAACATTTTTTTTTCTGATGTAATAAATGTAAAATAATACAGTGTTTATTTTACAATAGATCAATGATATAATATAAGATAAGATAATTGATTTTAAAAAGGTTAAAATTTTAAAAGAAAAATTGTGTTGTGTTTATTGCAGGTATGTGACTACGTTTGGGATGAATTTTTTGAAAAACGATAAAAAAAATGCTTATGTTTTTGAATTTATATGAAACCAAATGTTATGAACTTCTGTTATGAAACCAAAATATACTTATTAAATAGTAATTTTTAAAAAAAATTGGAAAAAGATGTATAAAGCAAAAAATAATTCTAGTTTAGTGGTTAATCAAATGATTTGCATAAAATGTTTTGATAGCTTAAGAAATATATTATCTAGTTCTTAAACTAAAAAAATAAGCTGTATACCTATGCATTCTTTAAATATTGGAATTCGACAAAATAACACGAAATTTTAAATTTTTCGCATTGTGAAGAACTAAAACAAGTATAAAAAACTTCTAAATGGATAGAATACTTATTCAGTAGTTAAGGATCTACAGAATATATTGAGAAGTTATTATACGAAATTTGAAAAAAGAAATCGAATTAGTTTCATGAAAGATTAAAATTTGAGATATGACTATCTAAAAATGTAAATGCAAATATAAAAATCAGTGTAACTTTAAAAAAATAGACTTAGAAACAAAATTCTAACGGTTTTATATAAAAAGAAAACCTATTAAAGCATTAAATATATTAAACAAAAAAATCATAATTCGCAAAAAACTCGATTTTCAAAGCAGTTAATTCCTAACATTTTATCAAATAGCTATGATAAAACAGAAAACATATTAAATACTGTATTAAAATTTTACTGTAAAAATAAGTATTGGCAATTCTATTTAGAGATTATAAGGTTTTTACTGCTGATTCGGTTTTTTTATACTATTTCTGTTTTTCTAAGAATATTTTATGTTTAGGAAAATTCAAATATTATTTATTCACACTTTTTTTCTTATTGTTTTCCTGTTTTGAATCAGATAAATGTAAGATTTTTAAACTTAGAAATTTAAGAAATCTTAGATTAAAGTGAACAAGTAAGTTTAATCAAAACTGGTTTCTAATTATGTTTATCGAGAATTATTAAATATCAATTATTTGATTTTAAAACTTTTCAGAATGGAAGCAATAGTTGATTAATGAACAATAGTATATAACTAAAAATTATAGAAAGACGTTACAGTAATAAATTAATTAAATAAATAAATCAGTTCTTTCTTGTTGCACAAGGTTCTTTTTACGTTCAGAGCAAAATAAGCTATACATAAATATAATAATATTACAAATTCCTCGTTATTTCCCTAAATACCGAGTTTTGATTCTTCTTTTTTGTGGATTGATTCTTTATAAGAATTCAAAAAAAATTCATTTCATTATTGCCACTGACTTTTACTAAATATTTCAATGCGAAATAAGAATTTTATATTTTATCGTCTGCGCGTTACAGTTGAATAATATAATTTCTCCCTTGTAAATCGGTATAGCAAATCAAAATGCTTATTAAAGAAATTGGAATAAATAAGAGAAGAATTATTCGGTTAAAATATTTTTTCCAAATCTACGCAAATAAAAATAAACAATAAAACCGTAAACAATAATTTTTTAAATAATTATTACACTACGGGAATCGATACAGAAATTAAAATATTTTTTTAATGAAATGCAATATGCAATTTTTAGCGTTTTATCTATTTCCGCCCCTTTATATTGCTAAAGCTGTTCTAGATAAAATACCAATTAAAGACAGAAAAAACAGCTTAGTAATAA
>JAPMOR010080978.1:90149-104410 GCA_026543865.1 Argiope aurantia | reverse complement strand
AGTAGAGATGACGTCCTTCCATTGGTACTTTCATACTACTCCAATGGAAGGATGCTTTGCCTATGATATCAAATTTAGCATACGGCAGGCCAACATATAAGACATGACTAACATCTTTAATGGAATTTGACTATATTCCTGGAAAATTTTATCTACCATTAGATTAAATGATGAAACAAACTTAACTAATAGTTAATAATTAGTTAGTATTAACCAGCTTTTGATTAAAAACTTAAACATGAGTGATATTTTTTAATAATATTACCAAACTTTTTGAAACACAAGAGACTTATTATTCAAAACGTTTATTGCATAATAAAAATTTTATTTTTTGCAGTCGAAAGGAAGAACTGAAAAGAATATATAAAACCTGTAAGCATTTGTGCTTCCCTGATAAATTTATTGACTGATTTCTTATCTATAAAATGTTGACTGTTTAATTTGACCATTACAACAAATTGACATTTCAACAGTCCATTGTCACAGATAACTTATTACATTAAAAATTATCGTACAGTGTATCAATGGGTTATTTTCTAATTGTGATATATTATTAACCATCAGTCATAGAGTCAACCACTTTGGTTAAAAGCGATAATAGCAGATAATACCGCATTCAAGTTCGTAAGCGAATCTACTGGATTGGTACTCTTGGTCTTTATGTTAACGCTATGAGAACCGATGACAATTGTTGATAAATCATTTCGATTCTTTCCATACAGCAATCGCTTTAATCGATGATAAAGATCTTGCTTTATGTTCTGGCAAATTATGCATGCAGTCCAATCTTCCAATCCACAACTCGAGCTCGAAGTGTGGTTCTGTTGTGCGTGGACTAGAGCTCACAAAAGTGAATGAAAGCTCGATTCTCGGGACAGGTCACGTGGGACGTTCCAGTGGCGAATCGCATAATTAGATATTCGTATTCGCTGGCCGTTCGCAGTTCATTGTTTGGGGTGAATTTTTATGGACGGTGCGGTCGACACCGCAACTACCCCTATTGTTTGAGACAGAAGATCCGGTGGATCTGCTTTGCTTTGCTGCTTTCCAGGGGGGCAGTAGTCTGGCCGAATTCTTGTTTGTAGATCGCCATTGCGGCAAAATTTATTTCAATAGAATGTTCCATCCTTCAAAAATAACTGCAACCCCCCCTCCCTTTTTTTTCTATAAATGTGGGAACCTACCGTGAAGTAAAAATCTCCCATAATTTCAAATTATTTAGAAAAGAAATATATTATGCATACTTTCAAATAAGACACAGCGAAGTTAAAAACTATGAGTTCTTTTTTTTTTTAATTTATTGAAAATTGAGTTATATTTATCCAAATTATTTCACAAAAATGTATTGTTTGGCAACAATTAAAGCTTCTCGTATATAATGAGAAATAATTTAAAATTAATGTATTCACCAAAATATTAAAACTCTATTCTCTGAGGAATATCCACAATTTAGATCTTCCTGCGAAAAAAACAAACAAACCTGTAATTATATTTGTTTTTATTTTTGAAAATGGCAACTTATGCAGTTTGAACTTATAAAGTACGACTTCGTAAGTTAAAAGACGAGTTTAAAGAAAATAGTCAATGTAATGCATTAGGATATAATGCTAATATAAGTTACAATTAATAATTTATTTTCTACATTGATATTATTCAATATACAGCTTGTACTTATACAAATAAATTTAATTGAAAATCTAACAATTTCAGATTTTTAAAAATTATTTTCCGATTCAAAAGATATCTTGGAAACATTTTGGCGGGTAAGAATCATTAAGTCCACAAAAAAATTTTTTGATGAACTATAGCAGCTGATAAGAATTTTCAGTTAATTGTTTATTAATGTAGGTTAGCTGTCTAATAATGATTAAATCTTTCATGAAAGTTACAAGCATGTCAAATAATTTGCTATTTATTTTCATTACGAGTCAAAAGTTTAAATAAGTAATGTCTAAAAATAACGTCTGGGAGTGAATGACGATGATAAGAGGAAGAGAATGAAAAATAAGAATTTAATTTTATATTCAGACTGCACCACCCTCTCCCTAAAAACATAAGAAGAAAAATGAATTGTACATATACAAACCTTTAAAATGCATATCAACTAATTTCAGATAAACAAAATAAACTGCTTGCTACTTTAAAAAACTTCAACGATTGCAGATTTTTTTCATTGTTCGTTTGTGCTCAGTTTAAAGTAAGTTGTATTTTTATATGATTTATAAATGGCGTGGTCTTGAGTTATATTAATATCAAGTATCGCTTAAAATTCAAAAAATATATATATTTATATATTTTTTTTGCAAATTGTTTATCTAGTTTTTTTTTTTGTTGTTGTTGGCTAACAGACTCACAAGTTAAAGGCACAGTCAAACATTTTATTAGAATATTTAGACTGTGTTAAACAGTTCTGTAATTTTGAAAACATTCTTTTTAAAAATAATTTTTAAATAAAAAAATATTTTATATATTTTTTATAAGCTAAATATTGAAACAATTCTCATGAAAGTGATCTGAAATTTCATGCTTTGTTGCTTTACTTGTTAATGGCATCGACTATTTAAATTATTCTTGTCTAGAAATTAAATTATAATCAATAAAAAATATCTGAATTTAAAATATAAAGTACCACATCATTTTCATTATCCATAGGTTACAATAAGGCTTTATCCAATACGAGTTTATCAACTGAATTAATTAGCAATATCTGGTTAAAAGATATTATTGTTTAAACAATGAAAATAATCAAAGTTCATCTGTAATCTCTACTTATAATAAAAACTAGTGTGTGTGTGTGTTGGCGCTCTACAGGTTAGACCGTTAGACTTAGAGCTACCAAATTTAGCATATGCAGCTAAAACATTTAGCTTTGAAGAGTGTGTATGTGCAATTTGGAGCATTTTTGAACTTTAATTAGAATTTTAATTAATTAAAAATTAAACAAAACTTTTGTTTTTGGTAATAACGTTCCAACATATCACAATACATAGAAAAATTATTCTTATATCATCATAAAATTTTTTAAAAATATCCTTTCAATGATACTTATTATTTTGGCGTATAATTTTCTTCAATTATTAAAGAATATTTTAGGCATATATTTTCCAGCAATATATTTTATACAAAATAAAAATATAATCTGATTTACACGAATACGTTATGCTTGCATGGAAAAAAATTTAATTTTTATCAACATATTGCCATTATGCTGACAGAAACAAATTAAATGATTAAGTTGATTCTTGTTATAAACTAAACCCCCCAAAAGTATAATTTTTAGCAAGTAATTTAAGGCAAATATGATTTGACATTATACAGGATATCTATTCTATTCGAAACCGAGCAACTAATATCTAAATCATTAGTAGCAAGCATGTATGTTGTGGCTGGTTCGTGAGTTCTTTGAATAAATAGGCAAATAGAAAACTTAACAACAAATTTATTGCAGATTCGTTCGAGTTACTCTGCTCAGTAACTCCTTCTTCTCCAAGAGCCAACACTCGAATGACCTCACTCTTTTAATAACACTCGCGCTAGTTGTCTAGCGCCATCTATGAACGTTTATTTCCTAACGCTTCAAAATCCAATCACTACAATGTATATCTAATTAGAGAAATCGTCTAAATAATTATATTTTATGTAGTTGTTGTCAATGTTCTGATGAATAGCAGAATTTTATATTTTTATCCAAAACCCCTGTTCTATAAATATTTTTGAAAAAAATATTCTTGACTGATTATTCAAGAAAGTTCCCCTCTTTTGCGAAAAAACTGATTTGAGTTAGACAAATCTGAATATCTTTTTTTTATAAAACACGTGATTATACCCACCTTATCCGGAGTTACACCAAGATTGATTGGCCTAAAATAATGAAATGTTATATTGCCCTGCAATAATGATATTCAAATCTTCATAACTCCGTCAGATTTGGTCGCAGAGGTTTTATACGTTTATACGTTTTTTGATTTAAAAGATGGAGTATCAAGAAAATTGTATTGAATATGATATATAGCATCGAAAAACCGTGAAAAATTTAAACTTTATAATTTTTTTCAGAATTATGTTTTTTGACTGAAACAAAATAAAATATTGTCATTTGCGAAATTTATATCCTTAAGAAGTTAAATTGGAAAACTAATTTTTAATATAAATTAGAAAACTTTTATAAAATATTATTTGATATTATGTATAAATCCTAAAAAAAATATTTTGAAATACACATTAAACTTTGATGCTTGACTATTATCTTTTCTGTTCTTAGATTTTTTAAAAACATGTTTAAATTCTGTAAAAATGCTTTGCATTTATTGAAGTTTAATTTCTGTTTCAAATTAAAGCTCACATTTCAAAATTTTGAACTGAGTGTGGTTTCTAGTTCTAGGGACTGTGATCAGTATACAACTGCAGAAAATTTCCCGAACTCCTGTCATTCGAACCATTGTAATATATTGTCTTCCTCTAAAGAATCTACCTAAAACTGCATTTCTTTACAATAAATTTATTAATTTTCGTTTTTAATATCTAATTCTTCAACTAGCAGTTTGTAGAATTTAGGGCATACAAATCATTAAGAAATGATAGTGACATAGAACCAGATACCATATTTCAACTTAGCATGTATTATCTTGCAAGAGAAATCTGCCAGAGTTAACAGTTCTAAGTGAGCGAAAAAGCAATGGACCTGTAATAACTGAATAATTAGTATCTTTATTTAGAATTACCTCTTTTCGTTTGATTTCTCCATTAAGTATTACTTATATCCAATCATGGAAGGTGGGTTATGTGGGGTAACCTATAGCCGATCACTCCGACCAGCTATAAGGCACACGGAAAAATCTGAATAACTGGACCACCGCAACAACAGCACTGGTTGGAACTGTGGTTGTGTCTTAAAGCCATCACCGGCCACGGAACAACCCTTCCCTGGGAAATACGTCCCATCATCGATGCAAGGCAGCCAACCCCCACCTTTTCCTTTACCCACCAGGGTAGAGAGAACCAACCACCATACTGAAAGCTTCGCCTCCTCAGTTACCAAGTTCTTCCTCCCCAGTGGGAAGGGTTATGTGGGGAGTTAAATAAATACTTTTTACGGTTATGAATTCGATCAGAATCAATTATCCACTCAAATCATTCAAGGTTGTTGAATGATTGTCGCCGCAACAGCCTGGAGGCAGAAACTAAAGTAGAGAGAGTCTCAATGGTTAACACTAATCACGGTCTAACAAAAATATTTCTTTTGTATATAAACAATTTGCAAAACTGTGATATGTCCTTAAAATCTTCATTATGCCATACAAAAGAAATATTTTTGTGGATGAAAATAATTTTTATAATAAATATTTTTTCCTCACAAATTTCATCTTTTTGGTCCAGAAAACATCTTTCGTAAAGAACCCATGCTTTTTATCCAAGAAAAAAATTTAATGAACCGAAATGAAGTGAGTCGCTATAGATTTGGTTTTTAAAAAGTAGGTCGCAATGCTTAAAGGTTTCGGAATCCCCGAGTATTGAGGTAGACATAACAATTCTTAATCCAATAGGACATATTAGTTGGACCATCGTTGGACCTATTAGATTTATAGGTAAAAATAGTGATATTGAAATTACTTTGCCTTATTAAGGATTTTGATATATTCCTCTTAGTATTATAAATATTTAAATGGCCCGTTCATTGTTAAATTTGTACAGAATTATCGATGCCACATTTCCTAGCAATTGATTCTGATACACGGATGAATATTGATCTCCAAACATAAGCAAACGGGACCATAAACTATATAAACAAAAACACTAATATTTGTTCAATTCCAAATATCCATTGTGTCAGCACTTTGTGAAGGGTCCCCTTATAAGTTCCCTGGGCCATCTGAATGTCTATTGAAACACGAAAATGAGACACAACCCTTTTGTCTTCTTCAACTTCCACATCGTTACTCCCTCCTCCCCAAGAGATAAGGCTGAAAGAGAATGTTTGGGTTCTGATATCGTCGGGCACAAAGATACGCGTAAAAAATGCGTCACGTTCTCACAATCTATACCGTTATATAGTTTTATGGTTTTGCGGATATATCGCCATTCTCGCCAAACCCGATTTCGTTTATTTTGTGGCGAAAAAGGTCGTTAGATTTTCCCAGAATCAGCAAAGTCTATTTCCGGAATTCGATTGGATTTTGCGGCTTTTTTTTTTCTTTCTTTATATGATCCCTTGGAAAATGTTTTATTTTTTATTTTTATTTTTTAAATTCCAGAAAGAGGTTGTCTAGATGTTAAAATATTGATACTGCTGTGTTTCTTAACATTCAGCACGTTTATGAAGAACATTTGGAATCATAAAATGTATGATAAATGTTATTTAAATAAATGGCAAGGATAGTTTGAAAGGATACTTTTTCTTTTTCAGAATAGTTTGAAATATTTATTTCCTTTTTTACTAATAGAAAGGAAAACGTGGCTATGTGCCTACACGTTGGGCAATCTTGCAGGACACATCTCTGCGTTTAGCTGTGAACCGCGGAATTTGGCTGAAACACAGGAGGACGATAATACGCATCTAAATTAGTAAACATTACTATTTCATATAAAATCAAAATTATTCAACAGTCGATCGAATTCATTCTGTGATATAAATTTTATAATAAAATTTGCTAATCTATTTCTTACTTTCTCGTATACGAGTAAAAAAAAATTTGAACTCGGAGATCCTCACGAATATCCACGTTTTAGACCTCCCTGAGTAAAAAAGAAAAAAAGGGCGTTTTTGTGAAAATATTTGCTTGTCTGAACAAATCTGAACAAAGATAAGAGAAAAACGATTTGAGCTAGACAATTGAAATTTGGTATACTGTCTTTTCAGTAAATTTTCAAATTTCTTTCAAGTTTTGAATAAAATCTGTTCAGAGGAAGTCAGTCTATCCTCCTATTCGAATATAAACTCACACGATAATTTCAAAGCGAAGAGAACAAGATGGAAAAAATTCCGTACAAATATTCGAAATCTATAATGTAGACACCTGACAAATTTTGAACCAAATCCAACAACGATAATTGGAAAACGCACTGGTTTAAATATATCAAATTTGGTGTGAGAATTTGTGACCAAAATGCACCTTTGTGTGAAATTTTTGTTTCAAGCAATGGGGAAAAATGTGTTTAAAACACAAATTTGATTGTTGGATAATATTAATGCATGCCAAGGATTAATCCTCAAATAGCCCGCCAAGTATCACATGATAGATTCAGTAAAAATGCTAAATTAACCCCAAAATTTAATAATTCTTAACTATTGTACAGCAGTGCATTGTAACGGTTCTCTGGCATGACAAATTTGTTAGAGAAATTTTTGGGATAATCACTTCCACTGGTTTTTATTTATTTGGATTAAGTAATATAATTTTAATATTGTATTTGTAATTAAAAATGGAATGTCGTTTTCTGCATATCAAGTAATATATTCATTATTTTCAAACATTTATTTTAAAATCTATTAAAAAAAATTTTGAAAAAATCACTGCGATTATTGAGCATTTACTGAAATAGTAAACTAATTCTATGCAATTTATGAATATCGTTCTTAGCTTATCGATTACATATTATAAAATCTCAACTCATTTTTTACTATTAAAAATTAAATATTTTAAGGCAAAAATATTTTTATTCTACAATTTGGATATAATTTATATAATATAATAAGATATTTTCATGTGTACTATATTTTAATTCAGACATATAATCTTTTCTTGAAAAAAAATCTCTTACAACTTACATTTTGACATTTATACAGAGAACATCTCAATTTTTTTCAAATATTGTATTTATTTACATACGCTTTGATATTTATTTTGCATGTCTTTTCATAAACATTGCGTGTCTCTTTTTTAATCATTGTTCTTAATACTTAAAAATTTTGTCTTTCCTCCAAGAAACTACAAGATGTCCCCCCCCCCTTTTTTTTGTAAGTTCTTTTGTATGAAACTAAGCACAAAATTACTCTTGTTATATGACTTTCCCTAATAAAACTATAAAGAACTTTTCAAAAGTTACCCTATTCGAAAAATTAAACACAAAATTGTTATTATCTTTACTATATACAGTTGCATCTCATCGATTGAAAAAAATAAAATATTTTCGCAAGTTATATAGAATGGATTTAAGCATAGATTTTTTTTTTAAATATGTGAAAATCACTGGAATCAAAAGTCGTATAATCATATAAGAATCGTTAAATAAGTGTTGTTTTGAGATTTAAAATTGTGAAAAATGAAGTTAAAAGAAAAAAAAGTTTTTCAACAAACAGAAAGTATTTCACAGGAAACTAATTTTTGCTCTTTATTGGCCAATCTATTTCTTCACTTCTTTGAATGAATTCATGTTTTGAAAGTTAACCCAGCTTTCATTGAAAAATTAATTGTATTTTACCTCAAACATTTCAGTTCTCTTATCCAAATATTTATCCATAAGAATTATCAAAGATGGTAATCGCCGGGATCCATGTTAGGTCTAATTATAAAATGATAAAACAATATAAAATTCGATATTTATGATAAGAGAAACAATTTCAAATTTAACATTAATAGCTGTTTTTGGAATTCTAATGTTCGTTACAAAATTAACAATTTTAAATCAACTCATAAGAATCAATACAATAAAGCGAGACAAACTCAGAAAAAATTAAATCAAATGCTCATCATCAAATCGCCTTGACATCTGCCTTTGAAACTTTAATGAATGATTTTATGATGCAAGTAAAGGATTGCATTTCAGAACAATGCTGATGCAGTTATTTAAAAATTGTGGCATTGTTCTCTAAATCATCATGGCTTGAATTGAGTCTTGGAAATCGTCTTGTGGCTAGAATTTAAGGATCCCAAATATTTAAATGACTATTCTTTTTCATTCCAATCATCTATTATTTTTTTTTATTCTAGCCATCTCTTAAAATAAGCTAATATTTTTCTTTCAAAATTATTCCAACCACTTTTTAATTTTAAAAAAATTACACTTTTAATTTACAGTTTATTTATTTAATCGGCATCTTCAATACATATGCAAATTATTATCCCTCAACTCTTGATTATTTACTTTTCCTTACTTCCATTTTTATTTAACTTTGATGTATTATGCACTTTAATTTTAAAAAAAATTTATTTTGCATCTCTTGTTTGTATTACAGATTTATATCGCAACTACATTGACCTACTATAACTTTTAGTCTGATGGCCATGGCATTTCACCTAACTGACTGATACTGCCTGCTAAATATGCATTAATTCCTTTTGCGATCTTCATTGATTTCATTCCTTGTTAAGTAAATCAATGCGTTGGGTGCCACATTTCACTTTTTGTTTCCATTTATTGATTTATAATGTGTGTGTGTGTGTGTGTGTGTGTGTGTGTGTGTGTGTGTGTGTGTGGGTGTGTGTGTGTGTGTGTGTGTGTGTGTGTGTGTGTGTGTGTGTGTGTGTGTGTGTGTGTGTGTGTGTGTGTGTTACGTAAGAATTAGTTTTTCATAAAATTACTGAATCATTTTAGAAATAAAAAGTTTAAATAAATAATGTAGCATTTGCATTAATCTTAATTTCTCTTTTCGATACTAGATGGCGGTGCCTGATTAGGTACTCGTCCCATAATGCATTGCGGTTGTAATGAGAATGAGATGATACGCTGTTTGTTAAGCTGCGCCCATGAATGTCTTTTCTTTGTGTTTGTTTTTGTTTAGTGTGAATGTGATTATTAAAAGAAATATTTCTGAAAACATATGTCCCGTTGCTTCCGTCTGCACGGATCATAATGATCAAAATTTCACCACAATACTATGATCTATCGATATTGTTACTTTTTTTTACATCACTTCCGACAATGAAATAATTTCGACTTTCGAAAATCTATCTCCAAAGTCTTTACAAAGTCAGTCGGAACCATTGATATCAATTAAGGTTGAAAACTCCGTTTCTCTCAAATTCTCTGGAAATTCGATTTCCGGTCGTACTATAGCGCTTCATGCTGAACTCTGTTGGCAATTAATAAAAGAGAGACAGGGAAAGAAAAAAAATCAGGAAATCTGGACAAGTGAGGATCCTGGATAAAAAAGAAAGGGAAATCGAGAGAGAGAGAGAGAGAGAGAGCAGATAGGAGGTCCATTCAACTGAATATCCTGGTGTGACCCATTTCATAGGAGCTTTTTTAAAGAGCTCTTTAAAGTATGGAGAACTGAAGGATATTTATTTCTTGACCCATGATTTCGGAAAGGGGGTCCTACCACACATCGCAGGACGGGATTTGGAGGTATATGTCTGCGCGACGACCGAAAATGAAATAGATTGTAGTAAGAGCAGGTGGAAGTTGAAATCATTGGAATGAATCGATTAATCTGTTCATATTGCTTTTAAAATGTTTTTCTCATTTTTTTAGGCAAAATAACGTAATCGCAAAAATGTTGATAAATCTCTATGTTTCAAACTTTGTAGGGGGTTCGAAAAATATTTTTTTGGAGTTATGTCTGTGGCTCTGTCTGTGAATTCGGTGATTTCATAAAGTTTTCAGCTGATCGAATGAAATTTGGTATGTGATCTTTGCCCCCCATTTGTAGATGCTTGAACCAAAATTTGAAGAAAACTAGTCAGGTAAATAAAAATGAAGAAATAGAAAAAAATTACTGGCAATATTAGGTAAAAATATAATCAGAAAATTTTTGAAATTCCACAAGCTCTAGCTCTTTTGATTGATAATCGCGTTTCCAGAATAAAGATTAGATACAATCTTTATCTTAGAAGCGAGATTCTGAGCGTTTCTTTTGACTTTGCCTTGATTTTAATTTCGTCGCTATGTTGTGTTGTTTAGATCTTTTTTTATAGTAATCATAAAAAAACTTTACCTCATGATTCTGAATTTTCACATTTCAAGAAATTATATTATATTATATCATCATCATCATTATTATTATTATTATATATTTTCTCTGCTTATTAGAAGACTGTATGCGAAAGCGATAATTCAAGAACATAATAAGTTACTGAAGTACTGAAGAAATATGGTTTGTCATCTTTACATAAAATTGAAGATTAGTACTGAATTTTCAACAAAATCTGTGAGTTGAGTGACTTTTTATTGCCTATTAGAGTAAAAAAAAAAATTAGTTTGTAACCTTTATACCCATTATAAGTCTTTCCAAAACTTTGGACTATATTCATCACCACCTGATTGTTTTTATATGCTTGTTTCTGTATAAATAAGATATCTGAGAAATTCATCAAGTTAAATAGATGAAACTCGGTATGGGATTCCCTTAAGTAAAGCCACAAAGATATGCAAAATTTGCAAAAGGCAAAATTTTGGTCCAAATAGCTAAAGAGAACGCTTTATCCTTCGATAATTCAAAAATAAAAACGCCATTGATTCCACTCCATTTAAAGTTTATACATCAAAATTGTAAAGATATATTGTTTGGGGAAAAAAAACTTTTTCCTAAACTATTTAGCACTTTTGAGAATTTTTTATAAAAATATCAACGTGAAGTTTAAATTTTCCCTATATTAGTGAATTGTCGCGCTCCCAACGTGTAGGTCCGTTGTTCGATCCTCGGGCTGGTCAAGGTAGACTCAGCCATCCCTTCAGTGGGTCGATAAACTGAGGGCCAAGCACGCTTGGGAACTAAACTCTGAATGTTCCCCGTTAAGCTGACCACCTAATATATGCCCTGCACCCCAGGAGCTTCAGTCATGAAAACAGAAATGGGCCATGTAGGCCTTGGCCCACATGGACTGTCGTGCCCCTGAGTTTAGTTTGATTAGTGAATTGAGATTATAAATTCTATGGAAAATGCATTCCTTCGTTTTGTATACCATAAATTTATTCTTTTCATTTACAATATAACGATCATTATACTTAAAAAAATAACATAAATGTTGCAACTTATTCTCGCCATATATACAAATGAAATGCTTCATACATCAACAGGAAAATCTTTTTCTTTTATGAAAAAGTTTTTAGATGATTTTATACTTTTACTGTCTTCCCGAATTCCAGTTCGTGAATTCGCATTTTTTCACATTAATTTTTTCCGCTTGCAGTAAGTTCTTTGAGAAGAAAACAATGCATTTCAATGTAAACATTATGTAAACTACAAACCAGGAAAAGCTTTGCACAAAAATATTCGTTTTCTATTTTATGTACATTTTGTACGTTCTTTAACTAATTTCTGAATTCAATACTTCGAACAACCTTTATTTAATCTTATAGAAATTATAGACGATTTAATTTAATTATATGTTAAATCATACGTTATTTGGAATCACCTATAACTTTATACTAAAACAAAAATCAACAAAGATACACTTTATTCAAAGGATTATTGATTTAAAATTTACATTCATTTTATGGTTTTTCATATTTTACCTATTCCTCTGGTATTTCTTTTTGCTATTTTCTTGATAATATACTATTTTGATATCAGTTTTTATCCACATTTTAGTATCCATTAATTATGGATACTAATCTATGAGGTACTGTTCATTAATTTAACCTGATCATATTTTCACACTAGTATGTGACCGTTAAACTGCATCATGCGTTTCAGGATACAAGATGAGAAAAAGTTTTTCAAAATTCTTTACAAAGCAAGCCTCTGGACCAAAAGTTGTCCATTTTGATACATAATTACTTTTTTGGAAAGATTTTCCAGAATTAAAAAAAAATGTTTATAAAAAATAAATTCAAATTTTTCTCAATAAGTTCAAAGCATATAATTGCTTTTGCATATAATGATTGCAAGCATATAATAAGTTCAAAGCATAAAATGCTTTTATAGTACTTTAAAATTAACAAAAAAAAGTCTTTTAAAAGTCTTTTTTTAATAGGAAAAACAAATAAACCAAATAAAAAAATAAAAAAGAATCCGGCTTGAAGACTTTTTCAAGGGTCACCCTCAGGCAGGGATTCAAAAAAAAGGGATTTTTTTTCTGTTAAGGAAATTCAGACAATTAAGTCTAATAATGATTCCTTCGTGACCCGAAAATCCCCTGAAATTAGGCCCAAGAGATATACTATTTTAACAGAAAGGAAAACACAAAACGACAAATTAGAAGAAAAACCACTAATAAGTAAAAATACAATAACAAAAAAAAACAATAACAACCAAAATACCATAAAATAACACTAAAGAAAAAAACGAAAAGGCAAGAACATACCATCAAGGAAATTTTAAGCTATCGACTGTGACTCCCACTTATTAAAAAATTTTTTAAGCGGGGTTTTACCAAATGATTTCGAAACTGTTTTGTTTTCGTTTTCATTTTAGTTTCGTTTTCAAACTTTTTCTTACTTTAGATTGGTTACTTATATATATATATATATATTGCAATAAATGGATTCATACTCATGCCATTTTTTGTGTTCAGTTATCGCTGCTGTAATTAAGAGTAATTTTTTTAAAAAATAAAATAAAAGATGAATCAAGTCTAAGTCGTCTAGCATGCTAAAAGTTCTCTGACTGGAAGTTCGAATATGTTTTTAAAAAATCTGTATTGCTATTATACTGAATGAACTCGAAATTTATATAAACTCAAATTTTATCAAAAATATTTCACTTATTTTTTAAACAACTTCATAACTCATGACTAAATACTATTGTAATAAAACCCTGCACCAAATCTGAACTAAAAATTACTCCATCTAATAAATCTTTTAGAACTTAACAGTCCACCCCCTACTAAGGGTAGGAACAATAATAAAAAAAAGAGGAAACTTTTCATGAATTTCCTTTTCTTCAGTACTAGTTCCTTCTCGAGAAATCCTACGGACAGACAACCCCGAAGAAGGAGTGGGGGTGCGGGACGGACTGTGCAGGCAGAATGACAAAGTGAAGTGGTCAGGGTCCTCGGCCCCCATTCACTGGGAGGTCATTTAGGCTGAGTGCCCAGCCTCCTTAAGCCCGCACAGAAAACCAACTTCGTCCACGACTTTACTTCCTTTTCCACTCTCTTATCCTTTTTTCTTTCTTTCTCTCTCTGTGAAACTTTTCTTTCAGTCCGTGGGAGATACGAAGATAATGGTCATCGAGGACTCGGACCTTTTCATGGGATCCATCTTCTTTGTATTTCGTTTGGATAGTGTATTCATTTTTGGAGAGAAATGATCAGATATGGGCGATGTCGTTCTTTCTTTCTTTATTTATTTAAAAAATGCACATCATTGAAAAAAATCCATTTATAGACTGTGTAGCACAAAAGGAATACCAAACAGATAAAGACTGAAAGCTGTAAGCA
>JAPMOR010080978.1:52887-74915 GCA_026543865.1 Argiope aurantia | reverse complement strand
CAAATACTTCTTTTAAAAAACTTCAACAGAAAGACCCTTATGAATTGCCTACCGAGTCAATTTCTTTATACAAATAACTGATAATCAAATGGCTTGATATACCACTTAACATATTGATTACCAAAAGTATGCACCTGCGCATCATTACTAATATGAAATCATACCGAACCATTTATCTTATAAGATGAACCTTTATCTACTATAGTTAAGAGACAGCAAAGAAAGGTTATCATCTTTCGGGCCATCTATGTACTACCGTAGATGGATGGCTCGAACTGATTTGTGCAGGGAAAACATGAGTCGTTTCTAAGACTGTAAATCCAAATTTACATATAGTAAATTTCGAAGTTAATCGCTTCTAGATATACTTCAAATATATTTTCTTTTCTGTCCCGAAATCTTGAATTCTCCTCTCTAAATCATATAATACACAATCAGACATACATTCAGTCACAATTCTTACACTTAATAAACATATTAAACTTCATATGCATTACAATGTATTCCAAAATAAAAAAAAGAATAATCTAAAGTAGTTGATAAAACAAAGAGACGTTGAACAAATTATTTTGCAGAAATTCTGTATCTGCAGCTGTTTAAAAGATAATTTATGTTCAATGGTTACGACATGAAAATTGTTATTTGCAGTATCCGACAGGGAAAGTATGCAACAGTATGTCTGAGAATTATTGTACAGTTATAAAAAAATATAAAAAATAATAGAAACAATTCTTTTAACATCACACATCAGTAACTCTTCCCCGAAAGTTTTATTTTATCGAACTGTTATAGCCAGAATTCGACACATGGCACTAATTTAACTCTGTTGAGGATTAATATTTGTAATAACCAACAGGGAAAGTATGGTACGATGCACCTGAAAATTACAGTTATAAAAATATATAAAAAATAAAAAGAATGGAAACAGTGTCCTTCAATGCCATATATCACTGACACTTCTCCTAAAGTTTTATCGAATTATTATAATCAGAATCCGATAGATAACACTAGTTGTGGTCTGTTGAGGAGTGTAGGAGAAAAATTCAGTTAGTAGACATATTATTAAATCCCCAGATTTAACTCTCTTGGATTTTTTTATTTTTTTATATGGGGTAAAAGTAAAAAATTGTGTGGATAAATACATCCTGCATTAATTTTCAGAAATAACAAATGACAACTGTTATTTAATTTATAAATTACCAGATGTTTGCAAATATTTGTCTTGAAATCGAATGTCCTTTGAACATACTCAATGCTACCAGGGACAGCACATGCAGATTTATTAACCTTTATTATTCTATTCTAAGTTAGTAAAGATATTTTGTTTGTCAGTACATGCTGGTATCAACTAGCACATATTTATAAGCTTTTTTAACCTTATTTTGTTAAAGATCCAGTAATTTTTAGCCCTGTAATTTTTTTCTCCCTTCTAACATTAATCAACCGTTAGGCAATAAAGCATGAAGTCATATTTTCTGTTGCTAATGTTTTTTTGCGGCTGCATCCGCTGGCAACATCTAAGTGCAACAGCCACAGGTGATGGAAGATCTTCTTGAATGACGAAAAGATTACTCTTTCCATTGAAAGATCAAAAGCTCTATCGCTCCATTTCGCATTGCATTTATCTTGATCTGAGAAGAAACCTGCTCTTATATTCCGTCCTCCTTCTAAAGTATAAGTTATCTCCGATAAACATTGGAATAGAAATAAAACGAATCCGTCACAACGGCGAAATAGCGATAAAGAACCTGGCAATCCACTTTTCGTGTTCCAGGATCAAGAACTCCATTTCATAGCGAATACCTGAACTGAAAAAAAAAACAGAAGAAACAAACAAAACTCCTTTTCTATCTTTAAATCCAACAGTCATCAGTCTTTATAGATTTTCGACACCGCAGATTTTAAGCCGGAGTACCATAAATTTTTGATGATTTTAAAGTGCACCGCCATGTTTGTTGGCTGCAGAGTCCACAACACACAGCTTGGAGGAAAAGTTGCCGGTGAATAGGTTTTCCACATATAACCCCCAAAAGCTCCCTTCGGGTAAACCGGGGGATATTATCGGCATATCCGTCAACCTATTTGCGCCTTGTTATTTGTCTATTTTTTGCTGAGTGTTTTCTATCTTTTTTTATTTATTTATTTTTGTTTACTCTTAGAGCCAGGGTTGGTGATTTTAAGAGTTAGAACTAAATGAAAGTTCTTTAAAGTTATAGCTTGGACCAAAATGCCGGCATTAAGCTCAAACGTGATCCGTTGATATTGAAATAAAAACGGTGTTATTGTAAATTGTTTAGCGTTTCGTAAAGTCGAAAATCAAAACAAATAAGCCGAAGCTGTTAAAAAATAAAAGTTTTTTTTTTCCTTCAGACTAGTTTCAAAAGAGATTTTTATTAAAATAAAGGAGATTTTTCTCTTTCGGTTTAACTGATCAGTATTTATATTAATGTCTAGTATTCGAGACTGGTTAGAAATTTTTGTATCTTTATTAAAATAAAGAATAACTTATTTTCTGAGAGACAGACTCTAATATCTTTATACTCACATGCAAATAATGCAACATAGTATCATTTTGGATAAAGGAGAAAGAAAGATATTTTTTTAATTGATTTGCGAAAATGACATCATCGCAGAGCAAATTAAAATGCGCAACATCTCAATAGCATGAAAGCATCAAGGCAATTACAATAGATTTCTGTATAAAGTGAATTTATATATAAAAAAAACAATAAACTTTAATATTACAAATTAAATAAAATTATCATTTTCACAAACAAAAATTTTTTGGAAAAGCAAATCTATTCAATTACTTATTGTTTGGATGTGAACAGTCAAAAATACACTTATGTTAAAAAAGTATGTACATTTTTTTAAATGGCTATTGTGTGTGCATTACCAATATGTACATATCAAATTTATGGACGTGTTTGAACATGCAGAAAATTTTAATACGCGTCTGTAAAATACCATTCTCTCTTAGATGGAAAGTAACATCCTGTGTTGTACTAGAACTAATTGTATTTACTTCGTTGTTGCATTGCAATTTAATGCAACAATTATTAACGAACAGCACCAAAATATTTATCAAGCGCCACTTTCCATTTTATAAATAAACTGTTTTACAGACTCATTTAACTCTAAAACCAAATAATCTTACCCTTAAAAAAAATAAAGCAAATACATGCTCTTATTTATTATTTGGATATGAACAGTGAAACAGATTGTTCAAAAAGAAATCTCTTTAGCAATATGTACATTTACAATTTAGGAACGTGTATGGACATGCAAAAAATGTATACGTTCTATATAACGTCTCTTTACATGAAAAGATACCCGCATATATTATAGAGATAACTGTACTTATTTCATTATTGCATCGGATTTTAATACAATATTTATTAACGAAAGTACCAAGAACATTTGTCAAGCACCGGTTTCCATTTAATCAACAAACCATAAAACCAAACAACGTTTACCTAAATTACCAAAGAGGCAAATGTTCTATTATAAATCGGATGTGAAAAGTGAAGCAGACTGCTTTTAAAAATTTTATTAGCATTATACACATTTACAATTTAGGTACGTGTCTGTGCACGCAAAAATTTTAAATGTTCTGTATAATGTATTCTTACATAGAAAGTTACCCCACCCCTGTATTGCCTTAAAATTAACTATACTTATTTCATTGTTGCATTGGAATTTAATGCCATAATTATTAACAAATAGTACCAAGGCATTTATCAAGTGCCACTTTCCATTTAAACAGCAAACATTTCAAAACCATAAAACTAAATAACCTTAACATAAAAGAAATCCCAAAAAGGCAAATGTGTTTCTTACTTTTTATTTGGATATGAACAATGAAACAGACTGCTACACTAGCAATATGCGCATTTACAATTTAGGAATGTAAACATAAAAATAGCCAAATTTTTCATGGGCATGCAAATATTTTACATTCTTTATAACTTATTCTTACATCGAAAGTTACTCCCTGCGTTGTATTAAAATTAACTGTACTTACTTCATTATTACATTGGAGTTTAATACCGCAATTATTAACAAAAGTACCAAAACATTTGTTAAGTGACACTTTCCATTTAATCAGCAAATACCTCAAAACCATAAAACCAAACAACCTTAACCCAAAAGAAACCCAAAATCTCCTTCATGCATTCACTTCAGCGTTGAAGGGCAATCCCACTTTCACTTGATTAAAGCCAGTGGCAGCATAACTCAATCTCTCTCATGACTTTAATTTCTCCGAAGACCTTTGAAGTCGAAGTTCTTTAAAAATCCCCCCTTTACTCCTAATTACCACAAACCGCAATTAAACTCTTCTCTATTCTCTTAGCATTGTTTGGCGGAGAAAAGGTCTCTCTCCTCCCTTAAAAGGCCAAGAGGAAAGGAGAAAAGAGAGATAGAGAGGGAGGAAGTGGTGGCCGGCCATGAATTGTTTAGCCACGAAATCACCAAATTGATTAACAGTAATGGCTCTGCGGTCGGAAAGAACATAATGGATCCATGGCTCTCTTACTTACAGCCCGCTTGGGGTAAAACCTAAGAGATCTGCATTGTTCTATGTGACTTGGTCCAATCTTTCAACTCTTTAGGTCCCTTTTTATTTCGTCTTATTTCTGGACGGAATGGGAATAAAAAGATATCCGCCTTTATTTTTCTCTGTCTTGTAGGATATCTGGAGAGAAAATAATCCATGGTGCCATAGATCACCACATATTGATTTCTTCCTTTTTTGCAATTTTGAGGGGATTAAATTTTAATAGCTAAAGAGCAAAAAATAGAAATAGATTGAATTTATATTTGATATTAATATTTTATAGACATAATTTTTTGATGTCTCATGTTTAGTATCCGACGTATTAAGTGTTTAGAAATCTATTTGTATTTAAAATAAATCTTTGGGGTGCTAAAATTCATGGAAATTATTATTGCCTGTAAATAATAAAATCCAACGGAAAATATAATTCTGGAACGTAAATTATCGTATGCTCATGAATTTGCGCAAAGATGGCGCCATATATCCTCACATATTGCTTTATTGTTTTGGATTTGATTTTTTTTATTGTGATTTTGAGAAGATCACAATAAATCTTAATTGCAAAAGAGAAAAGAATAGAAATATATTGAACCTATATTTGAGATTAATATTTTATAGAGGTAATTTATTCATGTTTCACGCTTGGTATCCGTCGTCTTTAGTATTTTGAAATTTATTTATATTTCAAATAAAATTTTAGATTTTAAAATACGATGGCAAATATAATTCTGTAATGTTAATCAGCTTATGCCATAAAACTGCACGTATGAAACATTAAAATGCAGAATAAATTCCGAAAAATATTTGAATAATAAATGTAATAAATCATACTTATAAAAATAATAACTACTAACTTTTAAAGTTATACAATTTTAAAGGCTATTGCATTATTTAATTTAGAATATTTCAGGAGGAAATAAAGTATAGTGCTATATATCCTTACATATTGCTTTAATATTACTAAAATATATGAAAATTGTATGAAATTACATGTAAACATTGTAATTGCCAATAAATAATGAAATCCCATGACAAATATAATTCTGAAATGTAAATTATCTTATGTCCATAAATTTACTCAAACACGGTGCCCTATATACTCACATATTCTTTTATTGCTTTGGATTTGATTTTTTTTTTTCTTTTTCATTTTGAGAGATTAAATTTTAATAGCAAAAGAAAAAATAAAAATAGATTTAATATGTATTTGATATTAATATTTTATAGACATAATTCTTCTGTTTCATGCTTGATATTCGGTGTCTTGAATATTTTTTAATCTATTTGTATTTGATATAAATTTTGAGGTATTAAGAAAATTAGGTGCGATTACATGTTAACATTGTAATTATCTTTAAATAATGAGGGCAAATATAATTCTGAAATGTAAACTATCGTATGCCCATAAACTGCATACGTGAAACATTAAAATGTTGAATAAATTCTGTCAAATATTTGATCAATAAATATAATACAATCATGCTTATAAAAATAATAATTTTAGAGTCACATTCAATTCTAAAGGTTTTTACAATAATTGCATTATTTAATTTATTACAAAGTACATATTCGAATGAATCATAACACATATAGTGAATAATAGATTTCGTAAATATGGAATTTATTCGTAAATTTGAAGACCAATTTTTCTTATTTTAAATACGTAAAATTGTATTTAAAATTAAAACAAAATGCGCGTTTTTTAAGAAATATATATATAAATAAAATCAGAATTTTAGGATTTAAGGTAAAAACCTTAATTGACAGTGCTAATCCAAAAATAATAACTGTACTATGCTTAAGATTCTATTTCCTCTGTCCTTTTCACCACATAGCGAGGGAAAAAATTGAATTCATTAGCTATTTAATTCTCTTCACCATTTTGAAACCTAAAAGTAAAGATAAATTGATAGGTTTAACAGTAACAGTTTTCTGTTTAATAAAATAAGTTGCTTGGTTTAACAGAGAAATATAAGATAAGGTATGCAACAACGTGCGGAATGAATTTTTTGAAAAACGTTCAGAAATTGTTATGTTTTTGAATATTTGCATTCAAAATTTTGAAAAATTATATACGAAACTAAAATATATCAGTTAAATGACAATTTCTTTTCACATATGAATAAAAGAGCTATTTTTTGACTCAAAAGAAGTATAAAGCAAAAAATGTTCTGGTTTAGAGATTTATCAAATGATTTGCTGTAAATGTTGCAAATAGCTTAAGAAATATATTTTCTCATTCCTGAACTAAAAAAATAAGCTATATTTCTATCCATTTTTAAATACTGAGATTCAACTAATAAATAACAGGAGATTTCAATTTTTTTTTCACATTGTGTAGCACTAAAACAATTATAAAATATTTCTAAATGAATTCATCACTTATTCTCTAGTTCCGGAACTCTAGAACATATTGAAAAATTATTCTTCCAAATTTGAAGAAAAAAAATGCATTAGAATTTAACTTATGGCGTTGTACTTCAGAAAATTCTATTACAGCTTAAAATTTGAAAAAAAAAACTTATTTAAAGATGCAAAATAGCATTAAAACGGATGCAAATGCAAGTATAAAAATCAGTGTAACTTCCCAAAAAAATAGACCTAGAAACAAAATTCTAAAGGTTTTATAAAGAAATAGTATCAAATATAATAATATTAAATAAAAAAAATTATAATTTCGCAAAAATTTGAGTTCTTAACGAGTCATCTACATTAAAGATTCCATGAAGCAATGGATGATGTTAACTTTCATTTCAGCAATGAGAACGCTTTTTAAATTTTATTTAATTTTAAAAGAAAGAAAAATAAAGGGAAATTAAATTAATAGAATATTTCTTAAAAATTTAAAATCAATGTGATTTTAGCTTCTTCTTGGCATTATTTATGGAAATTACCGATGTTACTTTTCAGTTCAATATTTATTAATAAAAATGTTATTTAGTAATTAAAATTTAGAAAATATATTTACTACCCACCAAAGCATATTTTGGCCATACTTAGCAAATATTTTCATCTTCAAAAAGCCAGAACAGACTCATGGAACAGACTCACATATAATAATTTTTATTGATAATAAACAAAAGTAATCACAAAAACGTGATTGAATGCATATGTCGGCACCTTCAATTTATAATTTTTAATAATTAAATATTTTCAAATAATTTTTCAAACAAATAACGTTTTATTACAAATAATGTTTTTAGACCCTTAAACTCTGTCTGTTAATTTAAAATATTTTTGTTGCTCTTTTTATTTCCGTCACATCAGACTGTAGAAAGTCTAAGTTTCAAAGTAATCAACATTTTCAAACTCAAAGAAAGAAGCAAGACTTGACTTTTAAAAGTGACTGACTTTATCCTTGGCGAAATGAATTTCCGTGCCAAATATCTAAGAAAATCTGAAAAGACTACAAAATAGAGAAATCCTAAGCTTCCATTTAATCCAAAACGTCTGAGTAGCTCAGAATGGATGTAAAGACATCGGAGAGACGTTAAGTAATACAACTGCTCTCATTTTATAGAACTCGACTAGTAATAGAAAGACACCTCTTTGGAACTTCAAAACTCAAACTGATTAAAATTGTTTTCGTATATTCGCGATGAAGAAAATCGGATTGCAAGTCAGATCCATCGAAGCCTTTTAAGAAAAGATTCTAATTGCTTCCGGATAAATAAACGCCACCATTTCTGTTAACGTTTCCCTACAGAAATGTAGGACCATTCAGGGTAAATCCAATATTTCTTTGAGAGATTGCCTTAGCGCCTTCAAATTATCAGGAATACTCAATTTTTTTTCATTCCTTGAGTTAAATTTCTGTAACGACCTTTAGGTGTATTTGTTTGTAAATCAAAACTGAAGACCATAAGCAAAAGATTCCTGTGCCTTTAAAACTGTACGCACACAAAACATTTCTCGCAAAACTTGAAAATGCCAATTTTAAGTCTGAACCATTAAGTTCTTAACGCGGCAGACATTCGTAAGAGGCAAGGCACACACTGTCATCGGCAATCTCGAAGAATGGTCCCAAAAACGTCTATAATCGCCGACAGTTCATACAAGAGCCGGGGTAGTTTTTCATTTGTTAACATTAGAAGCAAACGTTATTTCCGTATTAAAGAGTTCCGAGTTGGAAAATCTGTACTTAAGAATTCCATGATCGCAGTCTTTCTCCCCCCTTTCTTTTTGGATGAAAAGGCTCGCTGCAGTGTGTGCCCATTAATTTCAAATAGAAAGGAGTGGAATAAATGGCAAGCGGGAGTTGATGCGTTAATGGCGGACCCATTAGAGTGGGTTTTGGAGTTCCAGAACATTCAGGAAATCACTTGCTGCCATCGATTAAAGCCCGTGCGATCAAAAGGGGAAAAACACAATGAAGTGTAAAGTAGTTTCTCTAAAAAGACGGTGGCGGGGGGGAGGGGACGCTAACGACTAGTGAACAACATAGAAAACAACCCAGACCAATAACAATCCTGCACCAAGGCAAGTCGACAATAACGCGAGAGTGATACTAACATAGGTACCACGGTTAAAAATCCGATATATATTTTAAAGTTAAGATTTTCTTAAATGTGGCATCCCTCCCCAACACCCACCCATTCCGAGAAAGGAAGAAAATTGCAGAAACGCTTTAATTTTAGGGCTATTATGACGGGAGGAAAAGCCCCGGCAAGTTTTCCACTCCATTTGCCTGAGAAGACATTAAAAACGTTAAAAGCGAGTGTGAGGCTCAATTTAGTTTGTTTCGAGGCAAAAGGGGGGTCCGGTGGCTCTCTGGTGAAAAGGTTTCCCCGAGGTCTTCGGAAGAAGGCAAGAGTTCCCGCAATTTGTCACGTATCCCAAGCCATCTAAACGACAATTACCACGTTCAAATTAGTTTTAATTGTTTGTTTGCATAATCCGCGCGAGAGCTGGTTTCGATGGTGGGCACAGTAGTAAATGGCTTTCTATTGACTCGCAATTCCTGATAAAGAGAATAAAAGTAATAGAAAGGAAAGAAGAAAAAGATCTTTTATGGTAAAAATCGTAAGATCTGGAATTTCTGGTTTCCTACGCTTGGCTTGGGTGAATGGATTAAGAGAAGAGACCGATTTATTTTTCTATTTCTTTTTCCCTTTTAGCAATGTCATGGATTTCAATCGATGTTATTTGACATAAAGTGAATCTTATTTCATTTAATCTTACTTCATTTCATTCAATCTATTTTCATTCATTCTTTTCATGGTTTTTTTTTTTCATATTTTTTAGATATATCTTCTAATTATGCTGCTATTCTCAGTTGACTAATTAGGAAAAGCGTCGCAACTTTGCTGTCCATGGATACTATCTATTCTTATAGCCAATTTAAACTATTTATTATTTTTAGCAGCAGGACTTTAAACTATATTGTTAAAATTTTTAACAAATCTGCCCTTTCACACTGCCTTATTAGTTAAATCACTAACGTTCTTATCAATTATTTATAAAACTATTTTAATTAACTTTAACAAAGCATCCGTTGCATTGTAGGAAGCAAGATGTCCTGGAAGCCAGTCTTATAGAGCGCCGTGAAAAAAGTAATCATTAGTGAGTTTACATTTCTTTTTAAAATTAAATATGATGCGGGCAAAGAAAACATAACAAAAATCTTCAATATTACCTACTTTTTGTATACCATAGACGACAAATGAGGCGAAACAAATCATAGACACGATTCATATCAGCATAATTACAAGATTATGAAAAAAAAATTTGAATAGCTAGTCCTTCGATAGCTATTTAAATTCATTTTTTTTTAATTTTATTTATGAGCTTTTACCGGTGTAACGCCACTTTTGGTACACACCTAATGAACATCAGAATACCAGCATAATATCATTACAAAGCCTTTCCAGAATCATTGGGCATCAGATTTCTAAATTTTCCTTTGTTAATTATTCGAAGAATTAAGATATTGCCTCACAAATTAAAATAGCTAGCGATCTCCGTGCCTCATTTGGCAGACCGCTTAAGTCCAACTAGTTGGTCCGTGGCTCGAATTCCAGCCGCGATGATTTATTTAAAGACTGGAATTCTTTTATTTAAAATATTATCTATTGTTTATCAAATCTCTAGAAGATTCTAGATCTATCTTAAATATGCAAGCTGGATTTTTCTCGTACATTCTATACATGTATAAAAACTGAGCCCCGTTAGTTACGGGTGAGTTCTCAGTCTTCAGCTGTTGTATTATTTTTATTTTCGTGTATGCTTAGTATAGAGAATGCGTAGCAGTGGCGGCTCGTGACCAGTTGGGTTGGGGGTTCACTAGTTCACTGGAGTAGCTCGGCGGGGGGGGGGGGGGCATGCTGACCGTCCTGAAAGCTACGTTTTTGAAATTAAAAAAATAATAATAATTAATGGCTTTTAATTAGTAATATTCTGATGATTAAATAATTTAATTTAGCATTAAAACATAAATTATAAAATTTTAAATACTTTATATGATGATCTCCATTACAAATCTGCTTGTATCTCCCCTCCACCCCCAACTGAAATCTTGACCACGCTACTGTATTAGTTTACTAGTTAAAAAACAATATATTACTGAAACATAGGGACTATTTTAGCGGGTTTTCTAGTATTATGAGCATTAGATTTAAAGCATAGATACATATTAAAAGCAATGTAAGAAGTTATAAATTGTAAAAAAGCTGTTTAAAAAATACTCACAGCGAAATAAATATCAGGTTTCCTTATTTCCTTTGGCAACAGCTGCTGAAAGTTTGTATGTAAAGTCCATCCTTCGTTCTTTTTTTGAAGCGAATTTGTCTATAAGCCTTTCGTTCAAGTCCTCCATTTTAGAAATCATTTCTTTTTCGATAGACAATATTGCAAGAGCATTGAGTCTTTCCTCATCCATCGTACTCCTCAGGAAGGTTTTAATCCGTTTTAAAGATGAAAAGCATCTTTCAGCTTCTGCGGTTGTCATTGGGACAGTTAAGAGCAGCTTCAGAAGTTTGAAATATTTGTTTCCAAAAGAAATCTTACTGCATTCATGGCTAAATATATTAATATTATGCTTATAATTCTAAAAGAACTTTTATAACTATTCGTCACTCGCTACTAAAGTAGATGCACAAAGAAAGAAAAAAACAAAAAAATTCATTCTGCCTAGAATGTCCTTCCAGTCAAAACCTGTTCTCAATTTCCTTTAAACCCCTAAACTACATTCCAGAGAATAACAGTTCCCTTTATACTGAAAGGGGAGGTTTTGGATCTTCAAATGTACAAAGTAAAATATTTTCCCTGTCATCGGAATGGGGAAAAATTATCCCCACTGTCGCTAAATTTTCCTTTAGCGACAAGTTGAATAGTTTTTGCTCGGATTAGCCAATCATGCTTTCCGATTTTATCACGTGCACAAGCGAAAAATATACTTGGGAGGTTCAGAGCTCCAATTTGCGCATCTTTGCCCCGATGCTATAGGAGCGGTGTTAGAAATGATTTACCCCGTTCATTAAAAGGCGCTATAACTAAAAATAAACCAAAACAGTAATATAGATAGTTGTTTAATATTGATGCAATAAACTTCACCAGGTATTTATTTTTTAGGGGGTTCACTGAATCACTGAACCTATAGCACGAGCCGCCACTGATGCGTAGTATAGAGTAATGCGTAGTATAGAGTAATCGTGAAAATATTCGAACTCGTGATTTTAACAAATCTCCACGTTTTAGACCTCCCTGAATTGGAAAAACATTTTTGGAAAATGTCTGTCTGTCTGTGGCAAAGATAACTCAAAAGCACTTTGACGTAGACGGACGAAATTTGATATACGGTCTTTATACCAAATTTATAGATTTCTATCAAATTATTTTGAACAAACTTCACTCAGAGGAAATCTGCCCGTCCAGCTACTAGAATACACTTTAACACGATAACTACAAAACGACGATGGCTAGATAGATAAAATTTGATACACATGATTAACATCGATAGTCTAGACACATGGCAAATTTTGAACCAAATATAACCAAGGATTGGCAGTCTGCGTATTCGTAATTTTAGAAACATGTAAACGCTATAACTCAAAAAAGCAATGACTTAAATATATCTTGTTACGGAATTTTGTGACTACATGTTTAGTTTTCTGTCAAATTTTTGTTCCAATTGGTTTGAAAAAAATGCTTCTAAAACACAAATTCCATTATCGGATAATATTGACAACCTGCATGGGATTAATCTCCAAAACACTCGCCAAAGATCACCAATAAATTCAATAAAAATGCCATATTCACGTCAAAGACTGATATTTCCTATCTAGTGTATGCCAAATCCATTCAAGGCATTTTCTGGGATAATACTTTTATTAGAGAGTATACAAGAAAAAAATTTTCAGATCACTCCGCGTAGTTAAAAAAACTATGCCACAAAAGGAAGTATGTTACACACTAATAGACATAGATCAAACATCAACACAGAAGAAAATTTCAAAACTTCGAGAAAGTGTTGTGGATACCACTCCCGCTAGATAAATAAAACGATGCCTTGAACACAAGATAGATTCAAAATGAAAGGATGGGCAAATACAGGAATAGACATACTAGATCAAACAACAACCCTGAAGAAAATTTCAAAGATTGCCCAGAAAAGACATCGTCTATGGTCAAAATTCTCCTCCACCTATCCGTTACACCGCCAGCCATAACATTAGCACAAGTGACCTTTCCCAAGAGATTTAAAGGAAGATCCTCCAGAAAAGGGAATCGGATCGTTTCACGAAATACTCTCCTTTCACCCGTTGAGTAATCTTCGACCCCCCCCCTCCTTCCACCATCAATTTACCCTCCCTCGTCCTTTTGCCCTTTTCCATTACATAGTGAAGTCCTCCAGAGGCCTCCTTAATTACATGCACCTCGCTTAATTGTCGCCCACTGCTAAAACCGAGCCCAAATTAACCGTCGCCTCTTGCCCTCAAAGGAAATATGCAAATTGCCGAAAGCCGAAACCCCCTTCCTCGCACTGGAACTTTTAAAAGACGAGGGCTCACAGTGGTTGTAGTTGATTCGATGTTGAGGTCGCCGCGTCCCCGGAATGGTATTATATTTCCCTCGAAATGAATGAGAGTCGAGGGCTCTGCTCTTATTATTAAGTTCTTGGGAGAAGAAGGCGACGAGGGATTTATTTGGAAGGAGATCTTTCCCACGGAATTTTCTCTATGAAACAGAGGATGGAGTAACAGAGAAAGTCCTCGAGTCGATCGGGAAGATTGTTAGGTTTCTTGGTTGCTGTGTTGGCTCACAAAATCGTTAAATATTTTTTGGTTGGCATATTGAATGGGGATAAAAATACAAATTCACTTGATTTCGGAAGTAGTAAATTTTAAAATTAAAAAAAAATACAGAAAAAATTATATTTTAAAGTACAAGGTAAATTATTTAAGAGACTGATGGGCCTGACATTTATTCTACATTTCTTTTAGGAAAAAAACGGGATTTCAGAGTAAAACAGAGAAGAACCTATGGAGTCTCAAAAAAGGAGTCAAATTGCTGGCAAAAGTTGTCAAAAAATAAGCCAGAAAAGGAAAAAAAATTCCTCAACAAACCAATTTCCTTTGCCGATTTGAGGAGAGTGTCACAGAGTGCTTGAACACAGGATTCTTAACCTCTGGACATATTGGAATACAATAATGGTATGGCAACAAGATTACTTAGTAACTTATTGTGCAAGAAAGTGGAGATTGTGAATGGAAGATTAACTTACTAGATAACAAATTACTAATCAATCAATGATGAAGAGAAGACAAGAGAAAAATTTACATAAATGAATTTCGGCAAATTCTGTCCAGAGTCAAGTCGGTGGTAAAGTTATGGAAATGTCCTGGGCATGTGGCAGATGACAAGGTCACTTAGCATTTTTCAGAAGTGAAAGATCGTAAACTTCAATTTCTTTAATTGCTATATTATCTCTTTTATCGATTTTTTTTTCAAGTTTCTTGTGGAAATCTTGCAAGATTGCGACATTAAGATCTTTATCTATGTCATTTTTTCTGGCGAACCACGGCGTGGTTCTGACTTGCCTAATCGTCATATTTTGTAGTCTTTCTAATGATATTATATGAGTACAGGCGGCGATCTCCCAAATGGGAAATGCATATGATATGAGAAGTCGGAGCAAAGTCTTGTAAATGAGAAGTTTATTCTTTTGCAAGAGCTTGGATGTGGGATTAAGTATGGGGTAAAGTTTAGCTTTAGTTTCTTTGTAATTATTTTTAATTTAGTGATATGATTTTAGAAGGTTAAGTACTTATCCAGTGTCACTTCGAGGTAAACTGTTTCATTTTTCCAAGGAATATCTTTCTAACGTAATCTTTTTGGTAGAGAGCGGCTTCTTTTTCATGAGAAATAAACCGCTTGGCACTTCTCAATGGTGATTTGGATCATCCACTGGATAAGCCACTTCTCTAAGAGGTTCAGATGTTTGATCAGCTTACTGGTAATAATTTTAGGGTCTTTATCGGTACTTCGACAAACCGGTAATAGATTTCTATTTGTCTAATTTAAGAACAGAAATACTATTTGTCTTCTTCGAATAATGGACTAAAACGGATTTTCCATAGAATCGAATTTTGAGGTGATAATCCTCCAGTCACAATGCTAAGAACACTGTGCCTTCGACAAGACACTTATAACTTCTATAAAAATGAATATAAAGGACATTTCAGTTACGATCAGGGTTATAAATTTTTAAGTAGTGGCATATTTGAAAAAATAAACTCTTAGTACAGAATTATTTCTTCAGAATTAAATAACTATTGATCTAATATGAAATCTTTCTTTCTCCAAGTTATAAGGAAATAAGCATCTAAATTGTCATACCATTCCCTTCCTCTTTGAGGTAGATGACACATTTCTACTTATAATAAAGAAGAGTGTGAGTGAACTTGCTTGTTCGTGAGCCTGTGCCTGCTCTACATGAGACCTTTTGACTTAGATCCTCCAAATTCGATACAGATATATTCTGGAGTGTAAGAATATGTACAGAACCATGATGTCACAAGAATTGTTTCCATTAAGATGATTCATGTACACAATAAATAAAAAAAGTGAAAGGCTATTGAAATAACACAAATTTAAATGTCTGTAATACCTGGATGCTAATAAAATTTTGTTGAAGAAGTCATAATCATAAAGCTGAAAGTAAGAAATTTAATTGTTATAAAACGCAACCAATTCTCTCGGTGAACCAGCTTATTCCATCTTTTTTCTTATTTATTTTATTTGAAAACTTCACTCTTCAAATGTATATTAATTCTTTTCAGTATCCAGAGGAAGAGAAAGGATTACATTTCATAGAAAATGAAATATACTATGAAAAATGGCAAACTTTAATATTAAAAAAAAACAAGAAATATATTTAAGCATAATTTTTTTGAAGTTAAAACTTATAAGCGTAAGTCTTTGTACTTAATTCAATAAATATTGGAGAAAAGTTGAGAATTTTTGAGCAAAAACAATTAAGTTGATTGCGAAAATGCATAAGGTTTTCTTGTAGTTAGTGTATTGGTTGAAACCAAGCAATAATGATATTTTTTATAATGAGAAAACCCCCCTGGGGAGCATTTCGTAATTGAGGATGAGAAGCTTCCGGTATGGTGGTTGGTTCTCGGCAACCTGATAGGTACAGAGAAGGAAGTTGGCTTCTCCTATCGATGACGTGATGTACTTCCCAAGGGAAGTGTTATACAGTTGGCGCTTAGAACTGAACTACAATTCCCACCAGGGTTGCTGTTATGGCAGTCCGGTCATTCAAGTTCTTCCGTGTGGCTGCTGGCAGGTCAGAGTAGCCAGTTTAAAGTTTCCAATGAGGAGAGATTAATCTAAGGAAATACTTGAAAAAATATTCCTTTTTCATTATTCCTCTTAGGTAAAGAATTGTAAAATTTTCTAGGAAAAAAAGTAGAGGAATGATTTTTAAAACTTGCCAAGATTCTTGGTGGATGAATTGATTATATTTTAAAAAACAGAATTGTTTGTTTAAAATTCAGAATACTGATTTTAGGATATAGGGTATTTTAGAATCAGAATACTGATTTTAGGAGTTCCAATATCATTTCTTAATTCATTTTTTCGTTGATTAGCAAAAGTTTAAAAAAAAAAACAGGTGAAATGAATCACTTAAAAAATATGGGTTTTTTTTGGCTCATAATTACAAAACTAAAATATTTTTAACATGGAAAATTTTATATTCGACCATAATTTTTTCCTTAGTCAATAAAAAAGATACACAGAAAATTTTAGATATTTCACTTTTGATCAATGATAATTTCTTGTTGGTTTGATGGAAACAGGACATTTCAAATGCAAGATTTCTTTTCATCCGTTGTATATAATTAGGAAAAAGATAATATATCATTTTTAATACATTAAATATCATTAATGTCCTCTTGTATATTTATTATTCATTTTTGTAACAATTGCCCGCCAATGCCATGTAAGAGGCTCTTCAAATTCGATTTTTTTTTTTTTGATATTATTAACCGCATGCAAGGGATAACCTCCAAATAACTCACCAAGGATTTAGTAAAAATGCTGAATTCATGCCAAAAGTTGACATTTCCTGACTATTGCATATAAATACTTACAAGAAGTCCACTGGGATAACAATATTACAGAGTATACTAGAAAGTTTATGGAGACAACTCTCGTTAGTTTCATCAGACCTTTTAATACGTTTTATGTAATAATTATAACTAATGACTAATGTAATAGTTATAACTAATTACTAATACTGGTTTAACTAATAGTTATAACTAATATACTGATATTTAATTTTATTCCAACTCCTAATGGATTTAAAATTGTATATATTGTAAATCTGTTTCTGCCCTGTGGTGCTTTTTGATTCTTTAAGGATTTCCTTACAATTAAACTGCAAATCCTTTTACATATAAATGTATCATTTAGATTCTGATCAAATTAGAAAATGGTCATTCGCTTGTTACATACGATGTTTCTTTGCAGAGATTAGTTCTTAAAATAAATTTACAATGGATTTTTTTTTCCATTTCTTAAATATACTCTCTTGAACTTAATAATTCAAGGTGTCTTCTCTGTTTTCGGCCACGATTCTGCTTAAAAATTTATGTTATATATATACATATATATATACTAAAAGTATTTTTAATATGAATAGTTAACTTTTTTGTTTAATTATTATGATTCATTCTTCAATTCTGGAGATAACAAAATTCTAGAAAGAATAAAAAATAGATAAATGAAAATTTCTTTACCATTGATGGAAAAAAAAGAAAATTAATTGAATGATATTTTTCCAAGATTGGCCACGAAATCAATGCTAATTCAATTCCTACTATTAGTTCACACTCTCCCTATATATGTTTATATATATTGTTCAAATTTTCAATCTTTAATAAAATACTTTTTATTCATCCACTCAAGTTCAAATACATTTTTTTAAACTTGTAGTGGATGTCACTTGATGTTGATAAAGATTTTTCAAATACCAATTCATTATAATTATTAAATGTAATAAATTTTTAATACTTTAAATAGAGTTTTAGCAGTTTGTAATGAAAATTGAAATCAACAGGCAGTCGCTCAATCGGTAAAATGCAAAGATTTCAGTATTTTTCATGTGAAGGTGAAGAATACGAATTCAATTATAGCAAAGTAAGAATTCACTTTTAAAAAAGTTTACATAACTTGTTTTTAATTTAACATTAATATATCAATAAATATAAAAAAAGGCAAAAAGACATTTTGGTCCTTATAATGAATACAAAATCATGAATGAAACAATGTTAAACATTGAAAAAAAAAGTAATTTAGATATATTACTTCAAAGTGGGGGTTTTTTTCCGTAAAACAATTCTCCTTTAAAAAGGATTCAAATATTTTTCTTATTGAAATCTGGTAATAAGTGCAAAATTTTTGAGGAAACATCTTCAATGAATAATTATTTTAACATGATAATGTTTTATGTATTGATATACCACTATAAATTGCATCATACGATGTGTATGCAGAAAAAAATTATTCAGAATTTTCTACAGAACAAATTATTGAATCTAAAGCTGCCAAATTTAGTATACAGTTTCCTGTATAGTAGCTCCTCATAAAAGTTTTTTTTCTTCTTTGCTTTCAAAATATTTGGGGTTATATTATATCATAGCTGAATCTTTAAAATTAAAATACTTTTCCTGAAATCAAAAGCTATGGTACACGGTAAATACTATATTTTACACAGAAAAAATTGTATTTTTATTATATCTATATTAAATTTGTATTATCGAGTTCCAATGCACACAAAAATCTTTTGATTTGAGACCAAGTACTTTTATTTTAAATATAAAGAGATAAATTATTAAACCATCATAGAAAAATTCTTTTCTAATTACTCAATAAAGTTAAATTAAAAATAAAATATGTTTCATTATCAGTAACTTATTGTATAATATATGCACAGACTGACTACTCCGACAGCTCTGAGACATACGTATAAAACTGAATAATCTGATTGCCGTGACAGCATTGCTTGGAACTAAATTTGATTTCTAAGGGCCATCACTGCCGACGGTACAACACGAGACATGTGCGTTCCATCATCGGTAGGAGGTAGTTGAATCTACACCATTTTTCACCCACCCGGGTGACAAGAACTAAACACCAAACCGGAAGCTTCTCATCCTCATATCTGAGGTTCCTCCCAGTATAACGATTGCATAATGTACGTGGGTTTTTAAAATTAAAAAAAAACTGATTGAATTATAACATTGCTTTATTGACGTAAAAAACATAGTTTTTAGCTTTGTCATACAAATATAAAAATAAACGCAACAGTTACAAATATTTCCTTGATTTAGCTACTCTATGTAAGGGCATAAAGCCCTGAAATGAAAGAACTATGGTAAAAAAAAATACATTTATAGGAAATGAATAAAATATCCTTGATTTAGCTCCCCTATATAAGGGCATAAAGCGTTAAATCAAAGAACTAAGGTAAACAAAAATACATTTATAGGAAATGAATAAAATTTCAAATATTTTTACTTTTCTTGTACTTGCCCTTTTTCTTATATTTGCTTTTTTTCTTATACTTGCATACTTTTTCTTGCATAGTTTATGAGGTATGCATTATTTCTTTGATTTAGTTTTTCTATGTGAGGGTGTTAAACATTAAATCGAAGAATTGAGATAAAAAAAAATGCATATATAAGAGTAAAATGTCAAATATTTTTACTTTTTTTGTACTTGCTCTTTTCCTCATACTTGCATACTTTTTCTTATACTTGCATTGTTTACGAGGTATGGATTATTTCTTTTGATTTAGCTTTCCTAAATCAAAAAATTGAGGCAAAAAAAACAACAATACGTATGTAAAAAGGGAATAAAATTTCACATTTTTACTTTTCTTATACTTGCAATTTTTCTTTTTCTTATACCCTTATACTTTTTTAATACTTGCATTTTTTTTATGATGTATGCCTTATTTTCTTGATTTAGCTTCCCTATACGAGGAAATAAAACATTAAATCAAAGAATTGTAGTAAAAAATGCATTTATAGGAAATTAATAATATTTCATATATTTTTATGGAATATAAGAGAAAATGCCGAGACCTAATTTTTAGAGAAATGTTTCTCTCCAAATTGTAATTATTGCCACCGGAAAGTTAATCTTTCTATTAAAATAAAAAATACATAATTTCATAACATTAACCTATTTCCCTCTGTGTCTGCTCAAAAATAAATAAAAAAGACATTTCAAGTTATTTTCTTCTGTTCTAAGTAGGTAAAAAAAAAAAAAATCAAACTTGTGTTGTTTATTTTTCTTTCCCAAAGAAGGAGAAGAAGAAGAAAAAAATCCCCTGGAAAGGCAAAAATTCCCTGAAAAATCAGTCCTAGCATCCCCTTAATTCCTCGAGATGGGGGATTGAGAAGTAAATCTCCGGCCATGTAAACTACGAGCGAGTATTTTTCATCATTTTGTAGGCTTACCGAAGAGCACCCCCAAAACTATTTTATGTCACGTGCGAAAGACGGTACTCAGGCCTTAAGTGCCGACTTATACACGCAAATGGTTTCTAAGAAGGCTACTCTGCGAACGCCGGTTGGCTGTTCTTTGCAAAATCTCCTTCTCTGGATCCGCTAAAGACTTCCCGTTGCAAATCTGTCAATATTCCCCATTCTTTTCTTGTGTTTCTCTTCGCTTTGACTCTATGCCATATAAAATTGAATTTTGGGTGCTTTTTGTATAAAAGAAACTGCTTTGTACACATATAGAAAGATTCGAAATCGCGCTAATTTTATTTTAAACTGACTTAAATTTTAACTTTTATACAAACGGTTTATAGCAAATCATTCATTATCTTAATCAAAAAATAAAAATTCAAATTCTATCGAAGTCATATAGTGCAGATTAACTCTGTCCTACAATGAAACTTCCTGAAGCTACTGTGAGTATCAAAGCTTGATTTCCTTCGATTAGCTAACTGTTATTATTGATAATACAGACTTTTCACTAAAGTCCTTCTATCCTCCATTAATATGAGAACAGTGACAATTGGTGCTTACATATAGTAAAATGATCATGCACTATACGCTGAGATCGCTTACTGCGCCAGCTAGTGGAAAACAATACAGATAGAGACCGCAAATTAACATTCTTGCGCTAAAAATGTGTCAGAAATAAAAAGTAGTTGCCAGCAGATGAAGTAGTGAAACACAAAAAGTAATTTTATTTTTCGGTGTTTGAAATGCTTTCATCGGCTAGAATGCACATCTCGACATTCATTGTTAAAAAGATGATCTCCTTGCTAGTTGTTACGTCATAGGTTTGGGAAATTGCCACCAAACTAATGCGTATTTTTTACGTTTCATTCTTAGTATTTTAGCATTTTCGTGTTAAATCAAATATTCTCTACAATTTTGCAACACTTCTTCCTCAATATTTGTACCCTTTTTCCAGATAAGAATAACTCCTTTATCTGCAGCCAGATGGCGCTGTAATTTATCTTATAGTATAGCACAGGATCACTTTTCTATACCTAGATACCAAGTTTGTGGCAAGAGTTTTCGCCATTGTCAAATTCATGTGGCGTAGAAGTACTTTATTAGACACTCTGTATAATTTTACAATAAAATTCCAAATTAGACTTTATCAAGGATAATGCAAGAATTCCTTGAATCTAGGGATCACTTAGAACTCAAGCAATCTCAAATCTTCTCAAGGATTCATTTCATATTGGTTCTCTATGGACACTTCATTTCATTAGTCAAGTTGATGTCTTTGCAGTGACTGGAGACAAATTTATTTTCATTGTCGAAGTTTTCAAATTCTAGTAGCGTTAATGATTTGTCTTGCATATTAAATCTTTTGAGGGATCATGCGCTCTCATATTGGTACTGAATGAAGTTTCATATGATCAATCAAATTAATGCCTTTGTGGTGGTTTATGTCAAAACGTTTTGTGTGTGTGTGTGTGTGTGTG
>JAPMOR010080978.1:29928-47886 GCA_026543865.1 Argiope aurantia | reverse complement strand
TTGTTAGAGTCTCGACTTCGAGGTCGTATGATCGAAGCTTCGAGGCTCAGAGCTATGGAAAAGCGATTCGAATACTCAAATAATGGACGTGTGCTTAACAAGATCAAAACGAATTACTTTTGTGGTTAAAGACAATCAACCAATAATTGGATTTAGCTCAAAATTTAACAGGTGTCCACGCTATAGATGCTAAATCTGTGCACTTAATTTTATCCATCAAGCTCACTTCGTCTTGTAGTTATTGTATTTTTATAATCGAACAGACAGACTTACACTGAAAAGATTTTGCCCAGCAATTGATGAAAAATCGATAAATTTTGTGTAAAGACCTTATACCGAAATTTCATTCGTCTAGCTCAAAGCGGTTTTGAGTTATTTTTGTCACAGACAGATAGGCGGACAGACATTTTACAAAAACGTATTTTTCGAATTCAGAGATCTAAAATGAGCTTATTCCTCAAAATCTCGTGTTCGAAATTTTTTGAACATTATTATACTTTTTCTACATTACATATACAATAAAGTAAAAAAAAATGTAAATAAATTTTGAAGAATTCTATATAAATTGTCGAGAAATTTCAAAATGGTTGAAACTTATAAATGCTTTTAGTTATGCTGTTTTAATTTTTCCACTATTTTTATGCGTCGAATGTGCTGAAGATTCTTCGTCCTTTAATAGACAAGAAGTGTCAAAAAACTTCGCTATTAGTTTGAGATTGACAGATAGTATTTTGGTTGCTGCGACAGTAAGTTGTAAATCGAAATATTTTATACAAAAAATATCGTAACGATTAGGTTGACTATTTGATTTAATTTTGAAATCTATATATATGATTTTACTTCCTTTGCACCAAGGAATTTTTACTATTTTCATTAAATATTTATTTTGGAAGACTTTCCGTTTCATAATTTTTTTTTTTTTTTTTTTTTTTTTTGTAATGGTGTTAAGTTGAAAAATCGTACATCAAAACTAGTCTGATTATTTACTTGCAGTGCAAAGACTTTTTTCTAATCGGAGTTTTGCTCCTAGGAGCAACTAAATATCTGAGTTATGCGATATTAATGATGAGATTATTTTTATTATAACAAAAATATTAAGACAAACACCAACGAAAAAGAGGCGTAGCGAAGGTAACAGGTGCCCGAGCATAATATAATATTTTCGCTTCCATATCTCCCCAGCGGCTTTGAAATCACTGACAAAGTATAAGACATAGCATTATTTTATCTGTACTAGTAACAAAGATAAATGTGTGTACTTTGGTGCTCTATAGACCAGACCGTTCGATCTACAATTACCAAATTGAGCCCTACATACCTTCTAGAGTGGGAAATGTGCACTTCTGAGCAATTTGTTTGAAATGTTTATTAAAATTTTAAATAATTTAAAAGAAAGTTAAATTTAGACATTTTGATGTAATAATTTCCGAAAATAATATCGCAAATAAAATGAATTTCACGCCGTTTCAAAATGCCTTTGTCTTTTGTCTCTTCAATGATATAAAGATTGTCTTTTAATCATACTGTTTAGGTTTTTTCCTGAATTGCGGCATTTTTAAAAAATATTTTTTTGCTTAATTTTTACTAATGAATTTCATCGTTGAGCCGAAAGAAAAAACATTTTCATCGTTTCATCAAATATTTAATCACGTGTCCTGTCCTGTCACGTGTCCTTTCTGTTGTTGAAAGCTATTGACAGAGGATTTTGCTTCATACCTGTGTACTTTACAAGATGAGTTTAAAAAAAAAAACTACAATTATCGCAAAGATAAACGAAGGGGGCATTTATGGTTTTAGTGGGGCTATAATATGTAGTGTTCTGTCTTTATTAGAAAGGTTCATATGCATAATAAATAGAATATATGAAATACATTTAAAATAATATAACTTAATAGCTGACAGTTTGGCGAAATCATAGACATGAAGTTATATTTAAGCGATATAATTGAAATAAAATTAAGCCATTATCGCCAAAGAATCAGCTGGTAGCCCAATTCGACTAGTTTTAAATAAAGTAAAGGTGTTTATTAATGAAGACTATAATGAGATGAATAATATATATAACAAAGCTAACAAGAGTTTGGTTCTTCATCTCTTCTAACAATGAGATAATTCTCCCCAAGACTTCCCTTCTTTGCACTTAAGAATACTTATGATACCTATAGTGAAAAGAAATACATAGAGAGTATGCATTTTAGATTTCTACCCATTGACTGATCTGGTACGAAACTTGATATGCAATTAAAATTTTGATTAGAACAACATAGCTAAATTTCATTTATCTAGTTTGTGGTATATGTATTATCGCACTAGCAGGTGCACGGACCAATCCACACAAAAAAATGCCCTTTTATTTTTAGTTTTACGAATTTATTCTAAAATTGTACAAAAAAATCTACATTTGTAGCTTAATGATGTGCAAACTTCATCGATCTAAATGTTACTTTTTGAGTTATAACTTCCCAAAAGATTTATAAATAGGCAATCAGCCTTTTGATAGTTTTGGCGAAGAACTTCAAACTGATATACAATTTTAGTAATAAGATGATTGGCCATATTTTATTCTGCCGGTAATCTGTGATTTTGATCTTTTGTATTTATCGATATCTCTCCTCGCTGTTTCATTCTAATTCCCTTTTTTCTTCTTTGTGATTCTTCTTGCGATAACTTCTTAGGACCCTGTACTTTATTGACCAGGCAGGAGAATAGGGTATATGGCGGACATTCGCGCCAAGTTGTAATCTTTTGTTGGCGATAAGTTGCAAAATGTGACAACCTTCTTTATTTTTTTCTAATAACCCTAAAAGTGAAGAATTAATACCTCAAAATCGACAAAGCGCAAATTTTCTGCCCGTGCCTTTTGAGGCTTCAAAAATACCAAACCAAAAGAACATCATCATGTTCTCACGTGATAATAATAAGGATAAATAAATCAGCCCTTTGATAGTTAATGAATAACACTCATGGTGGGTTCTTGATGACGAGATTTATCAGTTATTGAACATTACCTTTATTAATAAACTTAAACGAACGACACTGGTCTCCTTGAAATTTTCTCGTATATATTCTAATAAATGTAATGTATTGTTATTGATCTTAAGCCATTGTCGGACAAGAGTTACGAAAGAGTCTAATAGAATTAGCGATTTCGCTGCGATGGGATTAATACACAACTATAGAAAACCGAATGTGTACTTTGCACGACATTTTTCTGATCAACTAAAATCAAAATTAAACATAGAATCACACAAGTAACCCCAAAATCACTTATCAAATTTCATGTATTTAAGTCATTGCATTATTGAGTTACCACGTTGATATGTTTGTCAAAGTATAGAACCACAGAAGTTTAATCGCTCGTCTGATTTCGCTACGAATTTGAAAATATCTGCTTTCTAAATTTTAAATTTGTCTACCAAATTTTATTAATTTAGTTGTTTTTGTTTTGTAGATAACGTATTAACTTATATTCAAAGAAACAGACAGACGGATTTCATCTTAATGTATTTCGTTCAAAACTTGGGAGAAATCCACAAATTTATTGTAAAAACCATATACAAAATTTCATCCGTCTAGCTGTAGTATTTTGAGAAATCGTGTTCTCAAATAAGCAGATAAATTTAATTCCAAAAATATGTTTTTTTGAATTCAAGGAGGTCTGTAATGTGAAGATTCGTCAAATTCTCGAGTTAGAATTTTTCAACGATTGCAATAACTCCTCATTGTATATTTCATATATGAGAAAGTAAAAATGATGTCATTCATCATTAAAAAATTCGCAAAGTAAAAATGATGTCATTCATCATTAAAAAATAGGCAAGAAAGCAACAGGAGATTTTGAAACACATAATAACATAAAAATAACAAAAACTTCTGCTAAAATCGTTATAATCGTTTTGTGCAATAAAAAAAAATTAACAAAAGAAATTAACATTTTCAAAACCTTAAATACGTATATTACAAAATAATTTTATTTTGAATTTGGAAGTCTAATATAAATAATTAAATTTTCGTTTCTGAATCAAAGATAACAGGCAAAATCGCATAAAAACTCAAAGCATGCATTTAAATTGATTTACATCAGGTTTTAAGAAAAATATGAACGGAGAAATCTTGCGTTGCTTAGCTACACTAATCAAAAGAATTTGGGATTAAAGAATAAATCGTTATTTCTATTGTGATACTAAATGATAGGATATATTTTTTGAAAATTTTACAAAGTATTTTTAAATGTGATTTAAAAAACTGAATGAAATTTATATCATTAGTTCTCGATACATTTAATATTTTTAAACCTAGTAAATTATTTTCATCCAAGTTGTTCATGATAAACTAATAAAAATCATAATAAATTACTTTAAATAAAAATTATTAGTTAAGTTTAATTATATTAACACCCCATTTTAAAGCAACACTAGGGATATTTTGGGATGGACCTCGTAATTTTTAACAGCAGTAAGATGACGAGGATGACACCTGAGCTGTCACCCTTCTCCACACTTCTACGCCACGTGAGCAGGAGTACGTTGGACCCCAACGGATTTAACGTGCATCATACCCGCTTCTTCGGTGGAATCGGGTCTCGAAGCCCTTATGTTTCTACCACCAGGTCACCGCGGACTCTTTAACAGAAAAGAAAGACTTTAAAAGACACTGCTTTAAAATATTGATCAGTATTCATATACAATACATGAATTATTTATAAATAATTACTTTATATCGATAATGGAATATTGGCAACACATAACGAGTAACTGTATGGACAAGTATTTATAATACATTGGAAAAAAATTAAAATTTAATAACACTTTAAGGTTTAGTTGTTGAAATTTATGCCTAATTATCATTGAAGAATCACTAAATTCACAAAAATCATAAGCCGTAAAAACTAGATTTAAGTTTGAATATTTAAAATGTTTGGAAGAAAATTTTCTTTGTTTCCTTCTATATTTTCTATCGCAAATCGAAGTAATACTTAACAAAATGCAAATAAAGTTAATCATGATCCAATGTTGATCGGATTTAGAGGCACAATTTGGTGGTGTTAGAATGTATGAATCTTACAAATATTTGCCAGCCAGATTTGAAAATAATTAAAATTATTTCTAGATTGAAAAAATGTATTGATGTGATCAGTTATTTTCATGTAAATGGGTTATAACGATTACTTATAATCCCTTGTGTCAGTTTTTGAAGTAATCACTGCAAACAAGATATCCTTCTGAATCAGAAAGTTTTTTGATATAGAAGGGTATCAAGGGCATTGAGAAGAAACTGTTCACATTATCGTTATCTTAACTCTTTTTCTTTTTAACTGTTTCGATACAAAATTGTTTTCAATAGAAAAAAAAATGTCAGTATAAACGTAGACTCTGTTGATTTAAATTTTCTAGCATTTGAATTTGTCACCTTTGCTTTAAATATAAGCATTATTTTTTACTATCACGTACATGGAATATACGAAGTAGAATGTAGTAATTATCGAAACAATTCAACCAAGAGATTTGGTTAATTCTCTGAGTTTTAAACCTAGCTAAATATAATAAAAAAACTTGTAATTAAATATATCTCAATGAACACTGTATCTCAAAAACGAAATGTTCTAGAAAATTGAAATTTGGTATATGGATTTACCAATAAAATTGCATGTATGAATCAAATTTAGAATGATATCAATTAAACGTAGAGCGCTCTATACCTTCACATACATATGATTTTTAGTTTGGTTTAGTTGTATTAACGTCCCGTTTGAAGCAACACTTGGGCTATTTTGGGACGGACCTCGTAATTTTGAACCGCGGTCAGATGACGAGGACGACAGCTGAGCTGGCACCCCCCTCTCCACACCGCACCACACCAGCGGGAGGACGTTTGGTCAGGACGGATTTAACGTGCAACTGACCCCCTTACACGACGGTTCTTCGGTGGAATCGGGTCTCAAACCTGAAACCCACCGGTTCCGAAGCCGAGACCTTACCACCAGGCCACCGCGGCCTCACATACATATGAATCCGGTCTCTCACATACACAACAAGCTGAATGGATGCAATTTGGCATATATCTCCTACATCTGAGTTGTAAATGTGTTTTGAATTTAGGATCAAATTCCTTTACGTCATTCGCTACTCCCTACTATTCGCTCACATGTGAACTAATAATGTGTATGTGCAGTGATAATCAAAAACGCAACAAACGAAACAAAAATAAATTGTGTATGAAATTAATATCTAAATTATAGATAAATGCTTTATTTTGGATTAAAAATGGTGAATTGCTCTGTCCGTGTGCATATGAAAATGACAAATCAAAATTGCAATAAGCCAGATAAATGCATTTGTAGTATTTGCATCGAAATCATAGATCTGTACTATAGCAGTTATCTTTACTGCTAAGCTCCTCCTACTTATAAAGAAATCTGAACTGCATTGCTGATTCTCTATATCATGAGAATAAACAGAATAACAGGCGTTGTTATTGTAAGCATGCAAGAAATTCGACAGCAGTATACTTTCGCTCATTTTCAATAACAAATGCCTGTCTCGGCTTTATTCTTATTTATTTAATAGCCTTAAATTGTCAATCCATATATTAGAAATAAGAGTATTCACAAATTTTTGAAAGAAGCTATCGTTTAATTAAGTTATGAAGTTAATAATTTTAAATTATCATGAAGAAAATTCTAGGTATATTAGCAGATTTAAAGTAATATCCTTAAAGACATTAAAATCTTAGTATTAAATGTATTCAAACTACTATAGAGCATACGTGATTATATATTTAAAATAATAAAGAAAATAAAGAACCAGTCTTCCAACTCCAATTGCTAGTCCAATTATATCACTTTTTGTTTCATGTGAAAGTATAGTGCATACCGGAACTGTACATAATATTTTTTTTATACCTATGTAGTTATGGCTACCGGCGACGCTTCTGTTTTAAATACGGCAAATGATAGATACGAGGCAAACAAGGTAATAGTAAAAATTCTTCCGTTTTGAGAAGAGAAACTAGAAATTTGGTTTTTCCAAGTAGATGCACTATCATGTCTGGGTCACCAATTTGTAGCGAAGTTTTGTATAGTTCATAAAGATCGGTTATTACAAGGGATTATATTTCCGGAATGAATAATGCAGATTATATTTCAAATTAAAATGGAGCGAGACTATATCATGTCGACATATTTTTATTCCATAACCAAACAACTGTTGCCACTTTTAAAAGGACAAACTTGCAAAAAGAAAGATAATAAAATAAAGATATAGCTGCTATAAAAGCGCATGGATTCTAGATGCATCGTTCAAGGATCACCTATCTTCTTCTAGTTCCCATTTCTACAGAAATCACAAACACATTACTATACTAATATTCTTTACGGAAACAAAACTAAGACAGAATTCCCCAGCCCCAAATACTAGTCTGATTTTGCCGATTTTATTTCATATGATATTATAACCTAAGAAATATCTTCAAAGATTATCTGCCCTCTCTGCATTTAAGCAAAACGTTGATTTCTCTCAACCTCAACAACTAAACCGATTTCGCCAATTTTATTAGAAACTAATTTCACCACTTTGCAAGCATTGCTAGCCACTCAAAAGACTTAATTATGTAAGTATAATTTAACACTATGCCATCAGCATGTCTAAGCGAAATTGCTTTGCTTGATCCCTGTAGGACATTTGTCGCTGATGGCTCTTCAAAGTTTTCGGCCTGAAATTATTTTATTAAATAATTTATTTTAACGAAAAAATTATCTTTATTTTAATAAAAAAATAAAGTAATAATTTATTTTAATGAAAATTATTAAAATAAATAAATAATTTTCATTTTCATAAAATAAATAAATAGTTAAAATAAGTAACATTTTCTTAATATAGATAATAATTAATAGTAAATAATTAAAATAATATAATTCATAAAATAAATAAAAATTCAAGTAGAATCAATGTGGTGTCATTGGTATTTCTGATACCTGACACCAACGTGGTGCCACTAAACAGGATAATCATAAGACATACTTTGTTTTGTGAAAATAAGATATAATTTAGCAAAGTTGGCTGATATGAATAAATCAATGCTATTAATATAAAACAAAGCATTAGATCACCTCGATGGTAGCCAGTTTCATACAACCTTATATATTATAAATTTATCTGAAATTTAACTATTACTTATATCATTCTTAACTAAACGGGGAATTTCTTCGAATAATAGCGCTTTTTTTTTTACCAAGCAACAATTAAAACACGCTCTTTTAATTATTTATAAATAATAAGACAAATTATAAAGAATATTATTTATAACTGTATTAAATAATAAGGCATTAAGATAAACATAAAATAATTATAATAATAAGACATAAATTATAAATAATAAAAACTAACCTATAATGGCACTACAATTTTTAAGGGTATATGCTACAATCGAAATATCAGAGCTAGCTATTCCTTAAAATATCCCCTGAATGCATATATTTACATAAACATTTACTTCTAGCAGAACTTTCATCTGACGTCTATTATAACTAGTTAGAATTTCCGCACTTTTGTGTGTATTCTTAGTTCCCCCTCCCTCCCATAGATGGCATTTGTATCTGGCTGCGCTATTACATTTGCAAATAGACGATCCGGCGGGCTGGTGAGGAGGTTCCCTCAAGAGTCCTCCGCCAGTGATTCATGGCTGTCAGGATACATCGAGATCACAAAACCCATTCTTGAACTTCGGGAGAAAATCCTCTCTTCGCACACACACTCGAGACGGGGGCCGCATATATAGTGACAACCTTCCCCTCGGCTTCCCACGGGGAGGGAGCCTGTCCATTTGTTCCTTCCTTTGCTTGGGAGGCAGTTCAGATTTCGGCACCCCTAATTTTGTATTTATTTGATAGACTTCATTCTACTGTCTCTTGTTGGGTAATGTGTGCTTAGTTTTTAAAACGATATAAAACAGGAATTCTTAAAAATTTTGCACTTCCAACCATTTTGATAAAAAAAAAATTCTGGAAAAATTTTTTGGACATGCTCCTAATCATATCATAAAAAATTCATAAATAATCGGGATTCCTAATCACATCATAATGGTTTGATTATGGTGTGATTGTATGTATATATTTGAATTGATCACACCATAAATAATTATGGTGTGATCACCCTAATCACATCATAAATAATTGCGATTAGGATGTGTCCAAATCACAATTATTTCAGACGCACTTGCTATTTGGACATTCTGAAATGCATTTTTGTAATTATTTGTTATTTTCATTTCTTAATATTCAATTCAGAAATATATTCTCAGTTTTTTTCAAAGAACGATAAAAGCTCTAACTCGCTTTCGTATTTATATTTGTTTCTTACCTTATTTAAGGGAAGATCTGAGTTAAATACCTGATATAATTGTTGATTGAACAATTTTATATTCTCTTATTTCTTTGGCTTATTTTTACTTTCTCATATATGCTGCATAAAGAAAGTATAGTAATTGTCAAAAAATGCGAACTGGAGATTTTGACGAATCTCCACGTTTTAGACCTTCGTGAGCTCAAAAACACATTTTTTGAAAAATGTATGCATGTTTGTGAAAAGTGAGCTAGACGGTTGAAATATAGTATACGATCTGTAGGCAAAATGTGCAGATTTCTATGAAATTTGAATAAAATATGTTCAAAGGAAGTCCAACGGGTCGTCTGTTCGAATATAAGTTAAAACGATAAGTATAAAACGAAGAGAGCTAGATAAATAAGATTCGGTACACAAGTTTAACATCTTTAATGAAGACACCTGTGAGATTTTGAGTCAAATCCAACTACGGCTTGACTGTCTCTCGGTCTGTATTTTCAGAAATAAGTAAGCGCGTTAAATAAAATTAAAAAAAAATGCAATAACGTAAATACATCAAATTTGGCATGAGAATTTGTGATTAGAAGTGCCGTTTTGTGTCAAATTTTTGTTTCAATCTGTAGGGGAAAAAGCTTCAGAGACACAAATTCAGTTTTGAGATATTATTAACGCATACCAGGAATTAAACGCCAAATAACTCGCCAAGGAACACACGATAGATTCAGTAGAAATGCTAAATTCACACCAAAAAGTTAATATTTTATAACAATTGTACGCCAATGCCATGTAAGGAGCTCTCTGGCATGATAAATTTATTAGAGAGTGCGCGTAAACGTTTTTTTTTGGGGGGGGGACTACTTTCGCTGGTAATTTTTATTTGTTGTTTCCATTTCATGATGTTCAATTCAGCAATCTGTTCTTAGTTTGTTTGTTTTTTAAAGTAACAATTAAAGCACCAGCTCGCGATCGTATTTATACTGTTTCTTACCTAACTTGAGGAAATCTGTGACTTGAGCATCTGATATAAATTTTTCAGTTTATTTGGTTTGCATCTGTTTTATATTTGTTGATTAAACCAGCATATTTTTAGTTTTACTTTTTCGTATACGAAGTATAATACTCTAATCGACAAAAAATTTAAACTCGGTATTTTGACGAACCTCCCTGTTTCAGACCTCTCTGTGTTCGAGAAACACATTTTTTGTATGAAGTCCGACCGACTTTTCTTTTATCTGTCTGGGAACCCGACAGTTCAAAAAATGTTTTCAATTATAATGATGAAATTAGGAATATAGACAAAATGTAGATTCCTGTCAAATTTTAAATGAAATCCATTCAGAAGAAATCTAGTGAATTTGGTGACATCAAAATATGAAGAGCTAGATAAATAAAATTTGGTGTACAGGTTGTACAGGTTGAATCCAAAAGGTAGATTTTTTTTCCCTTCAAATTTTGAAACGAAATTTGTCGAAGTGTTGACCATCAGACTGTCAGTTAATTAATTGGTACTTATAATTTTAGCAAACTTATTAGTGAATATGTTTCTTTATGATTTAAAAAAATAATTTCATAGCGAGATATAAAGTTTGTATTAACTTTTTCAAAAGTAGTAGGACATCCAAGTACATTCAAACGAATACTGTGTTTTAAAAAATCAGTTTTGAAAGAGTTAATAATTCTAAATCATTTGAGTAACACCCTCAATAAAGCTGTCATTCGCGTTTAATAGAACAAATAAATTACTGAAATTAGAAGAAAAAAAAAAGAAAAAAGAAAAAAATATTCTTGAAACTTTCTCGCATACTCCTAATAATGTTGTTATTTTATCTTCCTCCCACGTGGCCTCTCACGTGATTTTTAAAGACTTTCGAAACGACCGTGAGCAATCGAGTGTCTTGATTTCTAAGTTCTGCACATGAGCAGTTTGCGCTTCGTATTGTAGTAGTGAAAACCGAGTGGATGACCTTTTTGGACTGATTGCAATCAAACTCTGACACAGAACTACAATTTTAGTGGCAATATTTCTTAATAAATTTCATTTATCTAAATATTTGCATTATTGAGTATGGCTTTTACATACGTGCGAAAATACAGACTGTCAACTTCCTGATGTAACTGTTCAAAATTTGAAACGTACCTGCTCTTTAGATGCTAAATCTTCACAGATTTTATTCAGCAAAATTTTATAGTTATCACATTACCTTACACTTGCACACTGACAGATAATTTTCTTGTGAATCGATTTCATTCAGAGTTTTGATAGAAATCTACAAACCAAATCTCGCACATTTAGTTCAAAAGTTTTTTTTTATTGTGTTTGTATGTGCGTGGCTTATCGTATCCACGCACATAATTCCAATGTTTAGTTTAGTTATATTAACGTCCCGTTAAATCAACACTAGGGCTATTTTCGGACGGACCTCGTCTTTTTGAACCGCGGTCAGATGACGAGGACAGCACCTGAGCTGGCACCCTTCTCTCCACACCACACCAATGGGAGGACCACATAATTCCAAAAATACGATTTCCGTCTCTGGGAGTCGGTTCGGCTCAAAATATAATTACGGAAATTTGTTGTAATTTTCGTCAAACAATTATAATACTTTGTATACTTCATATACGAGAAAATAAAAAAAAGCGCATTTACTAGAACGGTACAGTTTTGTTAATACTTAAGCAATATAAGGTATTTTTGCCCTAGTTTCATTTATCAAGTAAATCCTTTCAACATACTCAAAGTTCGGATAGATGTATAATATTAAATTAACTACTTTTACACTCACAGGATGATCGGAAACATTGATAACCACCAAAAACCCAAGGTCGAATTCTTTCCGATGATAATCATTATCTAAGTACATACGAGCAAATGATAATCTTGAAAGATGCGAGTCATTGCGAAATAATCTCTCTTTGTTCATAAGAAAAAGTGATAAATGCACTTAAATTCTTAATATTATACTGATGCTAAATTATTTCATTATTGATTGATGTGAACAAAATATCATACACACCCATTATGAGAAAAATTATTTATCCTCCTAATTGTTTGAAATAAAAAAAAAAAATTCTTCAGAAAGTATTGCATCAGAACTTTTACATTTTCTTTTTTATCATCTTTACTGATAATTGTTCATCTATCTGATTAGATGACCCTATATTACTTATTTAGCTATAATAGAGAAAGGGGTCTTGTAATTAGATAAATGGTTTGGTACCATTAAATACTAAGTGTGAATCACAGGTGAGTCATGCGGCAGTCAACGTTTTAGAATGAGATTTGCTAAAGGCTTTAAGCATGGCAAAATGCGCAGTATGCTGACATTAGATTCACGATATGTATTGACATGCAGATTCCTTTATTCTAATCAAATTTGAAAGTTACCGAGTTTATCGTCGTAGGTAATTACATATATGATTCAAGTTATATCAATTTTTCCCATGTAACTTTCTGGTTTGGTAAAATATCGTTCAAAATGTTTTATACTAACTGCCTATGGAGTCCAGATGATTCACTGAGAATATTGGTTGTGTTTAATTTCAGTTTAATCTCCCATACATAATTTATTCTTGATATTCTTTTAACGAAATATTTTTTAATTTAAAATTACAGCAGAGATTAAAGCTGTGGGTCTTTAATAGCTTTATATCAGTTATATTTATTGTGTACATGAACATTCCTAATAAAGTCGAGTCCCATGACATCACAATGCCATCGAAAATTTAAGTGTTTCGGTAATTCTATTTCAAATTGCATGATATCTCCTATAGTAATTTCTCTTTCTGATTCCTCATATAAACTTCAGATTTATTAAACAAAATATTTATTTAACGTTCAGCAAAATATGAAAATCATGCAATTGAGTACATGATGAACGAATAAAAATATTTTGAACTAATGGCAGCAACAAAATCTATGGTAGAAAATTAATATGATATTATCAGTTATAATAATGTCTTTAACAGCACATTTTTTTTTAATTTTAACAATGTGTAAAAATTAATTTGCGCTTTTATATTGTTTCTCCTGAATATATGCCTGAGTTTCGGTTTAAACTATTAATATGTAAGACATTTAATAAAAATTTTACTTTGTTATATGATAAGACTGATAATATGAATTTAATGCATTCAGTTCACTTAAAATTACTTAGAGTGCATTTAAAGAAATATACAGACTGTGAAATATATGCGAAAGTACAAATATTATTTCGAAACTAATGTTCGAACAAAGCAAGGTTTTATACCATCATTGGCAAAAGCCCACAACTAGCTCATAAAATTCATTTTTGCATTGATTTGTACTTTCGCGTATATTTCACAGTCTGTATATTTCTTAAAATTAATATATTAAGGAAATGACTATTTTTGGATATTATAGTTATGAAGCACAAAAACTAGCTTTATTTAATTGATTCATATTTTAATTAACTTTAGAACCTTGCAGTGTTAACAATGACTTTATTTTTTACTTGTGAGCCAAATTACATAGAGATTGGACAAAAGCAAACACACGGACATACAAAAATCCATTTTTATACATACGCATTAATAAATGGAAAGTTATTTCTCATTTCAAAACTTACTGCCAAGCACATCTCTTTAATTAATTATTAAATTTTTAAATTTAGGAGAAATATAGTCGTTTCTTCCACTCAAAAAAATTACCGTGTAGTTTATTACCTTTCATAATTTAGAAAAAAAGTCTGTAGTAACGGAATACCTCAGATAAAAAAAAATTAGCAGACAAATTATTATTATTGAAGAAACATTATTGCATCTAAAATTAGGCCAGTAAAAAATTTTAAATTTTAATTTTAAACTTCATCTACAAATTGTAAAAAAAATCGGCTTTCAGGAAACAATTTTCCATACGATTAAATAATACATTAAAACAGAAGAAGTAAAGCAGATTTGGCGAGATCTTCTCTCATGTCCCGATCACATGACTCGCCAAGCGGGGAAGCTGGAGTGTTTAATATGCTGAATATTTGCGCCAACGATTGGCGCGGCCTGATTAACTGTCGAGAAGTCCTGGTCCCGTTCTCCAACTAAATTGAATTGGATCAAAATACGATATCCGCCATCAGACAATGATGGGGAGTTCTCTCTCTCTCTCTCTCTCTCTTCTCACTCTTTCGTCAGTCGTTGCACTAAATTTTATTTTTTCGAATTTCCTTCCCCCCCCCCTTTTTTTGAACTCTGAGGGAAGTGTGTCTCACACCGGTATTTCGATTAAGTTTTGCGTTAAATTGAGAAATATCCTGTCAGCTTCGTGTTCAAGGACTGTATTGAGCGTTTCTAAGACCCCCTGAAGGGAATTTCGCAGGCACAAGGAACTTCTCTTGCTTTTCTGCTGTTCCGCCTGTTTTAATAATTCCGGATTTCACTCTCTTAGGAAGCAAGAAGAACTATGCTTAAAATTACCGACAGAGTGAAGTCAAAGGTGAAGAAAAAAGATAAAAAATAGTGATAAATCCAGAGTCGTACATTTTCTAAAAGAGCAGTTTAAAATAAAACAAATAAGAAAATTAATTGATCGTTTGAAAGTATTCTCAATATAGTAATAAATCACCCATTTAAAACAAAAGGATAATTAAATATATATTTCCATAGTTATTTATTTTCAATAAAGATTGTTCGTTTCCGTCATAAGGAACAATTAATTTCCCATTTTTGTTACTAGAAATCTATTATAGGTTAACCTTTCATAAAAATTCCACATGAAAAAAAAATGTATCCCTTTATAAAATCAAATTTAACTTTTCTCTTTATCGATGTTGAAGGTGAAATTATGATATTCGTTAATACAAGTAATTATTTTCGGTGCCTAAACAGAAGCACACTTGTTTCTAAATATGAAACAGAAGTACGAAAATTTCTAAATATAAAAACAATTTAAAATCAATTTTGGTTTTTATATTTCTTATTAGCCGCCTTTGGCTACCAGCTAGTTCGCCAGTATTACCGCTCGCTACAATTTTCAATTAAATATTTTAAGTAACTGGTCTCTTAATAGATTCTCAAATAAAACATTTTTAATCGTCAAATTTTGATAGTCATACCAAACTTATACTGTTGTTTAGATCGTTTCGTTCGATTTACTATACATATTTTGATAATTTGTTGTCATTTCCGGTAAAACTTCAACTTTAATTTAAAGTGGAAATGATGAAATTGCAATTAATATAAAGATATTTTTTAATAAAATCAAGCGTTTTATTTTATTTATTATCTTTATTGTTATTTATTTATTATTATTATTATTGAATGTGAGTACTGCAAACAGAATCGCTCGGTATATAAGTCTTATGTGAACTACAAAATATTTTTCATAATTTATGTAATCTCTCAAAGAATAATTCAACAAAATTTTTCAGATTCAGCATAAAATTCAGTTTTTAGTTTTGCTTTCAAAAGGATTGAAATGAAATCAATAATAATATTTTGTTCCGGCCCATAAATATATTTCAAAAATTATGAAGTCTAAATTTAATGCAGTAAGGTATCATATTCTGAGAAATATTCTGGACACACCAAATTTTAAATAAATGAATGAATGTTTCTATTTTCCACGATCAACTAAGACTTATTTATGAAATTTTGAGTGTTAAAAATTTAGAAAAACTCAACATTTTCATAATCTTAGGCCAATTAATCTTGAGACACCTGCGTGCTGATTTTCTTTGAAACGATCGATGGAAAATTTAAAATTATTCTTTTTTTATTGAAGAGTGATATTGAAATTTTCATAAATCAGTCAGTGTAAGTGATTGATTCAGTTGATTGGAAATTAACTCTTTTTATTTAAAATATTAGTGTTTCAAGAACATTTTGTTAATCGTGATTTACCCAGCAGAAGCTTTATGTAAAATCAAAAATTCGTTATTTATTAGAGCATTTATTGAATCAAGCTACATAAAATATAATCATTTTCCATTTAGACCATTTTAGCAGATCTGTGTCTTACTAAAGTTTTACAAATTAGCGTGGAGCTTACGAATAGAGGTAATGTTTGATAGAAGCGAAAAAAATTAAATAAATGTAATTAATTCACTTAAAAGAAAGAAAAACAGATTTTTTAGTTAAAGCAGTCAGATTTTTCAGTATAAGACTAGTGGCACTGGTCTTCCCAAAACTTTCTCGTCTAATCGCTAATGAAGTTGTTGCACAAGAGAATGCTTTGAATGACATTGGTGTACAATAGTTACGAAATATTTACCTCCGGACTGAATTCAGCATTTTTACTGAATCTATCGTGTCATCCTTGGAGAGTTATTTGGCGATTAAGGCCTTGCAAATTATTAAAAGTACCCAAAATCAGAATTTGTATTTTAGACGCATTTTTACAAATCGATTAGTACAAAAATTTATTAAAAAACTACACTTGTAATCACAAAATCTTATACCAAATTTAACTCATTGCGTTTTTGTGTTGTCACGTTTATATATTTCTAAAAGTTCAGACCAACAGACGATCAACTTCTCATTGGATTTGGCTCAGAATTTTGTAGGTGTCTACACTATTGATGTTAAATATGTGTACAAAATTTTATCCATCAAGCTCTTTTTGTATCGGAGTTATCGTGTTCTTATATTCGAAGAGCCGGACAGATAGACTTCCTCAGAATAAATTTTGCACAGCATTTAATAAAAACCGACAAATTTGGTATAAAGACCGTATAACAAATTTCATCCGACTAGCATAAAGCGTTTTTGAGTTATCTTTGTCACAGACAGACAGACAGACGGGTGGACATTTTCCAAAAGTGTGTTTTTCGAACTCGATGATGTTTAAAACATGGAGATTCGTCAAAATCTCGAGTTCAAATCTTTTGACGAATACTATACTTTCTCTATACTACAAAATAAAAAGACACCAAGCAATCATGCTCTGAATTACAACTACTAGAATCCTGAATTCCTCGCATTAAAAAAACTGAAATATATTGCAAAGCGCATCTATAATAGATTTCTAATAACAAAAAAAAACATAAAGAAATTAAATGTTCATTATAACGGAAAATGAATAATATTTATTAAAAATAAATAACTATGCAAATATAGAATTCATCATATAAATAGAAATGCTCAGAAAATTTCTTAAAGATTTTTAAACTTAAAAATATGTTCCCATCTTTTATCAGTTCTAGAATAAGCCCCTCTCACAAAACGCTTCCGAACTCAAAAGAAGGTCAAAAAAGTGCAGAGCCCTTTCAAGTCGAATAAGTTTTTCAAATCTGAAGTCCAAATTCGAATTGACTGATTCTCGCCGTTGGAGTCTCTGCAGCGGTCAGCTGTCAAAACCGCAAACACCGGTCCATCCCTCTCTTGCTGTGGACATTGAACATCGCATCCTTCTTCCTGGTCAAGATGGGTTGGGGAAGGGGTTGGAGATGATGAAGTACCCCTCGCCACTGCTTGTCAGAAGGGCGAAAACAGAAAGACTTGATTCCTCAACAAATACATTTTCTTCTCCATTTTTCTTTTATTTGATTCTCGAAAGCTCAGCCTTTCGTCTTTGAAGTAGGTGACAAATATTTTGTTTGTTGTTTCTGGTTTCAGAAATGCTGAGCTCTGATGCATATCGAATACTAGTTCTTTTGCTCGAATATATTCT
>JAPMOR010080978.1:0-22467 GCA_026543865.1 Argiope aurantia | reverse complement strand
TGTGTGTGTGTGTGTGTGTGTGTGTGTGTGTGTGTGTGTGTGTGTGTGTGTGTGTGTGTGTGTGTGTGTGTGTTTGTGTGTGTGTGTGAATTTTCCTACAACTTGTGTTAGTATTCTTAGTATTTTTTGTGATTCCCAACATTTTTGCTTTTAGCACTTACAAAGTTTTCCAATTTTTTTTATTCTTCAAATGCATAATAACGTGATTGACTTATACTATGAATTTTAAAGAAAAGCTGTATGGAAATTTGAAAAACTGAGAATTTGTAAATACTTTAAGTTAGTTAAGACAGTTTAAAGGAATAGTATAGAAATATTAATATAGTGTAGAAAAAAATGACTTTTAAACAGAAGTGTTGAAAATGTTAAATGTTAAAATGATAATTATCAACAATTTTTTATGGCAATATCATGATTATATTGGATATTTAATAAGGTTACTTCATAACTTTTAATTAAAAAGACAATACTTATAATAAGGTTTTCATCTTTACAGAAACGTTTTTCATGCATTTACAAAAAAGAAGGGATGTTTTTTCTTAAGTTACAACAGATGTATGATAATAAAAAGAGTATGATAATTACATAGAATTATCATCAAATTATCTCTTTAAGTTGCGAAATAACTTCGTTTGTTCATCTCCTCAGCTACCAGCCAAACTCGCTCCAAATTCCTAATTTTTGCTTTTTCTATCTTGTGTATACACATACAAACATGTAAGGAAAAAAAAGCATATATAGGACAAACGAAAAAAATAAAAAAATTCGTCAAAACATCATCCGTCTTTCATCAGGTGTGTGAAAACAACCAAGGCAACGACTATTTGCTTTGCTGTACACATTTTCTTAGGGGAAAAAATAACCCCAAAGCAACGGGGATGAGGAAAAAATCCTCTCAGTAAAAAGAGAGAACAGAAACAACAGCAAAGGAAAAAAAAAAAAGAAACGAGCAAAGAAGATCTTTCATTCCCTCCTCTCGACAGGAAAGAACTTCCATCCAAAAGCTTGCCGTTCCACCCCCTTTGCAAAATCTTCTGCCCCCCCCCTCTGCTGTCGGAGCGCGTGTGAAGCCACTGATAAGGTCCGGGGATGCGGTGGAGCAAACACTTGCATCCTTCGTCCGCAAGGGATGATAGAGGCTGCAGTGAGTCGGAAGAACATGTGGCTAGTCCGTGTCGCCGCTGTTCCGCTTGGCCGCTTCAGTTGTCCCTCTGTCCCTTTCTGCTGCTTGCAGTATCCTGCCCAACCCCCCTCCTGTCCTGGTGGAAGAGGGGTGCGAATGGGAGGGACTGGTGGCGTCCAACGGACTAGAGTCGATGATTCACCTCCTCTAAACACATCATCACAGACTGAGTTGTCCTAAGGGGGTGGTGCAGATATGGCGAATACATAGCTGTCCTGAGGTGCGATGTTTTGGGGAAATGGGCTTTCGAAACACAAGGTAGAATGGGGAGGAGGCGTCTCAGCTTTAATAGCGATATAATCCAAAATGAATTCATGGAATCAGTGTTTAAGTTTTATTAGCAGAGCTTAGCCATGTCTTAAACTGAGATTTTTGATATAGGTTCTTCTATGATTTTTTTTTCATATGTGTGTTATTGCACTACTTAATTGATTTCATATGACGTCACAGTCATATGACAAACTAAAATGCATATTTCCTCTGGTTGCATGATCTCAGAAATTATTTTCAGTATATCCTGGCTTACTGTGCTTTAAATACGTTAATATCAAATGTGTCCCCCTTGATGTGTAAGTTTGGTAACAGATTGCTAACTGAAATGTCCTTTAATTGTGGTTAAAAAAACTTCTCGGATAGTCCTCAGGTCGCTTCAAGACAAAGAATCAGAAATGACATCAAGAGCTTTTTCTTCTTGCGGAATAATTAATGTATTTCAAAATTTGCACTTGCATTCTCTCATTATGAGGACGTCTCATTATCTCTAAAAATTTAAATTTAACCTTATTCGGGTAAGATAATTATGTCTAAGCAAAAGAACAATAATGAAATTTTTAAATTATAATTCTAACAATGTTATTGGGGCTTTTTACCTTAAATGTTCCGAGAAGAAATTTTCAAGCAACATTAGAAAATTCTGAAAGAAATAACTTAAATGGATCTAAGGATCATTTGCTGATAACATGCGAATCCCACTAATTCAAAATTATAAGGAAAGCTTGGTTAGATTAACATCCTGTTTTGAAGCTACCCAAAGTCTACTAGAGATGTATTTTTAACTATAATCAAAGGACACTCTGAGCGTATCATTATTTTTGAGAAAATAATGATTGGAGAACACAGCTGATAATCCATTACCAAAACTCATCAAGAGGGGGAGGGGGGAATATATTTGACACAAACGTTTTTAATGCACATTAAGCTCGATTGTATTGAAGATCTCTTGTAAAATCGGTTTCGAATTAGAGTCCCCACCCCTCATCAATACTGATACCAATATACAAAAAATAACGAAGTAATTTAGGTCCAAACAATTGCACAGAAATCTTACTCCTCCATTCTAAATTATCGCGAATTTCGGCAATTTTCTGTTATAAGTAATGTGACAGGAAAGAGTTAAACAGTATTATTACCTTCTCATTTAGATGCCTTGCGTATTTTTAAATATTTCTATAATATTGTGTAGTCCATATATATATTAAATGCTCTATTCGGATGGCCTTCTGTGTCGGTACTCGTAAATTCAATAGTTATAAGAAATGTGACTCACAAGAAGGATGAAAAAAATAATGATAAAATAGCAGGTAGCATGTTGCCATCGGAGAACCTCCGAAATTTCATGTCTTAATTGCAATAACTTTATTTATTATACTCTTCCAGAGATGTTGAGAGATGATGAGAAAGATGATGTTATCATGCATACGTCATGAATCGTTGAAAATCAGAATGAAATACTTTTTAATTTTCCCTAAATGCACTATACATCGTATTGAAATGGAAAACGTGTGTTTTCTTTAAATCAGAGTAAATCGGAATGGTCTAATCCATTATATGCTAGATTGCATTGAAGTGGTTGCATAAGTTGAATCTGTATGATGAACTCTTATTTTCAGTCCATCATATGTTGATGAATATATAGTTGTTGCAATTATTTTTTGTACCAAATAATTTGCTTTTATCAATTTTCTAACAATGATTTCTTTACGTATCAATAAAGGCCATGTACAAAGTGATCAAAATTAAAGCCTCCCTATTCTGAGCTTTCTATACAACGAACTGCTCAGTGAAAAGCCTCCAAAATTGGTGAACATACTATTCAAGACATGGGGAGAGGGATTGCTTGAAAAAAACCAGTTCCAGAAACACCGATAAATGGCGCTGTACAACAGAAAACATGCTAAAAAGATATAAATAATGACACAGAAACATAAATGTGGTATGGAATTTTTCCTTTCTAGTTTCTACTGCTAAAATGAATAAATAAATAAATAAAATAGTGAAGAAATTGAAACTGTCATTGTGACGACAATTTTGCACTGTATGCACAAAACTTTGCATAAATGCTTGGTTTGCTGCTACTGTTATAGGCATAAAGCTGAGAAAATGTCATCATTATCAGCGATGGCTTCGTGCTTTACTTCTGAAGTTGTTTCATCAAAACAAAGTAAATGCTGCAGCTGCACTTCGAGAGTTCCGTCGATTTGAGAATTTACGCAAAGGACTAGCAGGTACCAAAACATGATCGAAAATTTTGCTGTACCCCACATGCAACAGCGTCAATGTCTTGATTTAATTATCTTTCTGCAAAATGAAACGCCTCCACACATTGGACTCTGTGTACAGCAATCTCTTCGGTAACATTTCACTAATGATAGAGAAATTAGTCGTGTGTTGCCGGCAACCTAATCATCGCATTCTACACATCTTAATCCCTGAAATTTTTGGCTGTTGGATACTTAAAAAATCTTGTTTATCGAAGATGAGATTTGAAAGACAGTATCACTCTGCATGAGAGAAACATCTCAATTGACCAATTAGAATCTGCAGTTGAACAAGCTGGTAAGCATTAATAAGGGCCTTATGATAGAATGTTTGATACGTTCGAATAAAATATGTTACAAATGTGCATTTTGTGTCTTTTCAACCTATTTTCTTGTTGTACAGCGCCATCTATCGGTGTTTCTGGAACTATTTTTTTTTCGCGTAATCTGTATCTCCATGCCTTGAATAATAATATTCACCAATTTTTTGGCCTTTAAACTGAGTAGTTCGCTTTAGTAGAGGTAGAGTAGATAGTAGTAGAGTAGTTAGCTTAGAGTAAAGGTATTTTAATTTTGATCAGCTTGTATATAGAATGCTTTTTCCTCAAACCATTTTTCAATCGGATTGTTTTTCCTAATTTTTAATAATTTTTGAAATGACTTTTTGATCACCCAGCAAACACATAGGTGGTCACAATTACAACTCTCTAATTACAAAAAAAAAATCGCGAAAATTATTAAAATTTGGCATATGATGGTTTCGATAGATTATAAAATCCTTTGGAAAATTTCAATGAAATTACTTAATTCAATGTGAACACCCTTGATAGCTCGAAGAATGTCAAAGCGGAATTCCAATTTTCACCAAATTTTATCCGACAATTCGTATATATATCACCCTGAATATATTTCAAGACGAGGTCTTAATTTCTTTTTAAGAAATTCTTTCAAGAACATTGAGAGCATCAAGTATAATAATCCTCTTTGAGAGGTCTATACCGAAAATCTACGAATCCTGCAGACGCTCCCTTTGAAACCGGGAGTCCAGTTGGTTGACTCCGGGATCGCGACCCGCCCTGTTCCATACACCCCGGAACACAATGTGACAGCCAAGATTCCAGTGTGTAAAAATAATCGCGGTTTGAGCAAGGACCGACCTGCTGGTCATTCTTGTCGCCGCTACAAGAAAAATAACCTCCGCCCCAAAGAAGAAAAACACCGAACGGGAAAATAGGGGACGTCGCTCCTTATCTGGGGGTGACAGAAGTACGATGGTAATGCCCTAATACATCTCCCAGAAAAGGAGGAAACGAGCTTTTTCTCAGAATTATAATGCTGGGGTATGAAAAAGAAAAAGATAGAGAAAGAGAACACAGATGGTAAAGAAAAATTGAAAATATCTTCGAATAAAATTTTAGGTGTCAACTTGGCTTGAAGGAAGAAAATCTTAGAAAAATACGTTGGGGGTATTCGTTTGGAAATTTTTGAGAAATTAAAAGTTTTATCAATGAATATCAACAGCACACTGGTGAAGAAATAATTACACGAGAAATAAATTTTTCAAAACAATTAATTTAATTTAATTTTAAAAGTTTTTCCATGAAACATCCAAAGTTTTAAAAAAATTATATTATCAGAAAACTAGGATTTATTTCGTTTCTTTAATGAATGTTTAAGATTTTTTTTTTCATTGTAACTTTTTCCGTATCCGATCTGTTTTATCTAGGCATCAATATTTTACAAATATTTTACATCTCTAGATTTTTGAGAGGAAAAAGTAATTTTCGCTATTTAATGCACTGATAAAGATGGGTTTTCGAAAAAAAGTACATTTTATTAAAAAAAAATTTCCCATTTTTCTTTACTCTCTAATATATTTAGAATTCATTAAGGCAACGATTTAGAAAATTAAAATTATTCTTTATTGGACTCAAAGCAAAATAGCGCCTCTTATGGAATTAAAACTTAATTTGCTTAAACATTAAAATATTATATTATTACCATTAATAATATAATATATGTGATACTGCAAATACAGTATTACAAAATACCGTATTCTTAAAATATTGTTTTGTACTTCATCATATCAGTAGGTTAATTAAAAATCGTTTAAAAGCTTGCATTTTTTCGAGAAGGAACGTAATTACGTTAAATGAAGAACGTAAAAGGTAACTTATAAAACTAGCGCGAGTGGTCTCCCCAAAACTTTCTCGCATACACTCTAATAAACTTGTCATGACATAGAAAGTCGTATTTCACAATGGCGTACAATAGTTACGAAATATTAACTGTTGGCGATAATTTAGCATTTTTAATCAATCTATCGTCTCATCCCTTACGAATTTTTTGATTATTGATCCCTGGCATGTGTTAATAATATCCAAAAATCAAATTTGTGTTTTAAAAATGTTTTTCTCGACTGATTGAAAGAAAAATTTGACACAAAACTGCATTTGTAGTCAAAAAGGCCTGTACCAAATTTGATATATTTGACACTGCATTTTTGAATTTTAGCGTGCACATGTTTAAACAGTCAACTCACAGTAGTATTTGGCACAATATATGATAATTGTCTCCACTATAAATATTAAATCTATGTACTATCTAGCTCTCTTCGTTTTGTAATTTTTCGAACTGTCATACAGACAGGCTTTTACTCTGAACAGATTTTACTCAGTATTTGACAGCAATCTGCAAATTTGGTGTAAAGACAGCATACTAAATTTTAACCATCTAACTCAAATAATTGTTGAATTATCTTTGTCACAGACATACGGACCTTTTCAAAAAGTGTATTTTTCGAACTCAGGGGGATCTAAAACGTGGAGATTCATCAAAATTACGATTCAAATTTTTGGACGATTACAATATTTTCGCTTTACTAAGTATACAAAAGAGTAATAATTCAGAAAATATTTTAAATGTTCTGTTATTTACTTCAGAGAATACATCCAAAAATACATCCAAAGATGCCTATTATCACTGTGCAATCAAAAATGATTTTTAGCTACAAGTTGCAGTTCATAAGTTGGTATCAGTAAATTATTCCGAAATGATCAAAATTTTTACTTTTCTAAAAAATTTAAATAATCCAGATTTTTTTTTCTTTTTTTGTAAACATAGGTCGTTTCGAAAATTATCAATCATCAAAAAGGATGTTTGCGTCACCTTAAATATAGGGCAGTTTCGAAAATCATCAATTAAGGAACAGTATGCTTTCGTCATCCTAAAATATTCTAAAATGTCCTAAAAATTTGCATAATACAGAATTTTTTTTTTCATATACATAGGACAATTCTGAAAATTATCAACCAAAGGAAAGATTGCTTACACCATTTAAAAATATTTTTAAATGTAGAAAATTTTTAATATTTTTAAAATTTCGGATAATTATATGTTTTTTATATGCATAGAAATAGGACAGTTCCAAAAATCATTAACCAAAGAAGAGGATATTTATGTCATCTTAAAATTCAAAAACTCATATAATCAATAATGCTTACTTACTGATACAATAGCTTTTCATCCCGATACCTCGAGTATCAGGATGAAAAGTTATTATATGAGTCCGCTTCACCTTGGGCTATATACCCCAAAGAGTTCATTAATAATTTATTTCTATTTAAGATTTAAGTAAGAAACATGTGATGGATATAGCGAATAACAGTATGGAATTGTATAACACGCTTCAAAAGATTGGATGAAGCAATTCATAGATAATACTTTCTTGATTAAACTTCTAAAAGAAATAGACATTAATTTCCAATAAGTCCTATTCTTTATTAATCAAAGAAACAGCTTCTACTCCAATAAAATGGGAATATAGCATTCCAATCATTAAATTCGTTATATTTAATCATCTACAACAGAGTAGACGCATTATAACATTATCTAAGAAATCCTTCACATTTTCCATTTCGTCCCACTCTCTTTAATTTCACCTTTCTCATCAAGCTAACATACCTCAATCAAGAAGAAACCTGTAACACTCATTTTCCAAAAGAATCCGAGAACACTTATCAGAGAAATCTCGGATTCGCGTGGTGGTATTTCTCTTGTATGGAAGCGCGTTCTGGAATTTGGTGAAACACATTTTTACAGCATTCCATAATTTGTATCTTCCCCGTCTCCCGACCTCACTAATTCATATTTGATCTGTAGATTCCAATCTTAGTTACTCGGTATGAAATAGGTCGGAGAATTTGGTATCGTTCGAACTGATTTAGTGCTACTTAACTGATAGGATGCGGGGATTCGACATCCATTACCTCGCCTTATTTACTGATACTTACAGCTTGCATGGATACCAGGACACGAAAGCGTCAAAGAAAATGAGTTTGCAGATGATCATTCAAAAGGAGTCTTATACAATCAAATCCTCAATTGTATTTCACCTGAAGATTTAATTAATTTTGTCACCAAACAAGTTAATGCTAAAAAAATATCAGAAAGGTGGATGTTTTGTCCATTGCAGACAAAACGTCCACCAAATAAGTTTCCTTTCAGACTAACTCCGCCTGCTTCTTTTACGCTGAAGTATGGACTTTCTTCTACTACATTTCCGAAATCAAATTAAAACCATCAATGAACAATTACTTATGTGGGGTTTATTACCATCTTATATGTGCAGTTTCTGGCGGGAACTCGAAACCGTAAAGTACATACTTGTCTAAAATATGAAACAATATAGGACCAACTTCAAGCAAATATAAGACCTATTCTTTGAACGAATCATGCAGTCAAACAGAAAAGGAGTTCCGTAGGTCAATTAAAAAATCAGTCGAGCTCCATCTTAAAAATCTACAGTGCAAAGTTATTTTAATGTAACTTTGTGGCAATACTTCAGGCATTTATTCTGTGCTATGTGACGTAGTGACTTTCCCGAGGTAATATTAATTTATCTGTTAATCACTTATAAATGTGTCTGAGTAACTTCAAGAGACATGTGAATTGGAAATACATGCAGTGATTCATTTGTTACTTTTTAATATAGAGAAAGTATACAACTAGTATATATTTTATTAGTACAGAAAAAATATTGTAATCTTCAAAAAATTCGAACTCCAGATTTTGGCGAATATACACGTTTTAGATGCCTTGAGTTCGGAAACATATTTATGGAAATTTCCCGCCTGTCTCTGTGACAATAACTCAAAATCGCTTTGAGCTAGTCGAATGAAATTTGATAGGCGGTCTTTATACCAATTGTAGATTTTTTTTTATAAAATTTTGAAAAAAAAATCTGTTGAGACGATGTCCAGCTTTTCGAATATACGTTAACACGATTACTACAAAACGAAGAGAGTTAGATCGATACGATTCGATGTACAGATTTACGATTCGATGCAATACGATACGATTAGATGCAATCACCAGTCAAAGTTTGAGACAAAACCAACAACGGTGTGAATTTCTATCGGTCTGAACTTTCAGAAACATGTAAAATAATAATTCAAAATGCAGTGACTTAAATGTGTCAAATTTGATACGGGATTTTGTGACTACAAGTGAAGTTTTATGTCGAATCTTTGAGAAAAACGTGTCTAGCGCATAAATTCAGTTTGCGAATACTATTAAACACATGCTGAAAAACTCTCAATAGCCAAGAACCTTGATAAGGATGACTCGATAGATTTAGGAAAAATGCTAAATTTACACCAAAAGTTATATATTTCGTCACTATTGCACGCCAATGACATGCAATTCGTTCTCTAGCATGAAAAATGTATTCGAGTGTATGCGAAAAAGTTTTGGAGAGGCCATTTTTTGTGGTTATATATGATAAAGCTGATGTCATTCGAGGATTGCATTAGTGCGGCGCTCTGCCATTTCACAAACTATTACTGTAGCTACTATCACTGCTACAAACTTACATATAGGTCTATTTTTCTATTCTGTAATCACATACTCATCATAATATGCTCCAAATTTCTATAAGGCAAATCAACGGATATTTCTCTTTTGTTTTATATAATGCATAAGTCAAGATTAAAAACAATAATACCTATCTCTTACAGTATTTAGTATGATATGTTTTCCTTCTGGTAAATTGCTTTTGTTCAATTTTATTTTTATTCACAACTTATAACAAATATAAGAAATAATTACTTCTTCAAGGCAAATAAAATATAGTCTCATAAACAAAAAAAAAAGAATATAAATTGTTGCCATCAAAAAAATGGGAAATAAATTAATAAATTAAAAAATCAATTATTTGTTTTTATTTCATCGCACTTGAGTGATTAAAAGATCCTCACCGGATATTCAAATTCTTGATATTTTCTTGCAATGACAATATTTTTAGAATATGAGACTTGAAGCGTCATAATTTTTAATAAACATTCGCTGTGCTTTCTTTCTCTCTAGAAGGTTAACTGCAAATAATAAAAATTATAATATCAAAACATTTTTAATCAGAAATTTTATTTCGGGCTCCACAAGGCTGTTTTAGAAACAAACACTATTAAAAAGAGAATCAATTGAAACTTATATGATTCTTAGTATTTCTTTGACTTTTTCTAGTTTGTTTAGAATATAGAACTAACTAACTGAGAAAGCATTCAGAAGTCAATCAAAAAGTTAAACAATTAAACACTTTCGAAACAGTATAACTCAGACTTCGAATACAAATTAAATAATTAGTTCATTAATTGTTATTCAATCAATAAGTTAAGTAATTAGTTAAGTCTTTCGTATTATAAAAGTATCCAATTTAGTATATTTACTGAGGGATCAATCAATCTTTGAACTTAAGTTATTTCGCCAGTAAACTTTGAATGAAATTCATATTCTCTGTGCGATTAAGAATTCAAGTCCTTTTTAAAACTGTGACTAACTGGATAAATTTTTATTTTTTTTTTCGAGCATGACCCCCCCCCCCCCCCCCATTTCTTATTAAAGCCACTAACAAATGCTGCTAAGAAAAAAAAGTAGATTAAAATAAGTAATTTTCTTTAAAAATTTGATGTTCACATATTTTATAAATCTAAAAATTCAACAAAGAAAATTCATTGTTTTAATGACTTAAAAGTGAAAAATTTTCTTAATTTTTACTTGTTCATCTTTGCATTTAACACTTTAGATTTACATTAAATTAAACATCATATCACTTGATACATATTTGTAAAAATCTGTGTAAGAAACAATTTTATTGAAATATTTCATAATTAGTTTCACTTAATCTCTTTTACGTTTGCCTAATTGATTCAGTATTCAACAATGCTAAGCGAAAACGTGTTAAAAGGTTTCCTCTATTCCATGTTATACTTACAGTAATATTTTCTTTGCATAAAAACTAGATGAGTTGGAAAATAATTTCTGCACAAATTAGGCTTAAGTAATGCAGTATCTATCACAGAAAGCTTGTACATAAATTAATTATTAAATGTTTAAATTTCTTTTAATTGGATTAAATCTTAAATAAGTAAAAAAAATCCTTAATGAAATGTAAATAATTCTTAACGTATTCATTTATACGCGATTAATGATTCAACACCAAAAAGTTAAAAATGGTTAAGGCGCATAATTTCATTATTACACTTTATAATTTTTTTATGATAAACTGTGCTCTGTAGCTAATTTATCAGGGAAACATTAATCAAACCTGTGGATTAAGTGCAAAATTCAATTTTCTGGAACGCAGAAAAAATTCATTTTGAATTAAATATTCCCTTAAAGTTATTTAATATGGATCATTGTTAAGAGGATTATCAACAACATTCCACACAAAGAGTTAAAATATTCTACAAATGAGTTTTCCCGCCATTTTTTGTCCTAATAGAAAATCGTCTGCAACAGTTAATTTTCTTTAAAAACACAGAATTTGTACTTACATATGAAACTTCAAAGACAAATTACTTATACTTGAAAATCAGTTTGAATATTTATAACTGGAAGAGTTTTTAATTGTAAATTACGCAGTTTTTCTCTTTTGTGATTATGTTTTTTTTTCTTTGGACAAAACATTGGTTTACGCATAGTATTAAAATGAAGAAAATTGGAATAATTATCATCATTAAAATATATTTATACTAACAAAATCAACTTGTTGTTCAAAATCTTCTATTAGTGTTTTATGCTTTCAAAATTCTTTAGTGTTTTCTATGTTTTATTTCACTTATCCTACTTCTAATTTAAAAATTTTAAAATCATACATTTATTGATGATTTTAATAAACATAATCTTATGGAAATATATTCGAGCGTACTTTTAAAGATTTATTAGCCATCATTGACTGATACAAATGCTAATTTATCTTCTTCAGAAGTTTCCTTTAATTCTATCGTATTCGAGTTGCCATAAAATATTTTCAGAATTATCAAGAAATAAGCACATTTTAAACTTTAGATTCTAAATAATTTGAAGCGTTAGTTGAAAAAAAAACCTAAATTTTGATAATTTACTTAGCTATCTCTACTTTAGAATCAAAAACCATGTAATTTTTGTGAAATTAAAATGTGATAAAAAATTGAGATTTAGGATATTTAGCCTTAATTTCATCAGACTAAATGTACTAAACAGCATTTTAAATTGAAGTTTTAAAGTTCTTGCTGGGTAATAATATTGATGAGTATAAAGAAATTTTAAGAATTCTGTAGAAAATAAATTTGTGTCTTGTCGTTCGATCCAGTTCCAAACAAATGTAATTAATATTGGGTGTTGAAGATTTGCAAAATATATAAGCACGCAGTGAAATTGGAGGAAAAAAAATGTACATTAAAATGCAATTTCAATGAAATGCAGAATGAAACAGTTTAATAAGCAATATTGCATAATAAAAAATAATTTTGCTTACATGTGTTATAGTATCAGAATATCTTAATCAGCTCATCTTACAATCCATTTTGAGACAAGAAATTAGCCGTTGAATCCAAATGTCAGTAACATGTAAAAAGCACTTTACAAGAAAATATGGAGTTATTTTAAAAAGACGTATAATTTGATGCAAAAACATCTTTTATATTCAATTTTTAGTCCTATGCTCTCTATACGTCATTATTTTTAGATATAATTTTTGTTAAAGCATAGATAGATTTTTAATTTAAACATTCGAAAGCAGCGAATATTTGACGCAGAATGATTTATCTCATTATTGTATCACATAACCAAAAAAAATCAAATAATAAATTCTATTAAGATAAAGATTATCACAATTATCAGAATATATTTATTATGTATAAATAAATGTATTAAATTAATTATTTTATATACACAAATTTTTCAAAAAGAAAGCATTCTATATGTCAATATGGCATATTTTTACAAGAGTTTTGTATTTAACACTAAGGCATATTTTTACAAGAGTTTTGTATTTAACACTAAGGCATATTTTATATTCTGAATCTGTCCCTATGTACTGCAGGTATCTTTGTATTTTATGTATAAAACGCGTTTTAATAAAAGTATCTACTGCAATAGCAAGCCCACTTTAAAACGAATACTGTACTTTCAGGAAACAAACAACCATATTTGCATTTTTAAAAATAATGACTGATTTTTATTTCAAGATTTAAAATTCATAAACATTTGGCGTGAAATATGGATTATATGATCACTGTACTAGATCAAATCGAATAATAAATCCCTCAAGATGAAACTGGTCATAACTGTAAAAAATATAATCACAAGTATTCTTGTAAAAATAGGTGGGTAAAATAAAATTATAGTTTAATGGACTATAGAGTCTCTGCTATAAAAATACAGCTTATTTGATTCTAAATCTATTATAAGATATGTTTATTGTATGTAGTCTAAAACACAATGAATTGTGAAAAATCCATGTGAAGATGGATACGTGGAATAAAACATCTATAAATTGTTTCCACTAATATTTTATAGTTTGTAGGAGATTTTTATACGTTTAGAAAGGTTTCAAAAATCTTTAACTAATTAATAATTGTAATGAGATACGATTTATTTTTTTAAATTCGAGTTAGTAGTTTAGTAAGCATTGCAAATACGATAAAAGTATTAATAAATATTATCCTAATATATTCAAATGTAATTAATGTATTTAAAAAAAGATTAATTTCTTAGCAAGAGTTCATTGTTGTTCGAATAAAGAAAGTTTATATTTCATATAAAGATATTTTGATTTCTTGAAACTTTTTATATTAACTACAAGTACATAGAAACGCATACTATACTATTTATTTGCGAACAGACTGTTAGCATCTTTCTATATAGTATTAACATTGGCTATGGCTAATGATAATAAACCATCCATGTATCTTATATAAGGTTTTATTTTATTAAATAACAATCAATAGTAAGGTTATTAAAGACACAGCCAAAAAAAATTTTTTTAATCTTTAATAATAAGTAATTTCTTATTATTATTATAAACGAAAATTATTAAAAAAGAAACATTATTAAAAATTGGGAGTTAAACAAAAACTGCAAAATAATAAATAATTAATGCAATTAGAGGAAATTTAATTTGGATTAATTATTAATTAATTAAAATTAATTAAATAAAATTATAGTTACATTTATAATGCATGTTAATCTTTATGTGATGAATGCTTAGTTTTTGTTTTTGTTTTTTAATTTCTCAAGATACTGCTTGCAGCTTTATATTCTTTTCCTATTATTTTTTGCATTAAGATTTTTATTCAAATCTCCTAGATTTTTTTATTGTTTTTTTTTCCTTTTTATAACATTAATAAAAACGTATTTTTAAAAAAGAAAACTCCCTTTGTCCTCTTTAATAAGTTAATTAGTATGTAAAATGCTAATTCATACATAGAAGTGATGCTGCTGACCTTCATCGAGATACTCGATGTTAGAAGTCGGATTTTTAAGTTTATAATGTATGTTATCCTTAAATGAGAATCAGGTCCAGTGACTCTGACATTCTAATATCATGGATGAATCATTACACTAATAATACTCAAAATAATCACTAAAATTTTCATCTTAGAAGAGATGAGAATTACTTATTAATATTCTTAATATTCAAGAATATATATTCTAATTCTGTATAAATTCTCTATAACTGCCATTCAGAACAAATAACTGCAAGGAATTTCAGAACTCAAGTACAGGAAACGGGTAAACATTCAGCTACAAAATGCCTTCATCACAAGCATGAAACATTTGAAGTTAAAATAAATCGTTTAAAAATGATTTCAGTATTCTATGAATGTATTATTTCCCGAAACAAAATAAATCCAGTGCTTGTTAAGTGTAAATATTTAAAGTCAATCTTGAATCGAAATATAATTTTTGATCTTTCTTTCAGCTTCTAATTCCCATCAACAAGTTTTCTAACTATTCTTAACTATACTTTTCTTAATTAAGGAATAAGAAGCATAAATTTCAAAATCATTGCTAGTTTCTAGCATTGATTCTGCAAAGCGGTCCGGATTTCTTTGCTTTCGTACGTGGTAAATCTGAATGTGCTTTAATGTAATAATTCGAGTGAACAAATATTAGTGAAAAGTATTTTCAATTTTATACAATATGTTACAGTGAAAGGTATTTCAATATTATGCTCTTCCCAAAGCCTTCTCTCTGTATACGTTATTTCCTTCTTTCCCATGTGAATTTTGTGGACATTGGGAAAAGTAAGGAACGCCAAGATTGTGAAGATATTTATTTTCAGAACCCAGTTTGTGCTTCTTATTTAGTAATGAAACCCAAATATGTATTTTCAACAAATTGAGACCTAAATTTAACGCTACATTCTTAATAATAAGGTAACGCACCAAATTTCACTTATTAAGTCGTTGCACTTTTTAGTGAAAGAGTTTCGTGTAAGCGATGTACATAGCAAAATACTATCAATTCCTTGAAAAATATGTTTCAAAATTTCATTTTAAAAACTTACAATTTAACAACTAAAATTGTGTACTAAATTTCATATATATAAATTGTATTGCTTTTGAAAGATTGCATTATATGCCAGCCAAAATACTATACGACAGATGGTCAAGCCCATAACGGATATGTTTCAAAATTCCATATGGAATTGCGCTTTAGATGTTAAATCTGTGTATCACATTTTATTGAATTGGCTCTCTTTCTTTTGTAAGCATCGTGTTAACTTATATTCGGATATCCTAACAGACAGACATCCTGTAGACGTATTTTGTTCAAAATGAGATAGAAATCTATTAATTTGATGCACTAATATCACACACTAAATTTCATACACCTTGCTTCAAACGTTTGTAAGCTTAGATGTTAAATTTGTGTGTCAAATTTTAACAAAATAATTCTTTAGATTTTGTATCTATTGTGTTCATTTGCAGTCGAACAATCAGAAAAAGATATTTCCAGGGATAGATTTTATTTCAAATTTGCAGAAATTAATCCATTTAGAGTTGAGACCATTCCCAAATCTCATTCATCTAGCTCAAAATTTATTTTGAGCTATTATATTCCCAAACAGACAAATATGATGTCAAAAAAAATTCTTGGAGAGGTCTGAAGCATGGAGAATTCGAATTCTTTGATAATTGGAATACTTTCTGTTTGTAAATTTTGTATACGAAAAGGGAAAAAGAAATTCGTGCCTCTTAATTGCTAAGCACATTCGGAATTTAACTAACGGAAAATAGAGCGTTCAATGAAAAACACTACCATAATATTAAAGTTTAAGTATCTACTATGTTTTTCCGTTAAAACCTATAATATTAGTTTGCAGTGGGAAGGCCATAATACAATACTTAAACGATTGTACAAGAAAGATTACAATAATTTCTGTTTGTATTTTCGTGTACAAAAATATAAATACTAAAATTATTCTTAGATTTGGAAATTTTCAAAGCCTGTATAAGCGGCAGATTTCAACACCACTATTAAATTTATAATGTTTCTTTCGGCTCTAATCTGCTTTAAAATCTTCATATCTTCTTATCCATTCAAAAGTAGCTTTTAGTACAAAATTCATCTTTGATGTCCGAGCTTTCTGCCTGGCCCCTCGGGGTTCCCTTCGGCAATTATACGGCGTGCCCTCCCCCGGGTGGCAGATCATTTTGATTCCGCTGATCAACGAATCGAAGAAGCAATCTCGAAAGATTTATTGGCATCTCTCTTTTTATTTGGCAAGCTGAGGTTATTAGCCGGAGTATGTAATATACCGTTATGGACATCCTACGCTTCCTCGGGCGTCGAAATAATCACAAACGATGATAAATTCAGGAGCTTGGGATCGTAATGCAGCAACTTAATAGGTAAGAGGACATTTCGTTGGTCAGCTCATAGGAGTCTTATATAACTCCACATTTAGATCTCCGGTTGAAATGAAGATACTTAGGTGGCTGATCCGAGAGTTATTAAAGAAACTATGATGCAGACATACCAGCATACTTGGTTTCTCTAGTTCAGCAAATATTCTCAGTTATATTAACTCATGATTGCGTTTATTCATAAAACCAATTACTGGTTGATTAATTTGGTTGCATATGTGTTATTTAAATTGTGGCAGTTTTAATAAATGTACATTAATGTCCAATTTTGAAAAAAAGTGAACTCCCTGAAACCTTCTTACTTATGCTCTAAAAAAAGTATTAGATCCTTTGTTATTGCTTATATCAAAAGATCTGAAGTGTCCAGTAGGTTGTTGACCGCCAAAATAGTTTATAATAATATCTAATATAATATAATAATCTATAATAATATTTCCAGAAGAGATCGGATGTTAAATCGCTTAGTCAAGGTCTTACGTATGATCTTGAGTCAGATCGTAAGCGCTACAAGTACTCACATTTTTATATTCAATGTCTCACACATAAGAGCTTCCTGTTTCATAGCATACCAAAGAAAACCGAATATGTATTGTGGACTATTTTTTGACCGAGTAAAATATGGCACAGAATTACACTTTAGCAACAAGATCACATACAAAATTTCCTTTATTTAAGTCTGCATTTTAACTTGCGTATACAAACCGACTGACAAATCTGATTTAAAATTTACTCTTCAAATGCTAAAATAGTCTACCAGATTTTATTTATCTAGATATGTACGTTTTGTAATTATGGTGTATTCTTGTATTTGGGCAGACAAACAGACAAACTATAACAAAATGAATTTCATTCAAATTTTAATAGAAATCTACAAAATTAGTACAGCAATCACATTCCAAATTACATCTGTTTAAATCCAAGCCTTTTTTTTTAATTGCTGTGTTCACAAACATACATACATAATTCTAAATATGTGTTTTTTGGACTCAATGTGGTTTGAAAGATGAGGATTCGTTAACATATCGAGTTCGAATTTTTTTGACGATTACAATATTTTCTGTTAGTAAACTTTCTATACGAGAAAAGAAAAAAAAGTAATTTGTGCATCTTAATTGTTAAGTACGTTCAAAATTTAATTAATTAAAAAACATAAGTTCGATCAAAAACATTACCATAATATTAAAAATTAAATAACTATCTTTTTTTCCATTAAAACCCGTTATATTAGTTTGCAGTTATGGTGAAAAGCTTATAAGATAACAACTAGGGGATACTAGCAATTACTTTCGTCTTGTGCTCTTGTTACTCGGCTGCGAGCCACAAGGGTCACAGGTTCTATCCACGCTCATAACAATCCGCTACACAGTGATCATAAATTAATCATCAATAACTAATGGGCTTTAGATGATTTTGTTTCAAACAGTATTCGCTATTATTTATTCTTTTCCGAACAAATGGTGTTTCTCTTCTGCTGTAATAGCAAAGTTAAATAGTGCTCGGATAAAAGTATTATTTTTTTAACCCGACAAAATTCTATCGTATTTGGATTAAAATGAAATAAACTCAAATTTTACACTCGAAATAGTTCATTCTATCCCTAATATTTGACGTAAGTAGAAATTTATGATGTAGAAATTATTCAAAAAGCTACAGAGAAACCAGAGGTATGAAATCTGGTTTTTGATTATTTCCTCGGTAATAAGGACTCAAGAAGAAAGGGTCATTTAAAATTTCGATTTGATTTTTAATTGTTGAATGCATTAATAGATTAAAATATGAATATGATTTTAATAGATTATATAATATATGATTTTAATAGATTAAAAAAATGAACCGCAATCTTGACATTTTTTTTCTCTATAACTTTGGACCTTATTATCGTACTAAAAAACTATTTTCAAATCACTTTAAAACTCAAAAATTTAGGATTTCCGTGGTACCAATATTATAAATACTTATTTTTTTATTTATAAAAGTATGATTCGAATTTAAATAAAAAATTAGTATTCCAATTTTTAAAAGATATTTCAAAATAATATTTTTAAATATATTTTGCAACAAGATTTTTCATCATTTCAACTGCTTTATTTATACACCTTCTTTTACTTCGATATTTATTATCCGAGTTAAAGTTTCATAACATTATTCATTATCATTATCCATTATCTCATAATTAATGAATTTTAACAGGACCATTGTTATATTTGTTTATTTGTGGTTTTGAATAAAAGGCTGTGAAGATTAAATAAATGGCTGTCTAAAGCCAACCATAATAACAGCTTGCATTCCAGAATAGGATGTAATGTACACCTGTTTATGTTTTTATACTTTATTTTTTAATAAATAATGTAATAATAATTAGACTAATAAAACATTTTTATGTATATGTTATCATTGTCATAATTAGGAGTAAAATTTTAAAAAGAATGTCAGACAGTAGAATCGAGACTGAAACATTATTACGCTAAATGCTTAGAATTAGATATTTAGTATTTTCTTTATTTTATATTATATTAAAAATGCTTTATTCACAGATAAAGATAATATGTGATTTTACTTTTTAGCTAAATATACGAAATATTTAGCGTTATGAGTAATAAACCTAAATAGACTTATCTCTAATACAACAGCTTTCGAAAAATATGTGAATATTTATTCCTAAATGCTTGCCAATTTAGTACAAAGAACAATTCCTAAAATCTGTTCCATCGAAATTTTTGCTTCCATCGAGGCTTTCTTTCATCCTCAAATTCACTTAAGTCACAACGGTGTCGGGAGAAAGCCAGATAATCAACATCGCACTCGAAAGAATTTAAATGTTAAAACATCAGCTCACAGGAATTAACTCCCACTTCTCTCTTTCCTTCTCTCTCACGTGCACAACAAACCTTCCGAGAACGCTTTGTTTAATTACATAAACTCGCACAACGACAACAAACTGGAAAAGTTAATCCTCCATTATTTAATTTTCAATTACTTCTCGAATTATCGTCACAAAAGAGCTACGCGACCTCCATCCGACGACCCCCCACCTCTGCCCCCCGACCCCGTTTGGAAATAGAATGAGAAAGAGTTTTTCGCACTCATTATCAATTAAACTCTTCTGCGAAAACCCTAGCACGCGAACGGCGAAGACGGAATCGGCTTTTAGCACAAAAGTAACAAACAAAGGCCTACGGCAGCGCCACCGACGGTAGAACAGTGACTCGGAAGAAACTTGGGAAAGCGCCTCGCATTTCTGATCCGCTTACAGCAGCAGCATTCCATCTAGGAGGCATAGATAAGAACTGTTACAGTAGACAGATAGACGGACTGACCGTTGCATGCGGTTATCCCCAAGAGGGAGCAACATTGCTAACGAGAGCTGGAGAAAGATAAAGTACAAGAAGAGATATCCATAAGCATCTTATTAAAGGAAGGAGGCGAGGCAAAGGTTTTTCCTGAAACACCCTCCAACTGTCTCCCCACCCGCCAGTTTCTCATTTAAACGTGCGGTATTAAACGGAATTTCTCGCTACTGAAGAGCGTTAGAGCTTGTTACCTACATCGGTGAGGGATTATGTTGAAGACATGCGCCAAACCTCTCGTAGTAATTGAGACTCGCGACCGGGATTGATAAACTTTAATCCATACAAAGTCCTCCTTTTTTCGTTTTTGTTCTTTGAGCATACACACATACACCTCATCCACCCCCACCTCCATCCCATCCTCCCTTTAACAGTGTTTTCCCGCCCAATTCCCCCATGTTTGAGCTGCCTGGAATCAAAAGCAGATGGTTTCTAAGTTAAGCCAGCAGGTTTAGGAATACGCAATTTTTATTTTTCCCGTCTCTCGCTCTCTTTCTCTCTCTCTCTCTCTCTTTAAACCTGGAAAAGATGACACAGAGTTTGGTGTTGTGTGACCTTGTTTGCAGAGGCAAGAGGAACTGTTCCACCAACAACAGGTTAAGGGAGGAATATCTGTTGCTGATTCTCAAAGGGGTTGTTCTAAAAATGTCGCGAGAGAATTTGCTGCCGTTTTCTAAGCGGCATCCAACGACATAAATTAAAAATGGAAGGTGTTCGATTCCAAAAGAGTTTAGGATAAATGAATGAAATAAAGATTTTTCACATTCAGAAGTCAGCCTGTAGCTCGCAATGAAAAGCCTTTGTTCTGTTCTCGAAAGAGTTGGTAATCTCAAGCATGGTTTGATTAATAAAATGTGTGAGGGATAAAATAGAACCTCTGTTCTTTTGAGCATGAAACCCTTTGAAACATTTCATGTTTACTTGAGAAGCTGTCAAAAATGCTTATATCCTGTAAATTCGGTTGTATATACAAGGATACTGAAAGGAAGGAAAAATTTTTAAAGTACTTCTTTTATATCGCGTCATTTCCTTGTCAACAAATCAACGCTTATGCTGTGTTATTTACATTCATATTTAAACAAATATCATGATACCAACCTTAAATTTTGTAAACAGGATTTGTGGTTATTATTGACATTTGTATTATTGACATGAAGTAGGTTGATGCTTTAGAAACTGTAAAAAAATATAAGATGTAATGTATAAGTTTATAAACAATTATGACACATTGTTCATCGTATTTGCATAGCGATCATTTAAATCATTTTAAACATAATGATAAAAATATTTCAGATTTCATGCTTTTGCCTGAAAAAAATGTATGACAATTATTTAATTTTAAGGTAGATTCATCAAATTTCAAAGGAAATCTTTACTTGAGTTTTTATTTTCTTCACAATTTAAATCTATATAATGGATTTCATGCATGTGAGTTTACAGCGATATAAAAAGTACGCTGCTGTGACATGAAAAATGTTGCTCAACGTGTCATCAAAATCTAGAGGTAGTAACAGTTGAACTTGGCCTAGCATGTATAGAAAATCTAACAGTCAGAGACAAATGATGAAAAGGAAAAAGTGATATTTTCTTATCAAAGTAATCTTGGCAAAAAGCAAAATAATTTAATTGGCTGCTGTATATAAGAAATGTCCAGCAACAAGCTAAAAAAGACATTATTATCATAACAAGAACTGTCATGAATTTTTTATTGTAATTTATATTATAAAATAGCTATTTTCAATAACACAGCATTTTACAAGAATCTTTTGTCTTTAGTAACTAACAACTATAAATGTATAAATGAGAGATGAGCATTTTCTGTATCAATATTTTCTTTACAAAATAGCAAGAATTGACGAAGTTTTAATTGCAAGAATATCCTACATCCTACATTTTGAAAACGATTTAGACCCTTGAACCTTTGTCAAATAATTAAAATAACACCAAAGTGGCATCTAACTTCCATATTACAGAAATAAAAGAATGTGCGTTCTGCCAATAAAAAATTTGAACTTTCTTATTCTAGAAGAGTCTCTTTGTCATACACTCCTTTAAACAGAGCAAATATTAAACATATTATTATCAATCACATATTATTAAGTATAATATATACTTATATTTTTATAACAATATGTATTATGAAGAAAAGGAATCAGTTTGAGAAATATTGAAAAAAATAACTCTAAACTTATCGATTAATACTATTT
>JAPMOR010080958.1:173411-195622 GCA_026543865.1 Argiope aurantia | reverse complement strand
GTGTGTGTGTGTGTGTGTGTGTGTGTGTGTGTGTGTGTGTGTGTGTGGTGTTGGCGCTCTACAGGTTAGACCGCTCGACCTACAGCTACCAAATTCGGCATGTGTATACCTTGGAGGAAGGAATGTGCACCTCGGAGTAATTTTTTTGAATTTTTAATTGGAATTTTAATTAAAAATTAAGCGAAATTTCAGTATCTTTTCGCTATAACTTCCAAAAATATTACAGCACAAAATTAATTTTTGCATCATGTTAAAGCTCTAAAGATTATCTTTTTAATGATACCAATACTTTAATTTATAAATAAAGTTTCGATTTTTAACGAATTTTTTTAAAAAAAATATTTTAACCGTATTTTCCAACATTATATTTCGCACAAAATAAAAATAAATTTTAATCTGCACGAGCACATCAATGGGAAAAAATTACTTAATCCACGCGTTGCCATTACATTCACAAAAGCTGTGATTAAAAAATAAATTACTGCAAATTAGATCTAAAAAAAATGCAATTTTCAGCACGTGACTGTATGAAATGAAATAGGAAATGTGATATTTTCTAAATGAAAGGTAAGTTTTCTATGATCATTAGCAATATCTATATTATTAATTCAATAAATCTGCTTTATTTAAGGTAAATATGGTTTAATATATACAAGATATCCATTCAAAATCTTCAGCAATAGGCATATATACTATTTAGTATGTATGACTATACAGTCATAGGCAGTTTCGGTTGTAAATCTTCAGTAATAGGCATTCATACTATTTAGTACTGTTAAACTGGTCTAAATGAAGTAAATAATTATATTTTATGTAACTTGAGTCAATAAATGCACTGATGAGTTACGAGTTTTAAATTTTTCCATACTCTGCTTTGTGAGTCATATAGTCTTCAGACACTATTATAAATAAAAAGAGTTGCACCAATCACTAAATCAATAATTAAAATTGACTGATTTGTTAAGATTTGAATCTCACTATACAATAAAACTAGCGATTTTAGACCAGTTTATAAAATATCGACAAAAATATTTTAAATGGAAAGGACTGCACTCCAATCAGCTTAATCTGTCAATAAAACTGGCAGATTTATGAAAAATGCATAAAAGTGTAATTATAAATACATAAAAGTGTAATTTTCAACACGTGCTTGTATGAAGTGAAAAAAATTGAAATATATTTTCTAAAAAATAAATGTAGGAAACTTTTTCTATGATTTTTTTGCAATATCTATATTATTAATTCAATAAACAGTTTAATTTAAGGCTAACATGGTTTAATATGTATAGGATAATCACTCTAATCAGCGCCCATCAGTTAATTTGGGGCATACCTCTGCTAATAAAATGGTCTAAACAAACTAAATAATTATATTTATGTAACGAATTAATAAATGTTCTGATGCATTAAGAATTTTAAAGTTTTGCATAGGTCCCGTGCCTTTTGAATCACATTTAACAAAATATTCTTGAGACACCAAATATTTTAAATAAAAATTGTTGAACTTCGATGAATTAAATCAATTACTAAAACTGACTAATTTATGAAATTTGAATATCACTCTTCTATAAAAACGCGATTTTACACCACTTCATCGATCGTCTCAAAGATGTGCTAATCATCTGCCAGGATTTCTCGACAGTGATTGGTTTATGATTATGAAAATGCTGATTGTTCTAAAATGGATTTAGAAACACTTAATAAATCGGTAAGATTTGAATGCAGAAGATAGAAACGTTTATTTAAAAGTTGAAGCTCCAAGAGCATATCGTAGAATATGATTCCTTAGGACAAAAGCACTACGTAGAATTTAAACTTCTTAATTTTTTCGTAAGTATATTGACTGAAATAAAATTTTTAATTACATCATTTAAATATTTTGAAAATAAAACTAAAAACTGAATTTTACGAGGAATCAGAGAAATTTTTGTAGAATAATTATTTAAGATTTTATATAAATTACGAAAATTCTGCAGTGCATATACAAATTCAATGCCGAAGGGCTCGGCTTTCAATTTTCCTATTTAAAAAAAAGACATGGTTGGTTTCAGTAATTTTTTTATATTAATTGCAGTTTAACATTTCCACTTTAATTAAAAATTGAAATTTTATGGGCGTTGATAGAAAATTGAAGAGAAATAAGTACTACAATAAACAGAACTGTTTAAGGCCTATATAATAAAATGACTGAATTATATAACTATCAAAATCTGAAACTTAATATATTACATTAAAACCTATTAAGAGATCAAGTTATACAAAATAATTTATTGAAAATTTAAGCGATCATTAATACTGGCCAACCGGCTGATCGCCAAAGGCGGCTAGTCTTGAAAAGAAGTCGTATCATTGTATTCACGTGCACAAAGTCAAATTGAATAATAAAGATCTGTGTTAAAATGTAAGTGTCAACACTGTCAAACGGTTGTCTGCCTGTAGCCTGAGTATAAAAACGCGATTGCTTAGAAATGTAACATGCTTAATATGAAATTTCGTATATTGAAACCAAAATTGTAATCCAGTATCGATTTAATAAGTTAATCTAGTACGTTTTTTGGTTAATTTTGGAACTATGAAGTAAACATTTTTTTTAATTTGTATATATTAATTTTTTTATCGAATTTTTAGGGAGTAAGTGTGATGAGGGAAGTTCCCCTTTCTTTAGAGGTTTGTACTTCACGGTTCTTTGTTCCTGAAGGTCAAAGTCATACTATTTAATCGAAGTTTTAAAATGTATATTTTCTTTCTTCTATTTTGCCCAATTAACTGCAGTGCATTATAAACGTGATCCAGTTCTTAACATGGCCTCTTACCTCTGCGATAGAAAAAATTAAGATCAATTTTATTCACTTCAGTCTTGTGATAACTGGTTGCCATTATTTAATTGCAGTCTTGATTTGTAATTTATTGACCAATTATCCAGACTTCTTTGAGTTATACCATCTAAATTTGAACATTTCAAGGAAAAATAAAATCACCTTGGAGGAACAGATAAGTTACTCCAAACAATAGAGTATCTTCAATAAATATAAACTGGTTTCTTTCTTAATAGCTTGAGATATTTTTTTAATTTAATATGTAGAGAAAAAATGTGAATATCCGACTTTCATTTAAAAATAGGCCATTATTCATACTCTTATTTGTAAACTTATGTCAAATCTGAATCACTGATATTTAAATCATACGAAATCTAAATCATTGATGTTTAAATTTTATTTACCAGTTCACAAAAATACATTATTTGCAGAACAGGACAATGACATATTTATAAATATTAAAAGATGATAAAGGACGATTTTTTAAAAACTGCATTTCAAAAATAATTTTTTAAGTAAGGCATCCAGTTTTTCTATCCACTGATTAATTATTTTTATAAGAAAGAAGATTCTATTTTGTATTATAATGATTTGATCTGGAAATGATTCGACAGCCCTTTTACAATGACATTTGAAACGCGTTTTTGACGATGAGTCCGGCGATGGAAACAATTAGAAATAATGCAGTTTTTTCGTATTTATTTCAAAAATCATTAAATATTTAGAATTCCAATGGTTTAGTAACTTTGTTGAGAGTAAGTAGTTTAGTAGCAATACTGCAGCTTTGCTTAAGAGATTTTACCACTTCACAAATCACTTTTTGAAAAATCGAGTTTAAAAATTGGTAAAAAGAATTCAATTTCTGAAATTCATCCATTTGTGTAATCAATTTACCTTCTTATAATGAAAAAACAATCTGAAAAACGCTTTTCTAGATATCGCAAAAGTTTTTATGATTGATTCATTTAAACATTGGAAGCGTCACTTTTTAAAACTTTTTTTTTTTTTTTGAAATTCGAAATTTTGAAAAAATTGTTATGAGCAAAAGGAAAATTTCGAGATATTAACTATGTTAATGAACCCAGTTTATCAATTCGTCTAGCTAAACAAATTTGTCTTGTTTGGACCATTTCCGCCGACATCCGTTTTATGAAGATATAATGATAAATAATCGCCCGTAATTTAAATAACAGAAATTGCACATATCGTCATGCATAATCAGGAGAATTACAGACGATCAAAATTTGAAGATGCAATATGACGAAGAGGATTGATAAGACATAATTAGAAGATGCCAACAATTTTCATACGTAAAAAATTATAAAATTGTAATCGAGTAAGATTGTTATTCTCAAAACGTCGCAACAGGTTTTTGAATTTTTATACACTTTAAAAGCATCTTCAAAGCTGCAATCTACATGCTAAAATCGACTGCTATTTCATTCATGACAAAATATTCACAGCGAAAACGTTTGAAAAGAACTGTGATCCTCTCCCGCAAAGAAATATTAAGAAGTATTGAAATTTTTTTTTTTTAAATTGCATCCGTGCCTTAATCGCCATTACATTAAGAGAAAGTATCCCAATGCAAAGTTGTTTGAACGAAATAATAAAATTAAATATATTTCCTATTGTTTGAAATAAATATCATTTAAAGAAGTAATTTCATTTAATTCACCTCCGCCCTAAATTTAAAAGCGTAATTTTATGTTTACAAAAACAGAGTTAAACTAAAATATTAATCAGTAACTCGTGAATTAATAAAATTTTAAATTCTTCGTTTTCGCATGCGGTGGGAATAAATGTAAGATAATTTCGCATCCAAAAAATTTAGTACTAAACTCGTAATAGAATATTTTGATGCTTGATTTTTTGTTTTGTTTAGGATTATCTTATAATAAGCCGGTGTCCTGGCATAGGGGTAGCGCGTCTTCCCCGTGATCTGGGCGTCCCGGGTTCGAGTCCCGGTTCGAGCATGGTTGTCCTTCATTTGTTCTATCTGTGAGATGAGTGAATGTGCCCCCCTTTAAAAAGGGGCTGTGCAAGCGAATGTGATGCATGAGTAGCAAAGTCGTACTCTTGGCCCTAGTTGGCGCTACTAAAATAAGAGACGGTCCCTTTCGGCTTAAAATCGTTGATTTCAAATCAGCGGGCTTGCCTATGGCAAGTGCCATTGGAAACAACAACAATACTTATAATAAAGCTCAATGAGTGTGTGTGTATGTTGGCGCTCCACAGGCCAGACCATTCAACCTACAGCTACCAAATTTGGCACGTGTATACCTTGGAGACCGGGAATGTGCACCTGGGGGTTATTTTTTCGAATTTTTAACTAGAATTTTATTTATTTAAAAATTAAGCGAAATTTTGACGTGTTTCTGCTATAACTTCCGAAAATATTACCGCACAAAAAAGATTTTTACATGAAGTTAAAGATCAAAAATTTATCTTTTAAATGATACTACTGTTTTAATCTTAAAATTAAATTTCTATTTTTAATGAATTTTTAAATAAATATTTTAACTATGTTTTTCAATAATTTTTTTCGTAAAAAATAAAAATTAAGATTAAGCACGTTTCGCATTCATTGGAAAAAATTAGCTTTTCTCAAAGTGTTGCCATCACATTGATTAAAGCACCAATTAAAAATAAATTAAATCTTTTTGGAAATGAAATCTGCAAAAATATAATTTTCGACGTGTCTGCAGGAAAGGAAACAAATATGAAATATTTTTTCTAAAAAATAAATTCAAGAAAAATTTTGAATATTTTTACTTGTGTAAATATCGTCTGCGCGTGTTTTTAATTTCAGATAATTTCATTTTCCAGTCTAAATATCTGTACTTTTCTAAATATCGTCTGCTTATTAATTGCATTTTTCTCTCTTTTGTTTTTGGCAACTATTGAAATGTTATGTTTACTTTTGATGTGTTTGTTCTATGTAGTACTTTTGTATGTGATGTTTTATTCGAGCGGATATTAAGGAGAATGCATACACCACAAAAGAAAGCACAGATTTTATGGTGGTCATAGAGTTAATTTCCAATCACTTAAACTGACTGATTTATGAAATTTGAATATCACTATTCAATAAAAAAAAAGGATAATTTTAGATTTTCCATCGATCGCTTCAAAGAAAATACGCCAATCAGCGCGCAGGTTTCTCAAGATTAATTGGCCTAAGATTATGAAAATGTTGAGCTTTTCTAAATTTTTAACATTTAAAACTTCATAAATAAGTCTTAGTTGATCGTGGAAAACAGAAACATTCATTTATTTAAAATTTGGTGTGTCCAGAATATTTCTCAGAATATGATACCTTACTGCATTAAATTTAGACTTCATAATTTTTGAAATATATTTATAGGCCGGAACAAAATATTATTATTGATTTCATTTCAATCCTTTTGAAAGCAAAACTAAGAACTAAATTTTATGCTGAATCTGAGAAATTTTTGTTGAGTTATTCTTTGAGATATTACATAAATTATGAAAAATATTTTGTATTTCACGTAAGACTTAAATACCGAGCAATTCTGTTTGCAATACTCATATTCAATAATAATAATAATAATAATTAATAAATAACGATCAAGATGATGAATAAAATAAAACGCTTGGTTTCATTAAAAAATATCTTAATATTAATTGCAATTTCGTCATTTACATTTTTAATTAAAGTTGAAGTTTTACCGGAAATGACAACAAATTAGCAAAATATATATAGTAAATTGAAAGAAACGATCTAAACAACAGTATAAGTTTGGTATGGCTATCAAAATTTGAAGATTAAAAATGTTTTGTTTGAGAATCCTTTAAGACACCAGTTACTTAAAATATTTAATTGAAAATTGTAGCGAGCGGTAATACTGGCGAACCGGCTGGTCGCCAAAGGCGGCTAGTATATGATAATTTTAATTACGGTAAATCAATCTTATGAAATACGAGAGTGCAAGAAATTTTGTCATTATAAGATCGCTAAGTAAAAATCCTAGCTTGTCACAAGGAGAAAGTCTATCCTCTCTATTTAAATCGGAAGTATTAATAAAATATTATGACAATCGGATGCATTTTTTCTTACTTTGATTTCCTACATTTTTTGCCGCTGACGAATATTTATATATTCTAAAATTGCAATAACTTGGATGGCAATGTTTGGATTGTTTGATTCAAGAAAAGTATGATCAGTAACAACTGAATGCTGTCGGCATTTTGAAATTTGCGAGTGCGCCTCCAAATGCATTATTTTAGGGAAAATATTGATAACATGATGTAACACGAAAACTACTCGGATTGATTTAAAATTTTACATATCCTATAAATAAAATGGTCTCGTCCTTCAATTTATACACAAATTTATTATATACATAACTTATTTGAGCAGTTACGTGGCCAAAAAGAAGACACTTTTGAACACTAACTCCGATTTATTCCATCCCAGAAGGCATATATGTACAACAAAGAATGGTAAGAAATACATCAGTCTACATCGCTACACAAGAGCAGAAGAGGAAGATACCAAAATTTTTCCCTCAGTGATTTTATACTATGAGATTTGATAGGGATTTCTTTGAAACGTGTCGATTTAGGCGAGGGAATTTAGGTATCTTTAAAAGAATGTGTTAAGCATTTTTATACTTTCGCTCTGATCGTGAGAACTGCTCAACTTACAGTTTTACAGAGCGCGTGTAGGATTTATTAAATAAAAAATAGGAATTGGATCAGGAAATAAGATTACATTTTAGAATGAGATTAATATTGATAAAAGTTAGTGAATGACGTTAAATTAAAATAAAAATTAAGAAATTAATTAGGATCATATGCTATATATACACGCCATACTTGGTAGCTCTAGGTCTATCGATCGAGCCTGCAGAGCGCCAATAGACACACGTACGTGCATATTTTTTCTATCAGTAAAGATTACTATGGCTGCAAGTGTAATGAATTTTTAAATGCATGTGTGGCACATCAAAAACAAAATCGATTTAAAAGACAGTGCGGGTATCATTGGAAATTCTGGATATTATAAAAATATTTGTAATACAGTAATTTGCCCATTAAGCAAGTGCTACATCCAAGGTACTAATTATGTCAAGTTTAGTTGAATTTATACGACTCATTTTAGCGCAACACGAGGATTATTTTGGAATGAACCCCACAATATTGAACAGTGGTCATATGATGAAGACACTTGAAAAGGCACTTACACTCTAAACCTCCACTCCAAATCAGCGGAAGGATGCACCGATTTAAAATGTACCAACCCGTTTTAATAGCGGTTCTTGTTCGATGTTATTGGTTTTCGAAACTGGTCAATCAAGTTGAATCTGACGGTATAGAACCTTCCGATCCCGAAGTAAAGACTTTACCATCAAGACATAGTGGCTCAAATTTCAAAATTCCGCAGCCTGTTTGGTAGAAGAATTTTAAGTTGTAGATTATACAGAATGCGTAATGTTGTATAAATGCATATTACGCTATGCTGAATGTCTGACTAAGCCTTTAATATATATCGACTTACCGTCTTTACCGAAATAAACAATTCTCTAAAAATAAATGTATTAATTTGTGTGTTTAGGATATTTTTCAAATCATACTGGGGAAAAATCATTTTAATATATTGAGCATTAATAAATCTTTAAACTAATCAAAACCTTACTCCTGTTGGAAACAACTTGTAAAAAGTTGCAATCGATTTAAATAAAATTCGTTAGACACGATTAATCTCACTAAATTTCATTTGTTGCCTTCAGAATTGAGTAGAGACCTTCATACTCACCTTATGATTGAAATATTTTAAATATTGAAGCTAAAGCATCATTAAAAACACAATATAAATATTACTTACCTCAAAAGGGGAAAAAAAATTGTGCATCAACTACATTTCACAATTAATACACGAAGAATTTGTAACAGAATCACATCCTCACAATACAATGCAAACATGACTTTTTAACGCAGTTATCGAACTGCACATGTGTAAGCATAAGGAATTTCTCCTACTACACAATGTCAGGGTCGTACTTGTGTCGCTCCCACGTTCTTCTCGTGTCGTTGGGGTGGATTCCATTTGACGCGTCATTCCCCAGGAAGAAACGCATCGATCCCGCATTCCTGGTCAAGCAAGGAATTCTGTTCCTGCAACACGGTTTACCGAGTGGGGAGGGTTGAAGATTTGGTATTGCACAAAAAAGTGGAAATTTGAACGATATATATTTTTATAACAACCTATTCCTTATATTCCATTACACAGCAGCTTACTTTAGTGATTGGTATACATGTAAAAGTATGGAATACCCATCAGCGGCAAGTGTAAGGCAAGACGTAAAAGCCATGCAGATTTCCAAAATAGATTAAAACTAATTCACTAACACTCGACTGGACAATGAATTTTGGTGCAAATCCTCTCCTTAGGTATTTATTAGCACTGATGGTAGGGGGGAGGGGCGTTGACTTTATTTGCCTCAGAGAAATGTAAAATTTATTGAGGAAGGTCAATACTTTGAAATTCTTAAAACATTTTTTAAGAGCTTACTGTTCCTTCAGATCTGTCGTAAAATCCCCCTACATCATGAAGGATAGCCATGCCACTGATGGGTCTATGTTTACTGAAGGGAAACAAATCCTCAACAAAGGAATGAGATAGCCCTATTATAATGACAAAAGTTTCAAATTTTGAAGGAACTCGCAACATTTTTTTGTAATCATTCCACACATTTACTCCGCCACATTCTCGTGTATTTATAAATGATTCAATCATTACATAGCGGAACTTATTGGAAATGGGCAAAATGTGTGCCATCAATCAGCCCCTTGAAATTCTCAGGATTTTTTTTAATATAATAGGGTTCCAGAATAACTCAATTTCATGAATCTGAAAAACAAAAGGCCAAAAGATATAGGAAACAGCATATATAGTACTCATTTCTTCCACTTGCAATCCCCATGCGCTAATATGTTTGAGTAAAATGGCGTCATAATTGTTATAATTTATTCAGATAAAAGCTGTTCCATCAGGAAAGTAATATTTTGATATAATCCAAAATAAGGCAATAACAAAATCTAAGAAAATCTATTTTCTCCCATTCAGTTAACAGTTCTAGTTTTATTTTTGTAATTTAAGAAAAAAAAATAACCTCGTGAATAAATAAGAAAGAAGAGAAACTAAAATAACAGGTTTTGTTTGTCAGTTTATAATACCATAGTTAAGTGCACTGATAAATCCCAATTTGGAATATTTTTTTTCACATTTCCAATGCTTACCATATTTTTTGTATATCCGGTTCTAAATCGACGTTTCCCTTGTAAGCATTACAATTCTAAATCTGGCGGTTAAAAAGGTACAGTGAACAGATTACTTTTTTTGTTCTAACATTTTCGTTTAACTTTAAAACAAATTTATTCAACACAACGAAAAATTCATCCCATTATAGGAATTTGGAAATAATATTACATCACTTATGTATGTACAACTGCATTTTAATTAACTTCTGAAAGTTGATAGAATTCAATCTTTCTTTTACTGATAAAACGCTAAACATGAGAGTACTTAAAGAACCATCTAAAGGATCTAAAAATGAAGTGACATTATGGTTTTCATTGGATTTCAGAAATACAGAAATAATTCGAGGACTTTTGAACTTCAAAGCAAAAAATATGCCGCTCAAGTTAGTTTAATGGGTAACACTTGAAGATCGAATAAGTTCTTTGCTTTCAACTTAGTCGTAACTTTCGTAAAAGAAAATTCAGTTTTTACTAATACTTGCTGCCTGTAGTAATTCTTCCGCTCACGTTAAATAAATTTGCTATATCAGATTTCCAATGTTATCTAAGTAACCGAAAATGTGTCAGAACCTAATGTCTTCATATGTTGATGGAATCCTGATTTTAACTGCCTTTATCAGCAAAAACTATTATGAAGTCGGTGGGAAACAAGACATAATTTACGTTACCTTCTAGCAAATGCGAAAATAGCATTTTTAAGCAGAATAGGAGAATTCATTGCATGAGTGCCGAAATGACGGTCCATCCACAATGACGTATCGTTTGTAGGTGGTTTTGTTCATGGACCTAGATCCACAAATGTCCGTTTCAAAAAGTGAAAGGCAAATGCCTTCGTTAAGGGATTTAGGGATTTTTTGGATGTGAAATACGTCTTGAGAGCAGCTTAGTTGAAAATTTAAAAGAGAATAAGTTCAAAGAGGTCTTGTACCTTGTTTCCTGGCACAGCCTCGTGATTTTTAATTGAAATGGATAAGATAAAGGCTCAGTTCCAATATACGGCCTCTGCCAAATTGGCGAGAAATTTGGCGATAACCGGTAATTTCTGGCTGCCGTCATCGGCATATGTACTCTTCTTTATGGTAACCTTAGAACATATTCAGTGTTTTTATAAGGAGCAGCTCACATATACAGCTATTATCTTTTATAAACTATGCTTTTAAAATGAAAAAAATATGAATGTTTTCATGAGAACATATTTAGCATTAAATTAAGAAATCATTTTAAAAATTAATTTCGTCATCATCATTTAATATTAATTTTGAGCATTTCATTATACTTAAAAGCAAATGAGCATTTCATCATGCTTCATTTTCCTTATAATTAAACAAATCGTTTCATTTGGATCTTTATCATAAATATTTCAATACCCCACCTCTGACTTACTCTCGTGTATTTTGTCAGACCTAGGATTAAACTTAACATGGCTTCAAAAATTAGAGTCAATCACAACATTTATCTGAATTATTTTTTAAAAAAAGGGGGGGGCAGCGTCACCACCTGACTTATAGTCTAGTGTATTTTGTCAATCTTGGAAATAAGCTTAACCTGGCTTCAAAACTTCCGAGTAAGAATCACAACATCCTAAACAAACACGCATTATTGGCGACTTCTTGGCGAAACAAAATGGCGCCAATAGGCCGTATACGGGAGCTGCTCCAAGATAAACTCGTTATGGTTCAAGTGTGTTTTGTCATTTAAAATAATTCTAGATAGTATGAACTCACATAGAAAACAATACAAGTTTCATTACATAGTATAAATAAATTCATTCATTCTAGATATCGGTTGTGCATATCTGTGTAGATCAAAAGAGGCAGTCAATACGTTACAAGTGTTTAAAAGAATCAGTTTTCAATAACAAATTTATTATCTAATGTGGGATAACCTTTAAGTCATGACTGAAATAGTAAAAGTCACTGTTTCTATTTTGTATCAAAATTTTCTTAATGATTTTCATATGAAGTTGCAGATATCTGGATCCTCTCAAATTGTTTATTATCTTAGAAACTGAAACACAAGGTGACGACGTTAAAGGCTTGCTCAAAATATAATATTGAGCCCCAAAAGGCAATTTAAATTAGAAGATGATGAATATACTGATTTTTAATTTGAACTCTTAATTATTCGCTTTTAATCAAGTTATTAAATGAATTGCGCAATTTTATTTCATCAAAACAAAAGAAATGGCGATTTGCATATGTTGCGCAAAGAGCGAGAAAGTTTCACTTTTTTTTTATCATGCGAAAAACATTGCTACATTTCCTTCAAATGTATTTATTGAGGGCAAAGTAAATATTGACTTATATGATTATTTCTTGAAATATTTGTTGCAAATGTTTTCTAATTTTGTTTACTCGAACATCTTAGAGAACCACAGAAAAGAAGAAAGCACCTGAATTGCGAAATAAGTGAGAATCAATTTCTTTTCTCGAAACTCGGACATGATTTCAGCATTTTTAAAAGTAAAGACTTGAAAGTAGAATTTTTTTTTTATATGGGCCAACTTAAAATAATTTAAACCCCTTAAGGTATCATTGCAAAAAAGAAATAGAAACCCTGAATCTTGAGCTCAAAAGCATGATCCTTTTAAATAACACAGACAAGCCTCCAATTCAGTAAAGTTTATTAAACAACGAAATTTCTTCAAATAACTTGACCTTGAAAAATATGCTCATATAAATTGTTTTTCATAATACGAAAGAAATTCTATGCAACGAACTATTATCCACCGTCTTTCCATCCAACTTTCCGTGAACTTTCATTTGTCGAAGTTCCAGCAAAATCATCAACCTCATCAGCTGATTAAAAACGCCAGCACCCAAAAATACATGGGAACTGTTGAAAGCACAGAACAGTAACTTTCTCCACGTTGATGAAAACATTGTGACTGTCAGATGTCCTACAGAGCATGAAATATTTCAAATGTAACAGTGAGCAAAGTTAATAATGAAGAGGTTGCCAGCAAGAAGAGATATACTAATAATATTTGATGCAATGTGTGGCCAATTTGTTTCGAAAAAATGTTACATTTTTCAATCTTTATGAAACCTTTTTACACAATGCTAAGTATGCATCAAAATCAAAGTATGTTTTCGGTTTTTCTCGTTTTCACCCAAATTTACAATTTATATTTAACGAATTTTCTTTACAGTGAAATCATTTAAAAGGGGCGATGAATGTTCAGTATGACCACCACTTTTATAAATTGAACCACCATAAGTCATTTCATATTAAGCATTTTGTAATCGCACGATTAACAACGACACCTTTCCTGCCAAAGATTCAATCAGATCTTCCTAATTAATATCTTTGCCTAATGACAATAATATTTACAATATCTGAAAAAAAATGCAGCTTTTTCTTAGAGAAATACCAAAGTAAAGTCTCAATTCTTTTCTTCGTCGCTTAACTACAAGTTCGTATAAATAAAAATGGTTACTTATAATTTTAATTTTCTTCAACCTGTTCTAATGTTATTCTATTTTTTTTCCTTAATTTTTACAGGTACACTGACCAGAACTTCAAAGACAGCTTAGAATCAAATATGTTAAAAATCTCATTGATATGTTTTATAAAATTCACTTGAAATGTTAAGGAGTTTTCTATTAACTCTGGTATTTTTAATATTCTTAAAATATTTATCGGATTTCAATTTTTAATACACTTTGATGTTTTTATGGCTAAATATTCGCCATTTTTGAAGATTCTTCTATTTCATCTCAAGAAGCACTAACTGGTGTTTCCCAAACAAATATTAAAAAGCTCAATTTTCGTCCACACATGACTTGACCACTGAAATATAATTCTGCCATACGAAAAATTTATAATTCGCTTATCAGTTAATTAAAAGTTCGCAGAAACTGCAAGGTTTAGGTTTTAAAAAGAAAATTTTCTAGAAATGTTTCATTAAACGCTTTTGCAAATATTACTTTATAAAAAAAATAAACCTTATTAAAAAATCGAAAACTACTCTACTTGATCAGTGCGAGTTATTTTGCAAAAGGAAATGAATTCGAATCTGATTTAAGACTTTATGCACATCTTCGCGTCATTAGAAATTTAAGGCTTCAAAATGTAAGTGCAGTCGCAATCTAGAAATAAGAAACTTCATTCAAAATATTCTGCTAATCCACATTTTATGTAAAATTTAAAAACTGAAGAAATAAGAGAATTTTAAAAAAAATGCTAATACTACATATCCAAAACTGATATTAAATGAAACCTACTTTTACGCACGAAAATCTTGCAAAAGAAATCACCGGTCACGCTTTCAGAATTTCTTAAGTAGCATTTTATTTCTAGGATTGGAGTAACTCATTAGCTTAGAAAATATTCCCTTCACATGTGTGGATAAAATCATGCAATCAAAATATCAAGCGTCAACGCAACCTGCCACAGTGTTTTTAGGATTGGACTGAAACACAGGTTAGTTTCATTTATTTCGAGCAGTGAAAATTTTTTTAAAGATTTCCTCGTACTTGCTAATACAGAATATTATCATTTTAGTCAAATTATTTTGCACTCTTCCAGTAAAAGTTCAATATTTCTAAGGCTAAAAGAAAATTGTTCTTACAATTTGACTTTTAAATGCACTTCTATTCAGGGCGGGTGGGGGGGGGGGCAATATTCTGTTTGCTTGTAACTGTTTTTGAACTTGGAAGCCTAATACAACACTATCTGTGCATTCTGTGTATTTGAATCTCTCCCTCTCTCCCTCCCTCCCTCTCTCTCTCTCTCTTAGCCGGCATTATGTTTTAATTTAAATTTTCGATTGTTGCAAATAAACGTTTTAGTTATTTGTTGCCCAATGGTGCCTTATGATTTAGAGACACTATACACCCCCAACCACATGCTTTATAATGTCGAAGCTAATAAAACTGAAGTGGCACGATTTTATTTTTCGATTAGATTTATCATTTTGTTTGCCCTTTTCTAACAGAGAAAAATATAAATTGTATATTTTCTCTTATTTCAGTACCACTGCTTCTGTGAATACAAAAATTCAAGCATCTTCTTATAAACAGAACAATCTACATAAAATATGATTACAAAAAAATACAATTATTTATTAACTGAGAAATTTTTCTCTAAATATCTCTATTAATCCTGATTAACTTATTTATTCAGCTGCTTAAAAATATTGGATAATGAACATTCGAACTAACTGAAATCATTGATTTTTCGTTTTAATGCTGAGAATAAGTTAAATGGCGAGAAGTGCTGCTGGATGCATGCGGTCTTATGGGTCTCCATTTTTAAGTGTTAAGACACAAACATCTGCTAGTTAAATAGTCTAAAAAAAGTGCTTTTTTTTTTTTTTTTTTTTTTTGTCGTCCTGTGTAAAAGGTTATTTTTCCTCTTATCTTTATTTTTACAGAAAAGTTTTGCATTATAGACATTTATATTTGTATTTCAAGCATACTGAATACCTTTCAAAAATGCATAGAAAGATATTTTTATTATAACATGTTTCAGGAGAAATTAACATGTAAAACTTCAAAACAATACCACGTCAAACCATACGAACCGAGCAAGGAAATGCTAAATCGATCGTATAATTTCGTCATACCCAACACCTTTCCTTTTCGTCTGTCATAAAACAGCCAAATACGCAGGTGTTCTTCCAAGTTTTTTCTGTATTTTTTAGAATATATTATTAATGTATATACTTCAAAAATTTGAATACTTGCTATTCGAAAACTTGACTACTCGGCAAAGCTATAATATGCATTATTTTGCTTAAAAGCCATTATCATTTTAAGGCAATAAACGAGAGAAATTGTATGTTTTATACACTTAAAAAACATTTTTCCAATGAGCAGAAAATAAAAAATTTTGCCAGTAACTAAAAAGTTTTGCTTAGCCATTATTCTGCGAATTGCAGCCACCAATACAAAAAAATATGAAATTCATCCATAATTGTTCGGAAAATATTAACTTTCTTTCAAAAATAAAAAAATATTTTACATCTTTTTTTTATATTTTGATTTAAATTTCCTGAAGACCAATTGCTTTGTTAATAAAAATATTTTTAAAAACTTTCACCCTGACCACAGGAATATTATGTGCTTAAATGTTTCAAATTCCTTTGTAAGAATTTCAGGTAGCTTTAAAGCATATCGTAAGCAGCCGTAAATTTTTCTTCAAACTTGCTCAAAACCGTCTATAATTCATTTTTTTAAAAAAAGGATAAAATTGTATTTCTGCCATTTAAATAATTATAAATTAGCAAAATGACCCCAACATATTTCAGAAAGCACATTTCAACAAACTACTTTTAAGATTTAATATATTTCGGCACTGGATAACATGGTTAGGGAAACTATTCAACATGAGGCTTTATTCTTCGAAAAGCCATACATAATACATATTTCAATTAGAAAAGACTGACAATCTTGTACAATTTCAAATGACTGACAATCTTGTACAATTTCAAACAAAATCACATTCATTTAATGGACTACGACCTGAGTAAAAAAAAAAGTTTAATCATCTGCCAATGAATCATTAAATTATTCAATCTGCCAATGAATCATTAAATTATTCAGCAGTTTGTTTTCTTAGTTATGGCCATAGTTAATATTTTTAAAGATAGTTGCTTGCTTATAGAATAAAGGGAAATCGTTCTTGTTTGCAGTGTTTAACGCATAATTTTGAACAAGGTTTATATTGAAGTGATAGAAAAGTCAGCAACAGAAATATATTCTTACACTGATATACTACAAAGGATATGGACAAAAACTCGGAATCCTATAAAAATTTTAGCATGAAAACATTCTCAGTCCTAGTACAAATATTTTGTTTTATTCCATAAATCACCAATTATATCATTTGAAAGAAAATTACGATCATAACAGAACTTCATTTTCCTTTCTACTATTTGTAATATAGGAATATTTAAATAGGCAAATTTAAAACTATTTGAGACTTATCAGCCTATCAAACGAAATATCATAAGCTCATTTCATCAAGCTATTGATATGGAACAACTAGTTCTTTGACGCAAATGTATATTTAATTGATAATGCAAAGCAATACGCAATTAGAACTAATGCATTCTTCTCACTTTTTTTTATGACTGCAAGTGGAAATTAAAGCAGTTTAACAATGCGTCAGCAAAATTTACTACTTAAAAAAATTAATAAGTTTTTCACGGGCATTTTCCAATGGCGTTAAGGCTTCATCACGTTTTTCGCGAGACATTTATCACAGGCTTCAATTAATTGAAATATAGAATATGAAGCATTCATGAAGGCTAGAAAGGTATAGCCATTCTAAATATTTTTAAACTCTAATGGTTTAAAAACTTATACCGAATCCGATTTCTATAAAAAATTGTCAATGCAAGATTCCAAATTCAGTTTTGATCATTTTCAGTTTAATGAATTCGACCCATTACGCAGTGAATTTATTTTAATGAATACTAATCAAAGATCTTAAGAGAATTCTCCTGATGAATAGGTGCTGTTCAACATGCATGTATTCACAGGACGTGTGATGGCCCGATAAATAAAATAGTTTAAGGATAAATAGTGCAAAAAAATGCTTCACTATCAAAATTGTTTCCACCATAACGTTTCAATAATTATAAATATTTTTCTTTCGGCGATAGCTCATTACAAAGTGCAACTGTTCGTAGAAAACAGAAGTTTATGATTTCACCACTTTAAGAACGGATACAAGTGGCTGTCTTATTTAGTTTATATTATATTATATTATATATATATATATATATATATATATATATATATATATATATATATACAAAAATTGCACTTTTAATTTTTGATGAAGTCAGGTTGCTCAAATAGCTAGTCTTTAAAATAAAATCTACACATTACATTCATAAAAAAAGTTACTTTAAAAAATTGTTAAATTAAATGTTACAAATAAAGCCTTCGTATTCATATAAATAAACAAATTCACAATGAAATGATAGAATATATTTTAATTCAATCACTTTCCTTAGAAGTTATATTCTCATTACTTTAAAAATTCCCTTAATAGCTACACAAAGTTTCAAAATGCACTAAAATAAGTGCAGTATAAATTCAGATTTGCTGACATTTGTTGTTACTCTTTTTTAAATATATATTTGAAAATTAAGTTTAAAGAATGTAGTAGATTATGACTCCAAAATCTTTTCCCAATGAAAAAAACTGACTGCCATCACACAGAAATCTAGAAGCAAACATATTTTGACCTTTCACTCTTAAATATTGTGAAAGTGTCAGCGAGTAAAAAAAAGAAAGCCTAAGATATTACAAATTTCATACGAGTGTATAGTTAAAATAACATTAAAAATGTAATTCAAATTACATTTATCAAACAAAGTATAGATATATTAGCTCTTAATATAATAAATTCTCTAATTTATATCTACGGCAAGGAAAACCAGTCTTTTCTTTTAGTTACTTTTTAAAGTTTTTTAATAAGAATTAAAAATTTATAATATATATCTTAGAATATTTTGAAAATTTTTAAGGCAGTCAATTTTTTCATGAGTTAAACTTTTGACCTCTATATACAAAACTTTTTTTCTTATTATAGAATTCAAGAACAGCACAATTAATAAACAGCATATCAAAATAATTTACAGCAAAATTCATATAATTTAAAAGTTTCTGTATTTATCATTTTTTTTTCTTTTACTCATTTTTTTCCATTTTTTTTCTTTCTTTTTTTTTCTTTTACTCATTTTTTTCCATTTTTTTTTCTTTTCTTTTTTTCTTTTACTCATTTTTTTTCCTTTTTTTTTCTTTTTTTTTCTTTTACTCATTTTTTTCCATTTTTTTTCTTTTTTTTTTCTTTTACTCATTTTTTTCCATTTTTTCCATTCTTTTTTTTTATTTCTCTTTTTTTCCATTCTTTTTTCTTTTTTTTATTTCTTTTTTATATTTTTTATATTTTTCTCATTTTTTTCTATTTTTTCTTTTTTCATTTTTTTCTTATTTTCTATTTTTCATTTAACAGATAAAACATTAATACGGGATTTTACAATATGGAAACTGTTCTTCAGTAATATATTTGACAAACAATATAATTACATAAACTGGATACAAACAATATTTTTTTCAATTTTAAATTCAAAATGGAAGTTATACAACAAACAGTTCTAAAGCATCTTATTCTAAAGCTTATACATAGTTCTGGAAATATTTTGTTTGCCAGAACTATATCTCAGATTTTAATTTGATATACTCGCATTCTCACATTTGGTGCGAATGCACATTTTGTTATTTTAAATACTTTTATAGAATACATTTTTAACAAAATACAAATCAAAAATGCATTCAATTATTTTGTATCATACAAAAATATTTCTTGAAAGAAAGGCTCGACAAGTTTTCTTATTTCGCGATAATGCGCCGAAGCTTGCACAGAAATTAAACTCAGAGTGATTACTTTCCAGAAAGCTCGGTACATACGAGCAAGCAAGCAATCCGATTCAAATTTTACACAATATGCATCTTCATTTTCAATATAATATTGTAATTACAAACTGGCACTCCAAAATACAACCTCATTTAATTTAATTTTTTTTTTTTGCGTTATTATTGTAAAAGTGCTCATTCTTTACTTTTGAAATTAACGAGAGTAATTTTTTTTTAATTTTATGTTAGCGTTATTTTATAAGAATTCTACTAAAATTTTAGTATTTTTACCGTTTAAAAACAAATAAAATCAATATTATCATTTAAAAATTCACACAAATGCTTTATTAGTTAAAATATTCCGAGTTTTTCTGCAAGCATAAATATTAAATTTTTTGCACCAATGTATAATATTTTTCAATAAAACAATGCTCAATCAACATATGATTAAATTGTAAATTTCATATTGGGGAATTTCCTCTTACATGATGAATAATTTTAGAATTTCTTCTATACCATTACCAATTTATTAATGTTACATTCAATACTGTCCTTTTTTATTCAGCAGAAAATACCATTTTTGAAAGCTGCATCACCATAGAAGCGTTTTACAGTAGAGAATAAGTAAAAGTCATTAAGCATTCGCTGTTCAAATATTTCAGGTTAAACAGTTTTGTGTCTTCTGATCACATTTCAGACTTCAATGTCGGTCAATAAGCACAGAACAAATATCGAAAAAGTTAGTTGATGTATTTAAGGAGCTGCTAATTTTATGGAAAGAAGAGATCTCTCCACAAGAAGTTTATGAAAGTTCGCTTGCATTCGTAGCCAGATGACTTGAGAGATGATTGATAAATAATCGTTTAAAAGCCATTTTCAAAGGACGAAGCAGGCGAGTGTAGTAAATACAGAAAGTTGATCGTTGAAGGTAGCAACACAAACCATTACTATTTTTTTTTAACATCAGCAGTGTTGCAATAGATCTTTCCATCAGTTTCGTACGACATAAGAATTAGAATAGCATGAGAATTCATTCTATCAGTCATGTTTCACTAACCCACCTTAAAACCATTCATTACAATCGTGGAAAAAAGGTCACTGGTTAACGGAGGAAGTGCATCAGAAACAGTCTAATATAGTCGCAATTATTCTATGTCCAGCAAACTTCAGATTGACGACACGGTTGACTAAGTTCGCTTACTCCCAGTGACTTCTAGAAATGTCCGATGTATATTCTGTAAAATCGGCACGTACCAAGCACATCAATGTCAGATTATGGTTTGAAGAGATAATTTCCTTCAGCTCGATCGATAAATAGATTTTACCGATCTATGAATGGCAGAGATTTCTGATCCAATCAATACATATTGTTGAAAGCTATTAAAATTTCTGTGGCATAGTTACATTTATCTGCACGCAAATCCAAAGAAGGTTTTTTCGATGGAAAACTTGGAAGATTCCCCCACAGACACTTTTGGGAGGACAAGAGAAATTGTCTACAAAAATGGATACAATTCTTAGTCCACAAAGGTAGACCGATTCATCCAAAAGTATCCAACACCTTCCAGCTGCCGAGGCTTCAGTTTTATGGTAATCGGGTGTCAACGTTAAGAAAGAAAATATTCTACGAAGTTTGGGCCGTGTTCTTCATAAAATTCTCCAAACAGCTATAATGTCATCACAATGGTGCTTGTTTATGGAACCTCTTTTGATTCAGGCAGTTTTTTTTTTTTTGTGCGTGAACACGAACTACGCATTTAAATTATTTTCGATCACAACACTCATTTTACTACTATGTTAGAAGTAAATACGAACACGACCCAGTCCAGATTCTTGTACGCTGATTGTTTCGATTTGGTTCGTAAATAACAGTTTCCATGTGAGAGTAATCTTTGCAGCTCTTGAGCAGCAGTCAGTCAAACTTTCAAACAATTGCAACATGAACGACTGTTAGAAAGCATTTTGGCAAGTCAGAGATTCAATCAATAGTCTCTCTCCTTTATATTTCATGACATTTTCAAGTAAATAACTTCTGATGCTGCAGCTCTCTAAAAATGGCATTTATATTTCAAATCGATCATTTTAAAATTTTGGAAGACATTTCTGTCGAATATTGGTATGTGTATAAATTACATACATAAAAAACAGATTCAAATCATTTAAAGATTTACAAAAATATTTTAACCACTGTATTACTTCTTGAACACCATCAAATGAACAAAAGGAGCATCTTCAAATCTCTTAAAACATAATATCTATGGATACTTTTTATAAATATATCTATGGATCATGCAATAAATTTTTCAGGAAAATGTACCTTAATTATAACACAAAGTTCCAACTTAATTTGAAAACATTTTGAGCACAACATTTAAATCATTTTTAGCAATTTTAAACATGCTAAAAACTTATTGTCTGAAAAATTGTTTTAATGCTATACAAAATGAGCACCAAACAATACAAAGTAAGCTGCAAACAAATTGAGCATTTTTATACTTTACTATAATGCAAATCTCAACTTACGAACTAGCTTATAATCCATTTTTTAATTTCGAGTTAATTTTTCAATTTTTTTTTTAATTTCGAGCTCACTTTTTTAAATTTCGAGCTCATTTTTTTTTTTAAATTTCGAGCTCACTTTTTTAAATTTCGAGCTCTTTTTTTTTTTTAAATTTCGAGCTCACTTTTTTTTTTTTTAATTTCGAGCTCACTTTTTTAAATTTCGAGCTCATTT
>JAPMOR010080958.1:157522-173011 GCA_026543865.1 Argiope aurantia | reverse complement strand
AAATTTCGAGCTCACTTTTTTTTTTAATTTCGAGCTCACTTTTTTTTTTAATTTCGAGCTCACTTTTTTTTTTAATTTCGAGCTCACTTTTTTTTTTTTTAATTTCTAGCTCACTTTTTTTTAAAATTGAGCCCATTTTAATTCCAAATTCATTTATTTTGAAGAATTTATTTAAAATTAAATTATTCGGAATTTAAACAATTTCTGGGAATTTAATGCAATATGTTCAAAACTTTACAGAATCGCTCAATTTGCAAGCACAACTGATAAAAGTATATTTAAAAAAATTACACATTGGCGCAAAATTTTGATTTAATTTTCAAATATTGCATTTTGGAGTCTCAGTCTGTAAAAAATAATTTTACATACAATATTAATGCAATTAATAGTGAAATTCTAGAGTCACAAAATTTAATATCAATACTTGAAAAAACTTTGGAGTCATTTTATACTTTGAAAAAGTTTTCTTTCCATTAAAATTTTAAATACTTTTCAAAAAATTACGTTTGATTAAGATAAAGATTTTTCATAGATTATAAAACGCTTTTACTCGAAAACATATTTTGAAGAAATATATATACATTTCTTTTATATATATTTTTTATTATGATAGATAATTAAACGCGTTAAAAAGGGATAAAAGTAATAGAAACAGAACTATTATTGAGTTCCGCTTAATCAAATTTAATTTATCAAGAGATTTTAAAGATTTCAGTGAACTGATTCATCAGTGTATATTTGAGAAGCAAAAGCGTTATCGTTAAATAAGTTCACAGAACTAAATGAGCAACCTTGATAAACATTTATTGAATTGATCAAAATAGGCAACATTTATAATTCTGGCACATTGATAGTATTCATAATTAGCCACAAACAGTTCAGTTTTCTAAAATGCAGGTCAAAAGGTTTTTAAATATAACTTATTGCCCTTGAGAATGCATGGGACGATGATTTTGCTTCCGTGAAACGCTTATTCAATTATCAGTTCATATTATTGCTCTCGTTAACAGTGAAGTGACCCGAGGCTAAGAATAGCTAAGAGGAGAATATTAAAAAATTCGGAGTTTTATGTGGGAAAAAGAAATGACTAAATTCAGCGACACTATATCACATTTCACAATGATTAGTTTTTCTTACCCAAAAATTTAGAGCGATTTAATGACAAACAAATTTTGCCGAATTCAGTAATTCTATTTTATAAATATTCTTCTTGCCATTATTAAAGGTAATTTTTTTTCTCTCTAAACAAGAATTAAAAGGAATCGCATTGAAGGCTTTCAAAAGAAACGTATCCGACTAATTCAGATATTATGTGCATAACACCCTGGACAAAGTTAGGAATTTAATTTTGCTAAAAGTACTAAAGTTAATTTTGAACTTAAAGACAATTCACTGCTAAATTGGTCGGTCAACAGGACATCTTCAAATTATTTATTTTTATTTTTAGAAATTTTAACGAAATCAATCTGTGGTTTAATTGTACAGCATGAGAATTAAAATTTTGCTCGCCTAAAAAAAATAAATTTTCCAAATGAAAACAACTGTGTAAAATAAGATGGATCATTAATGTCGTGTAAACAGCAGAATTTCACGAAATTAACGTTCCATCCTATTATTCAAAAATCAGTTCGTTTTTAATAAAGTGTTGTATAAGAATTTTACTAATCTGATTAAACAACGCAGATCGTAACAAGAAAATAATTTCACCTAACTTTGATGTTTACGGTAAAGACTTCTTTTCATGCTTAACTACTTCAAAAAAAACCGCACAAGTATTTTTAGTTTTCATTCACTGTTTAAGTATGTTTTGAGCGGTGCAATATGACATCAAATTTAAAAGAAAAGTTTCCACGTACTCTTTATAACAAAATTTTAATAACGTAAATTATATTTAGGACATTAGATGTTTTCTTTACAGCTAATTGAATAAAAATCATCCCAGGCGAATCATTTCGAGAGAGAAGAATGCATTGATATCGGTAGATTTCATAACTATTTTTGCGATTATATAGCGTCATATCTTTTTAAAAATATGTAAAAAAGAAAAATATTTCTAACTTATTTGAGATAAATCTGCATTTGAACTGAGAAGTTTCTATGCGTCAACACGAACATTTTGATGACATACAACCACCGATTTTCTTCCTTCAGGTTTTTGAAGAGAAGCATTAATCCAAGAGATTCTATTCCTGAAACTTGTTAAAATGGAACAAAACAATTTTATAACTAATTAAACAAATATGGACTTTTAAAAAAATTAATAAAAAAATGGATAATTAAATGATTTTCGTCAAAATAAGAAACTCGTGAAAGCACTAAGCTATGATTTTAAAAATAATTTAGATCCATAAGCAGATGATTAATATTTGTTAAAACTGTTAGGAAATTTCGGCATTAAGGTTCTAAATTCCAAATTTTTTTGTCTCCCGTACTTTATTGAAAAATGATGCAATGCATTTTGAACCTGCCATTGTGCGTCCTTAGTTCCAGTAAATCACTTCACTTGACATTAGACATATAACTAATCGGTATCCTATATGACATTTATTTAACCGGTAACCATGGCTAATATGCAAATATAAGAAGACATGATATAAATACGCGTCATTATGTTTGTAATATGGTTCGATGCTGGTTTCGGGTCCTGTAAGGACCGTTTATGTATTTATAAGTTTTCCCCGTCATATCTGTAAATAGTTCATCATGAGTTAAATTTTATTTCCTCTTAATAAATTGTGTTTAAATTAAACCTTTCCTTTTGTCGGACCCAATCTTTGGGGACTTTTTATTTGTCATCATTTCCACTGCAGTACTCTAATGTCAAACGGCTGAATCCCCAGCCGTTATATAAGATATCACTTTAACAAAAACTATCGACAAAATCGCCAATTCCAAATTAATGCTCATTTTGAAAAGGTTTTAAATTACAAAGAAACCGTCTTGTCTCCTATCTGCAAATTTAATAAAATTAAGATTTGCTTTTAAAAGTAATGGTAAGTATTTTTAAAGTAAGGTTGCATGGCAATATGCTTTTTTTTTTCTTTTAATATAATACACATAATAGATCAAGTGCTTTCAAGAAACGAAGGAATTCAAAGAAATACATAATCATTTTAAGTATTGCGTCAATATTGACACAAGACATTTATATTAATATTTTATAGTCTGAATATGCAGCTTTCGACATGGAGTAAAACAGAATCTAGGGATTTTAGTTAAAGGAATTTGAAACACGTTTCGCATTATCTTATTTTCATTGACGAAAAAAGGCCATTGTCCGCTAACGAGGGAAAAAAAACCATTGAAAGATGTCATTTGCAAATTCATTCTATTTGTCAATATTAAAGGTGCATTTTTGAAACTAAGAAAGGATAAAATATCGAAATGAACCAGTCAAATAAAAATCGATATTTTGGGCCGTTTTTAGACACGGTACTCCCTTAAATCTGCAGCAGCTGACTGAAGGTTACATTTAAGGCGAGTGATAGTAGGTGATGACGATCTTATCTTATAGTTCTTGGAAGTAAAAATTATTCTACACAATGACGCATCGCAATGAAATATATAGATTTAAATTTGCAGAAAATTAAACAGTTAAAATCTCAGCAGAGATACAAATATTTTATAAGAAATAAAATAGATGGACATTTTGAAATTCCAAGACCTGAAGATTCGCCAAGCATTCTCATTTAAAACTATTCTTAACATGATCTACGTATTATTACATGGAATTTGTTTTTAAATTAGAGTTCTATTTTTTCAGGAAACTTAAATTAACAAAATATTTGTAAATAATCTGCATTGTTTAGTCTTTATTTGCTAAATATTTTTAAAAAAATTTAAATTTAGAGCTATAAATTCTTTATTCCGGATTTGTTAGAGAATCAATTCTAATTTAGTGAACCTTGTAAGAAGTTGCATTAAATTTCAGATTCTTAAATTCTTAACTTTTAATAGGTTGTGGGTGAATTACTTTTTTTAAAACATATTATTTAATTTAGTTATACAGTTGATAATTTTTATAATTTTTTTATATGTATGCGTAGAATTTTCCCGAAGTTTCAATCTAAGGAAGTTACTAAGTCGCGTCCATGGCACTCTTTCCCCCATTTAACGTCCCAATGATAACTGAATTTGATCTCTTTCCATTTGGTTAAAGAATTCCACAATTTATTTCCAAGAAGTATTCCACAGCCCAAGAATAAAATGCATCAAAAGCTTAAAAATATCCAACTTATTTTTTTGCGATTGGCAAGCTTATAAAAAAGAGTAAAAGTAAAGTAAAAAAGGGCTGAAATATATTTAGTAAATATCTTCACACATAAAATGTTTTACTGGAGGCCTTTCAAAAAGTAAAAAATAGCTTAAAACTTGAGGGTGTGCGTGTTTTATGTCATTTTAAGAGGAGAAGATTTACATAAACGATTTTGCTTCACCGTAAAATGTTGAAAGTATTCTACTGTAAAATAAATTATATGTACTTTTTCATTAAAAATAATTTTTATGGTTGAATATAATCTGCAAAGATTGTGACGAGAAAAACCAGAAAAGTTTAGACTACTACACCCCAATGCGATCTTTTACAATAAATTAGACAGTGTTGGAAATGAAATAGAAATAATAGTACAATATTTAATTTGAAAGAATCGGAATAGATTTATTTTTATGAAAACATTAAAAAAATACAAATTCGTTCTTTTAATTTTAACAGTATCTTTTGCATAATATAATTATTTACTGAAATAAAAAGAAATTGAAGATACTGAAACGGAAAGTTTTTTAAAAATTACTTTGCTATAACTTTCTCTCCGAAAATGAATTACTTCTTCATTTAGAACAAATCACTAGAATATTCAACGAAGAAATTTATTTTTAAATTTAAACAATAGATACAACAAAACAAATTCTTCAAATAAGCGAAAAACCCTCGTTTTTGAATAAAATGCAAAGGATTCTACTTTTGAGCTCAAGATATTTTGCAAAAGTGACAACAGCAAATGGAATGGGAATACAGATATGAAAAAGTAAGTAATATCTAAATAAAAGTTACTTTGAAATATAACTGTGGCTAATATGTAAAATGATAATCTCCATCGATTCAAAATATTAAAAAGTTTTTTTTTTTTTTTTTTTTTGAAATTTATAGTTACTGGATTATCAATTTCAGAATTACCAAAAAGATAAGAAGTTGGACAAAATAACAAAACTTTCCAAAACGAGATAGAAACAGAAAACATGACTCGATAAACACAGCATTTGAAATGTGATTCATAATTGATTATTCGACACTGATTTGACTTATTACTTCAACCTGATTAATTTAAACAAGTTTTATGGATAATTTTGAAATTCTCCAAATTGTGAATAACATTGAGTATCTTATCACATCATTACTGCAAAATGAAGTGCCAAATGACAGTTAAATGATCAGAAATAAAAGTGCGTCACCTTTTTCCTTAATGGCCTACTGTGCAAATATTCCGTTGTACAATTTCGCCATACATTTGTGCGAACTTTTTTTTACGATGCTGACAACGACGGCAAAACAATATCAAGAAATATTTTTATAAATATTCTTGGGTAGTTTAATTTCAGTACGATTTTACCATTAATATCATTGTTAGTTAATATCATTATTACTATCATTTTATATCATTGTCAATTATTAGTGAAAAAATTAAAACTAATACGCGAGCTACAAAGCCCTGAAAATTTGACAACTAAGAAAATTTCCGCCGTATCTAGCTGCTCTCCAGTCTTGTTGCGCAATTGATTACTAACTCCATTTTTTTACCATTATTTGTGACTAATATCTCAGCCCATTATATTTCGCAGGGAATCTATCTTTCGGGTAGAACGGTCAATATTTAGCACTAGATATTGGTGGAACTATAGAAAAAGGAGGAAGCTAATTTGTTCGAAAGTACCCGATGCTTTGTAAGACCTTTGAACATATTATCTTTATAGCATCCTTTTTCTTGTTGAAAGTTTTTTTAAAACTCAAGTTCGAAATGTGAAAAGTTAAATGTGGATTTCATTTACGAATGCGTTTTAATTAGAAGTCAAAATGAAAGCTCAATTTCCTATCTCGGAACTTGAAATTCTAGATTTCTTGCTCGATTTATTTCGTCCTCATAGTGAAAGATCTTAAATAATTAAATGTTTTAGAAACTTTGCAACCGGTCTCTAAAAAATAGACGTGATAAATTCTCTATTAAGTTATATTTCCGAATTGCTCGCGTTACTCATTGGCGATACTTAATTTTCTCTTGAAAGAAATGAGCACTCATATTTCCTGCAAATTACTTCAAAATTTTAATCTTGGAACTTAAAGTAATAAACCAGCAAAAAAAAAATATTTCTCGAAGGAACTGTAGCAAAAGGGATAAATATTATTAAAAAGATTGCAATCGTGATATTAAACTAAAATATTAATCAAACAGATTATAAATTGTTAAATATTCTTTTTGAGTAGAATAATTTAAATCAATAAGTTAAATAAATTTTTTGGGGACAATCTTTTTTATTCACGGTGGATCTCTGTAGGCGCTTTCAAGATTTTTTCAAACTGAAATTTCTGTTAAAGCTCATCCTTCAACAGCATCATTTTTTATCGCAGCTTCAGGATTAACGAGTAAAACTACCCGAGTTGAAGAAAAAATCTCCTCTGTATACGAAACCAGATAAAAAAAAACAGTTAAATAACCACTAAAACAAGCTATGTTTGCGAACTGCAGTCATAATCAGAATGCACATTTCGTCCATTTTAAACAAGACACTTATATCTCTAAAATAAGTTTCAAGTTTATTAAAGGAAATGGCCCAATTCCTTTCATAAAACGATTTTCAATTCACTTCCCGTTCGCAGGAAATCCCAGAGCCTTGCATAGTTTCAGGCTTTATCTTCCGTAGAAACTTTCAAATTATGAGCAACTTAGGGCAAACTGGTCTTTTTTGAACAGTACGGGCAAACAACTGCTTATTCTTCCCACTTTAGTAAATCGCAAACAAGGAGAGGAACTTTTTTTTACATACTGAATTTACTAACACGCGCTCTCCATGCAAAAACACCAGGAACAAGTTAATATTCAAGTTCGCAAGACATTACAAAGAAAAAGGTCAGATTGAATAATATGTTATTATCCTTGGTATTGAAAATTTCACTTCCAAAGTGGCAGGCATTTTGACAACTTACAAAAAAGGTAATACGTATTGCGTTTTGGTCTGCATTTCCACGAACTTCGTTCATTAAGCTTATAATCCAACAGTTGATATATTCGCCCCGTTCCTAGATTTAAACTGGGCAGATTAAATTTGGAAAGTGTTCAAGTTTGTATTACCTTCAATAAACTATTAAGTGGGGAAACGTTTGATTTTGAGATGCAATTTATCTTGAACGAAATATGCATCTTCATGCAAGACCTGGTATCGGAAAGTTCAGCAATCTCTTAACGAATTGTGCAATGGGGGAGATAAATCTAACGCTCCATATTATATATATGAATTAAACTGTGCCCAATTTTAGATGTTCATTTGATTGTAAGACCGAGTACTTCAGAGCGCAATAATGATCAATGTTTGATTTGAAGCAAAATTTGGTCACTACTGAGAAATTCGACAAAAGTATCAAATACCTAATGCATCTTTAATTTGCAATCTAACCTTAAGAATTTAATGCTTTGGTTATCAATCTAACAACTTTTTAACAAAACCGGTCTGTACAACAAATATAACTCCTATTTGTGGTTCTTATAATTATATACTTACATCATTCCAATACTGCCATTTATATATATAAGCAACTCCTAGTTTAACCCATTCACTGCCAGCTATCAGATCAATGAAATTTCGCAGTGTTTTCACTGTGGTCTTAATATGCAATATGCGTACAAAAGGATTATAGAATATTGCCATGCTCTAAATTTTGCTTTTAAGTCACGATTAGTTTAAATGCTTTAAAATATAACGTACATAGAATCAGTAGACAAAAGCTTAATTTGAACTAAATTCTGTTATACTGATTTTAAAAAAACTATTTTATTCGACGTGGCAGGTAGGAATCGAATGTTTTTGCTACACTATGCTTCACAGCAGTAAGTAGTTCCCTTTCAACGAATACATAGTTTTCATTTTATTCAAAATTCTTGATATGAGTATAAAAACATGAAACTGGGGGTAGACTTCGCTATAATCTTAATCGTTAAAAATTAGCATTTTAAATTTTAAAAAAAACTTTCAAACTCATTTTCAAGTAATCAAGATGAAATTTTAAAAAAATCAAATGCATATTTCAAAAAGTCATTCCTTTATTTTTTTTAATTTTCAGATGCGTAATAAAATTCGTACACTCATAATAGCAGAGAACGAGCACAAGCCTTTCTGATTCGAGAGCTGGCTTGAAGTCCGGTCAAATCTCCGTCTGGTTAACATTAGCCTTTCGAGGCCAGCCATTGCTCGATTATTTTCGTTATTTATCCTTAAAATGAATTCGAGACACAAAACCAAATTATTGCTAACAAATATCTGCAATTATTTTAGCAGAATGTTCCGTTCTCTTTTTATCATCCACTTCTAATTAATAAAATTAACTTACAGGATATGCAGCAATGTTTATCTCCTTCTGCAAAAACATTCGATAGAATCTTAAGGGACATACTGGTTGTTTTTCTATATTTATATATTTTTTGTATAAGTTCATATATATGTTACATAATCTGAAATTCGAATATTTTAATATCTTCCTCATCACAAATTGTTAGATTTTTCTATTTCCCAAATTTTGTCCATAAGGGTGAGGGGGGCGTTCTAGTCCGTGATCCTTAGCCACGTCAAATTCGCAAGTTATTTGTGCATTATTAATATATTTCGTAAATGAACTAACCTGTTAAACGTTAAAAAAGATTAAAACACGGCTCAAAAATCAAACCATAACTAAGGCCTTATAGGATTAGCATTTAATGTATTCACATTTTTCAGTCAACTGCAACTGAATTTATTCACTTCATTTGAACTATCCAGAATGATCACCTCATGTGAAATAAATGTTGATTCATGATTTTGGATACAAATCAAACCCAAGTGAAATATGGAATGCAGAATGCATTGCTTCCTAAACTCAGCGGATGACTGCACACTTGGTAATGCATTCTCCCCATTTCTGGCAGTGAATGAGTTAAAAATGTTTTGAAAATTCTGCTCTATGACTGCAGTCCGTTCTTTTAAAAATATATCATTCGAATCTCCACCTTTTGTGTAATACCAAATTTTCAACCTTTCCCACTCGGTAAACCATATTGCAGGAACAGAATTCCTTGTTTGACCAGGAATGCGGGATCGGTGCGTCTCCCCGGGGAATGTCGCGTCGAATGGAATCCACCCCAACGACACGAGAAGAACGGTGAAGCGACGCAAGTAGGACCGTGACATTGTTTAGAAGGAGAACTATCCTTATTCTTACCCACGTGTAGTTAGATAATTGCATTAAAAACTCACATCGACATTATATATTTATTAATGAGATTCCATGACACATACATATCACTCGCTCAAAACTGAAAAGAAAACCCTTTGCATTCCGATGGCCACTAGACATTAAGCGTATCGTATAGAGCTGTGAAATAATTAAAAAAAATCTTTAGAAAAAAAATTTGTACATATCGAATATCACATGCAATGCGATCGATTTACAATTACTCATCAATTCAAATATTTATTCAACTAATCTATAAGTAAGTTACGATTGCATGTATAAGTACTTGAATATATATATATATATATATATATATATATATTGCCAGCGTGTGTGTGTGTGTGTGTGTGTGTGTGCACGCGCGCGTTTATACTGTATCGATGCATAATTTTGAGCTTGAAAGCAATCTGTATGCATTTTAATATTTCCCCGAGCGCTGACTAATGATTTCAATGACTTATTTCTACTATTTTTTTCTACCGTAACTAACCATATACTTCCACATTGAACATATTTTTCTGCACTCCACGGAATTTCATTCGCCTCAAGCCAAAATTTTTACATGAATACAGCTGAAGGCTCCGGCCAATGGCCAAATGAACTGCATTAAATCTCTATAACGTTGGTAGCTAACCACATACAATATCAACAAACTATATTTCCTAGCAAGAAATCGTGGGAGCGTACCTTTTTGAAACGGCAGTAAATTATGGTCCGCCGATTGACTAGAGATGAAGAATCAATTTTTCAGCTTAAAAATATAATATACATGACTTTTTTCCTAAAGGTGTTCCAAACTGATACCATAATATCCCGCCGAATGCCCTTGGTGTTACAATAATGATAGCTATTCTTTCATAGCTTATCTATGGAGATATTTAATCACCCTCCAGATTTATGTTCCACTGCACCGCACTCTATTGATGTCAGAAACCAAGTTACTCACTAAGAGATTAAAAATGAAAGCCTTTCTTTAAATGACTTGAAACAAGGAAATGAACTTTTTCTTGTTTAGAAGGGGAGTAGGGGAGGATCTGATTTCAGAAGATATTTCAGATTTAGCTTACGAGTTTAAAATGTACCGAGTCAAAAGTAATTTCGTTCTCCATGACATATCAAACCGGACAAAACCGCAATTAACTTCGTAGCACACAAGTGCATTTTAAGAGTATTTTTGTTGCTGAAACTAATTCTACAACTCATTTCACTCAGGGATTGTACCTAAATTAGCATTAGCATGCTTTGTTAAAGACAAGTTTACAAAACTACTTTATGGAAAGTGAAAGATAGATTTGGAACTGCTCTTTTCTGTAGTGTACTAGGAATAAATCTGCCAAACGCAACATAGATTGAACCTGGAAACGTTAATTTGAATTTCAAAAGTTTGGACAAAAAACCAAAACAGTGTTCCAGAATTTTTTTTTATTTCAATATTTAATAAATTTAATGAGAATCTCTGGTTGCAATTCCTTTGTACGATACGAATTCTGAAAACTAGAGGGAATGGTCTCCCTAAAATTTTCTCGCATACTCGAATACGCTTGTCATACCAGAGAATTCCTTACATGGCATTGGTGTACAATAATTACAAAATATTAATCTTTGGCGTAAATTTATAGCATTTTTACTGAATCTATCATGCCATCTGCCATCCTCGGCGAGATCCCTAGTATGCGTTAATAGTATCCAAAAATGAAATTTTTGTTTTAGAAACGTGTTTCTCAAACGATTGAAACAAAACTGCAATTGTAATAACAAATATATCAAATTTGATATGGGATTTTAATTCGTTGTTTTTGAATTATCGCGTTTATATTTTTCTGAAAGTACAGACGGACAGGCAGTCAACTAGTTGTTGGATTTGACTCAAAATTTGACAGGTATCTACACTATAGTTTTTAAATCTGTGTAGCGAATTTTATTTAACCTAGCTCTCTTTGTTTTGTAATTATCGTGTTAATTTATATTCGAACAGCCTGAGATTTTATTCAAAATCTGATATGTAAATTTAAAGACCGCATACAAAATTTCAACTTTTTAACTCAAAGCTATTTCGTGTTATTTTTTTGTTACAGGCAGATAGACATTTCCCAAAAATGCGCTTTTCGAACTCAAGGAGGTCTAAAACGTGGAGATTCGTCAAAATCTCGAGTTCGAATTTTTTGACGGCTATTATACTTTCTCATAACATACGTAGTACACGAGAAAATAAAAATGCCTTACAATTTATGAGAAAAAGTAAACGTAGTGCATTGAATAAGCCTTGAAATAATTCTCTAATGCTGCTGTCATTTTGCGCAATTAAGACTTAAATGTGAAATTTTTAAGTTTTAAAAATGCTAGAATTGATCAGAATCATTTGAATGTCAAATTAAAATACATTCATGTACATTAGCCAAAGGAGGACCGACTGCAAATATCAGTCACAAATAGTGATAATTAAGAATGTCCTTTAATTTTTAGAAATTACATCTGTTCCTTTAAAAAGTTTCGAGAAACTTGACTTTGCAATCATTTTAAAAGAGAATAACATCAGAGCTTTCACTCAACACAATACCAATTTGACGACGATAAATTTTACAAGCGCCAGGCACACCAACGTAAGCCATCTTGGATAGAATTGAATCTCGAATTCGCAGTTCAATCGCGATGTGAAACCCTGACAAGTATCCCAGCGCTCAAACTGTGACGATAGGCAATAAATCGATGCAACTACAGCGACAAAAAGTGATGAGGCACGACATACAAACTTGGACTCGGACCAAAAATTTTACATATATCCAAGATTTGCCTAGATTAAATCATAGCCCAAGTTTTCTTTTTTTATTTATCGATGGTAATTCAAATTAAACATTACTAAGACTTCAATTTTAAGGAACGTAGTTCCGCAAAAATTCCATTTTTCAACTTTTATTCAACACGGAATATAATAACCATATTATGACAAGTGTAATTGAATTGTAGTGAAAAAAAATGTTGTAAAATGGCGAAATATATCATGATTTTTTTTGTCTTGTTAAAAATGTACCAACATTTTTCCATTTTATCTACAGAATTCGTTCATTGCCCTCTACTTGAATCCTAAATCGAATTAATGTTGAGAAAATTTGATTACACTAACATGAGTTATTTCGTTATTTCCAAGTCTTTTTGGATGTAATTAAACTTCTGAAATCTATTTCGACTGTCATTTTTGAGATAGAGCATTAATCCTTACCAGCACACATTCCTTGTAACAGGAGCAGCAATTTGAGAACTACCAAAAATGCCTTTCCGAATTTGGTTCCGATTTCCAGTTTAAATGCATGTGATTAATGTAAATCAGTAGAAATTTATCCAATTACATACCATTACAAAAAAGGTATATTTATGCAATTTCGACATTTCTTATTAATGACAAAAAGTACAGCTAAATATTTTACATCAAAATTGCAAGACCTTTAAAAATGAGGACAAATACTGAATATAAGTTAGATTAGATTTGGTTGTAGTAGACTATGCTTTTAAACTGCATGTTAAATAAATATGCATACTGTGATATACCCCATTATCATTGTGATCATAGAAAAGCAAAGGGCTTTAAAAATTTATTGTATTATATATAATTAAAGGTGTAATTCAAAATACTCACCTGATATTATAAACTGCATTTTATATAGTTTCCCATGTTCGCACATTATAGCCACTCATCTTTACATTCTTCTATGCAACCACATTTTATTTAACTTTAATTCTTAAAATATCTTACCATTTCAGAAACATTTCAACCATTACTAAAATTACATCAGACTAAAATCATACAAAATTGATATTATAAGTTATGAAAAACTATTTAAGTTTCACTTCTAAAGTCTTTATGCTTCCAGATTCATTTAAAAAAAATGTTTTCTCTACATTTATTGAATATATATAAGGTGAATGAAATATTAATTACTTGTTAAATTAACGTTCCGCTTTGGAAAGGTACTATAAGTAAAAAAAATTTTAAATGCTGCGAAATTTACAGTAAACACATTCACTTTCAAAGCCTAATAACTATAGCTTCATTATTTCAACAAGCAGTTAACAAGCTTTCGGAAGCTTCTTCAAAATACCGAATATCTTTTTCGTCATTCTTAATTTTAGGTCAAATCCCCAGGATTGATGCAGATGGACCATATTATGAAAAGAAGTGGAAACTTATACTTCATGCTTTAAAATTTTCCACGTGACAATTTAATCCTTAAATATATTTGATCATCAGATCAACCTACAAAAAGATACTTGACATCTGCCACAAATTTTCAGTAGATTCCACCTCGAACTTACTACCCTCTCATCCAACTAGCAGAAGAGACATTTCCTAAACCTTCCCCCATACTCCTATGCTACCCTCTCCCCCACTCCAGTATGGCAATAACTGTAGTCTTTTTATATCCCGAATCCTCACGTACGAAACTTTCGCGCTTCATTGTGTAATGAAGAAATCCGACTAAGTATTTTGGCCTTGTTTTGACCGATAGCGAAATTAAAATTTAACACAAAACTGCAATTTTAGTAAAAAATTCTCATAAAATTTTCGACATGTGTTTCTCAGTTATCAAATTAATATGCAAGTGACTACACAAACCGAACATAGGGGGAAGGATCGGATAAAAATTTAAACCTTAGATGCCACTTGGATTCACCAACAAAATTTTATCCATCTAGCTCATTACGTGTTAATAGTTATCGTGCTTATTTGCATTCAGACAGGCATATCCAATGAAAGAATTTCGAAATTTATCAAATATACAAAAAAATTAGTACAGAAACCGCATGCCAAATTTCATTCGTTTAGTTCAGAGGGTTTATTAATTATCCTGTTCAGACAGACAACCATAACTCCAAAAATGTGCTTTTCGGTCTCGTGGAAGTCTAAAGCGCGGTGACTCAAAATATCGAGTTTTAAAAAATTCAGATTACAACACTTCCTTTTTTCTGTTCTTCGTATATAAGAAAACGAAAACGATATTGCAACTAGACAAAAGCTAGTTCAGGCAGGTTTTATCCTCCTGCCAGCCCTTCAGGTTTCGTAGGTTTTTACTCTTGCATAAAACTCTTCAAAACTAAGTCTGGCATCTCCCCCTCGGTATTAGCTTATTACTGTATTTAAAAGCAAACGACCAATTAAAATAAACACGCTGCATGAAAGCAAAAATATTACGAACTAAAATTCATTTAGACAATTTCATACAAAATGATTTTTAAAAAAAATGAGAAAAGGAATTGGAATAGTACTCACATGGACGGAGAGAGGAAATGACGAGCGAGCAGGAACGATGACGCCGCAAAGAACACACATCTGAAAAAATGAATTTTATGAGTAAAAAGCGAATGCTTTTGATTTCAGGGGGGAATCAAAACTAACGCTTAAATTGCCTTATCTATACTTATAATAAAGCTCAATGTGTGTGTGTGTGTGTGTGTGTGTGTGTGTGTGTGTGTGTGTGTGTGTGTGTGTGTGTGTGTGTGTGTGTGTGTGTGTGTGTGTGTGTGTTGTCGCTCTACAGGCCAGACCATTCAACCTACAGCTACCAAATTTGGCACGTGTATACCTTCGAGGTCGGGAATGTGCACCTGGAGGTTATTTTTTCGAATTTTAACTAGAATTTTATTTAAAAATTTAAGCGAAATTTTGGCGGGTTTCTGCTATAACTTCCGAAAATACTACCGCACAAAAAAGATTTTTACATCAAGTTAAAGATCAAAAATTTATCTTTTAAATGGTACCAATATTTTAACCTTAAAATTAAGTTTCTATTTTTAATTAATTTTTAAATAAATGTTTTAACTATATTTTTCAACATTTTTTTTCGTACAAAATAAAAATAAAATTTAAGCTGCTAGAGCACTTTTCGCATTCATGGGGGGAAATTGGCTTTTTTCAAAGTGTTGCCATCACATTGATTAAAGCTCCAATCTATACTCATAATAAAGCTCAATGTGTGTGTGTGTGTGTGTGTGTGTGTGTGTGTGTGTGTGTGTGTGTGTGTGTGTGT
>JAPMOR010080958.1:0-157512 GCA_026543865.1 Argiope aurantia | reverse complement strand
TGTGTGTGTGTGTGTGTGTGTGTGTGTGTGTGTGTGTGTGTGTGTGTTGGCGCTCTACAGACCAGACCATTCAACCTACAGCTACCAAATTTGGCACGTGTATACCTTGGAGGTCGGGAATGTGCACCTGGGGGTTATTTTTTCGAATTTTTAACTAGAATTTTATTTATTTAAAAATTAAGCGAAATTTTGACGTGTTTCTGCTATAACTGCCGAAAATATTACTGCACAAAAAAGATTTTTACATGAAGTTAAAGATAAAAAAATTTATCTTTTAAATGATACTACTGTTTTAATCTTAAAATTAAATTTCTATTTTTAATGAATTTTTAAATAAATATTTTAACTATGTTTTTCAATAATTTTTTTCGTCAAAAATAAAAATGAGGATTAAGCACGTTTCGCATTCATGAGAAAAAAATAGCTTTTTTCAAAGTGTTGCCATCACATTGATTAAAGCTCTAACTGAAAATAAATTAAATCTTTTTGGAAATGAAATCTGCAAAATTATAATTTTCGGCAAGTGTCTGTAAGAAATGAAACAAATATGAAATATTATTTTTTCTAAAAAATAAATTCAAGAAAAATTATTTTATGATCTTTTACACTCTCTATACAGGGTGTTTATTCAGTCCCGGATCCATTTTGATATTTAATGACTCATAAAATAATGAAGATGTAAACAAACTTATGGCATTTATTGATGGAATAACTCATATTTTCCTTTTCAGGTTTGAATATTTTTACTTTTGTAAATATCGTCTGCGCGTGTTTTTAATTTCATATAATTTCATTTTCCAGTCTAAACATCTGTACTTTTCTAAATATCGTCTGCTTATTAATTGCATTTTCCTCTCTTTTGTTTTTGGCAACAAGAGAAAGCACAGATTTTATGGTCGTCATAGAGTTAATTTCCAATCAACTAAATCACTGACTTTTAAGAGTTAATTTCAAATGACTTAAACCGACTGATTTATGAAGATTTGAATATCACTATTCAATAAAAAAAGGATAATTTTAGATTTTCCATCGATCGCTTCAAAGAAAATACGCCAATAAGCGCGCAGGTTTCTCAAGATTAATTGGCCTAAGATTATGAAAATGGTGAGTTTCTCTAAATTTTTATCATTCAAAACTTCATAAATAAGTCTTAGTTGATCGTTGAAAATAGAAACATTCATTCGTTTATTTAAAATTTGGTGTGTCCAGAAAATTTATCAGAATATGATACCTTACTGCATTAAATTTAGACTTCATAATTTTTGAAATATATTTATAAGCAGGAACAAAATATTATTATTAATTTCATTTCAGTCCTTTTAAAAGCAAAACTAAAAACTGAATTTTATACTGAATCTCAGAAATTTTTGTGGAATTATTGATTGAGATATTACATAAACTATGAAAAATATTTTGTAGTTAACATAAGACTTAAATACCGAGCGATTCTGTTTGCAATACTCATATTCAATAATAATAATAATTAATTAATAACAATAAAGATGATTAATAAAATAAAACGCTTGGTTTTATTAAAAAAATATCTTAATATTAATTGCAATTTCGTCATTTACATTTTTAATTAAAGTTGAAGTTTTACCGGAAATGGCAACAAATTAGCAAAATATATATAGTAAATTGAACGAAACGATCTAAACAATATAAGTTTGGTATGACTATCAAAATTTGAAGATTAAAAATGCTTTGTTTGAGAATCCTTTAAGAGACCAGTTACTTAAAATATTTAATTGAAAATTGTAGCGAGCGGTAATACTGGCGAACCGGCTGGTCGCCAAAGGCGGGTAGTTAAAAATAAATTAAATCTTTTTGGAAATGAAATCTGCAAAAATATAATTTTCAGCACGTGTCTGTAGGAAATGAAATATGAAATATTTTTTCTAAAATATAAATTGAAGAAAAATTATTTTATGATCTTTTACACCGTCTATATTATTAATCCAATAAATCAGTTTTATTTTAAGACAAGTTTTGTTTAATATCAACAGGATATCCATTCAAATCATGACCATACAGCTAATTTGTAAACCTTTAGTAAGACACAGATCTGCTAAAATGGTCTAAATGGAAAATGATTATATTTTATGTAACTTCATTCAATAAATGCTCTAATAAATAACGAATTTTTTATTTTACATAAAGCTTCTGCTGTGGAAATGACGAATAACAAAATGTTCTTGAAACACTAATATTTTAAAATAAAAAGAGTTAATTTCCAATCAACTAAATCAATCACTTAAACTGACTGATTTATGAAAATTTGAATATCACTATTCAATAAAAAAAGGATAATTTTACATTTTCCATCGATCGTTTCAATGAAAATACGCCCATCAGCGCGCAGGTTTCTCAAGATTAATTGGCCTAAGATTATGAAAATATTGAGTTTTTCTAAATTTTTAACATTCAAAATTTCATAAATAAGTCTTAGTTGATCGTGGAAAATAGAAACATTCATTCATTTATTTAAAATTTGGTGTGTCCAGAATATTTCTCAGAATATGATACCTTATTGCATTACATTTAGACTTCATAATTTTTGAAATATATTTATAGGCCGGAACAAAATATTATTGATTTCATTTCAATCCTTTTGAAAGCAAGACTAAAAACTAAATTTTATGCTGAATCTGAGAAATTTTTGTTGAATTATTGTTTGAGATATTACATAAATTATGAAAAATATTTTGTAGTTCACATAAGACTTTAATATAGAGCAATTCTGTTTGCAGTACACATATTCAATAATAATAATAAATAAATAACGATAAAAATGATAAATAAAATAAAACGCTTGATTTCATTATAAAATATCTTTATATTAATTGCAATTTCAGCATTTCCACTTTAAATTAAAGTTGAAGTTTTACCGGAAATGACAACAAATTAGGAAAATATATATAGTAAATTGAACGAAACGATCTAAACAACAGCATAAGTTTGGTATGACTATCAAAATTTGAAGATTAAAAATGTTTTGTTTGAGAAAATATTAAAAGGCAAGTTATTTGAAATATTTAATTGAAAATTGTAGAGAGTGGTAATACTGGCGAACCGGCTGGTCGCCGAAGGCGGCTAGTATATAATAAAACAGGAACTAAAATTATAACACAAAATGATTAAAATGGAATTTATACGATCATGATGCATTAATGCACATTAAAGCGTTAGTGATGCATTTGTTTTATGCTATGTAATTAAATGGAATTTTATGATTTGAAAAACTGCATTGATTCAAATAACCACCAAAAGACACAACTGAAATGCTGATTAGTTCCATGTAATTCAATAAATAGAATATTAAAATCTGAACAGCAATTTAAATTTTTAGATAAATAGTTATTCGATGCACGAATCATAATTTGATATGGAAATATTTGCATTTAAGAGTTCAATCCATACCTAAATAAATCTCGCTGTAATAAAAATTTATTTTTCCATATTGTTTTAGAAATTTTAGATAGGATTTTTTTAATACATTCCTGGATAGAATTTTAAAGTACACAATTGTAAGACTTCAACTGCGGATTGCGTGAAACTTCGTGTGGGTCGTGCAATTTTTTTAACACTCTTTTTTTATTTAATTCTTTCAACATTTGGCTAACAAGCAATATCTTAAAAAAATACCCTGATGTAAAAAGATTGGTAGGTTCGATGAAATTCCTAAAACTTCAATATCCAATGTGATTGGTAAATGATTTTGGTGGAGGATTTTACTTACCATATACATGCTCCATCTTTCACTTCCCTCAGTAACAAAAAGTAGAGAATCAAAATCGTTAAAAATTTTATCGCAATCCTTAACTTCTTCGCTACAGAGAGAGGACGTTTGATAATCTACTTCAAAATTAATGTGCGCTAGACCTACATGCACACTGAATATTTCATGAAATCTAGTTTCGAATCTGAAATTTTGGACTTTGGAAGGCTAGACCATATCTAAAATGAAATATAAACAAAATACAAGGCGATTCCATTAGTGTCAACCATTATTTTGAATGTTGTTTCATTGCATTATTCCATATGAGTAAAAGTTAACTTAAACAATCCACAAAGTTTTCTTAAAGCGGAGTTTAGATTATCTGGATAAAAGACATAACAGGCCATTTAACTCTTTGCACTCCGAAAATGATTCGATGCATAATTCACTTAATACTAGACCTTTTTAATGCTCTGAAAAATATGTTTTAATTTGAATTCCTCTGAAAAATTAATCACCATCTTAACACTCGTAAGCGTTTTTAACAATCAAAATTTTAAAAAATACTAAAACATCAAAATGGTACACTGTCGAATGGTACCTGTGAGAAGCCATCCGATTGCAAAGGGTTAATATAAACCGTGGCAGATTTAACTAGGCAGGCAAACTAGGTAGGTGCCTAAAACAGCCAAACTGAGAGGGAGAGCGCAAGTATATAAATTAAAAAACTATTTTCCTACTTGCTAAATAAATTTGAAAAATTCAGCAAATGATAAGACATTAAGAGAATATTTATACATTATCAAATACTAGCCACCTGGTCGCCAATCTTAATATTCGTTGAAATTTTAATAATTAAATATTTTATGCAATTCCTACTTTAATAGCTTCTTCATCAAAATATTTTAAAACTTCAAATTTTGATAGTCATTTAATTCACTCATAATATTATAAAGGCTTTCAGTCATAACATAATATGTATCTCTAATTTTCTGTTAGCTCCCGTAGAATTTATACTAATGTAAATGGAGCATGTAAAATGGAAAGGATTAATCTGCAATTAATATAATATTTTTTACTGAAACAAAGTATTTTTTTTGAATATGATTACTGAAAGCAGTCACTGAGCGTTTAAACTTTATGGCACTATAGAATATCTTTCTTAATTTATGTAATATTTCAAGAATTTGTCAACAAAATTTTCTCAGATTCATCATGAACAGATCGATTAATGAACAATGTTTAATTTTAAATGCATCAAACACTAAGAATGCCGAATCGTTTAAAATAATCGGTTGAAAACAGGATAAAAAAACTACTTAAAAAACGATGTACTTAAAACTATAAGCATATACAAAATATATATAACTAACATAAATACAATTTAATTACAAAAGCATGCAACTAACCTAAAAATAATTTAAATCCCGTCCGCATCCGTTGTTAATAATTGTCAACAATCAGAACACAATGCGCATGCGTGAATTTTCAACGGCACTTACGGTAACGCAAATACGTGAATTTTGCTACGTCAGTTGGGGTAAGCTATGCAGATTATAAATTTATTTCCTTTATTCTGTTTTATTTTAATTCAAAAGTACTTCAGAATGAATCTGAAAGATCGATTAATTAACAATGTTTAATTTTAAATTCATCAAACATTAAGAAAATAAACAGAATCGTTTGAAATAATCGGCCGAAAAATGTTAACTCTAGCCTCATTACTGTTGGAGGGGGGGGGGGGGGGGGAATTGAAGCTTTACTCATTTGGCGACGGGGAAAATTAAGATTTTTTGGCGTGAAAATTAGTTTTTAATTAAAATTCTAATTAAAAATTCAAAAAAAAGGGTCCCCAGGTGCACATACCTGACCTCCAAGGTATACATGTACCAAATTTGGTAACTGTAGGTCAAACGGTCTGGCCTGCAGAGAGCCAACACACACACACACACATTGAGCTTTATATAAGTATAGATAACTGATCAATTTCCTAAGTGCTGCATCCCATTCACTTAATTATTAGATTTATAAAAACCGAACACATGCTTAAATAATACCGCGCTCAAACACGGGTGTCAAAGTCTGAAGTCATAATACACATATAAACAAGTAATATATATATAAAAATTAAGTTAATTCCTACTATCGCAAGAACTGAACTCCATTCCTCCCCTTCACGTGAAAAATACCGAAATCCTTGCATTTTACCAATTGAGCTACTGCCTGTTGATTTCAATTGTCATTACAAACTGCTAAAACTCTATTTAAAATATTAAAAATTAATTAAATTTAATAATTAATGAAAACATTTGAAAAAACTGTATTAACATAAAGTATTATCCATTACAAGTTTTAAAAATTGTATTTGAACCTCAGTGGATGAATAAAAAGTATTTTTTTAACGATTGAAAAGTTGAGCAAGATATATAAATATATATAGGGAGAGTGAACTAATAGTAGGAATTGAAAAAATACTATTTCTCAAACTTAGTAAAGTTAAAAAATATCAACCTAAAATAAATCATTTGCATGTTAAAGATGAACTGAAGTGTGGAATTAAATAGACTATCTTAATAGCGTTCACTGCTTGGAGCCGCAATATATCCAACATTTAAGGACAATATTATAAAAAAATCGATTAAAACTGCGATTTTTTTTATTTTTATCTTTTGTGAATAGTTAGAATGCGAGTATTTGCAAAAGAAAAATATTGTTACGAAATTTCTTTACCGGGGTTCGTTTGGATAGTGGAAGTGATATGGTGTGTAGAACGCTCAATCAGCAGAAGGTAGTAGAAAATAAAACAACGACGTTTATTTACACGAAGACACACAGGACAGCACAAAGCGACAACTATATACAACACAGAAGACGATTATCTTCACCCGAGACGTGTAGCATACAACAGCAGCATTACTCCGTCTTCTACTTCTCCGACTCTGACTCGAATTACTGACTTCGCTCCGTCCACTCTGACTTTTTCCGCTCCGTCTTCGGACTACTCCGTCGTCTCTTTCCGGCAGCGGCGGCCGCTTCCTTTTATAGGTCTCAGGAGGCGGGGCTAGAAGCCTCTCAACCAATCAGGAACGTTCGAGGCGTATCTCGGTTCCTACTGGACGGATCGGGAAAATTCTCGAAGTTTCGGGTATTATCTATTTTGGCGCCAAAGTCGCCAAATTCGTCGCCAAGCTCTGTGACCTCCGACGCACACCTGGACTCCGTCCCATTCAGATGACTGTAAAACTTTCTTTCCAATGATGGAACAAACTATGCTGGGAAGCCGAATTGCAGGTTTGTAACAATATTTTTATCTTGATTCACTTGCCGGTTATTAGTTATTTTTTATTAAGATTAGGATGCCACTGCTACTTGTTTAAATTGAAACAGTAGTAGTATGACAATTTCGTTCTCCTCCAAATGCTGAAATTTTAAAATACTCCATGTGCATCACCTTATTAGTTACAACTGAAATTTGTTATGAAGCATGAGCATATGACAATTTTCATGAACAGATTACAAATTTTTTTTTTTTTTTAGTAAAGATCTTGAGAAATATTAGTACAATGTTTTTGTTGTTGTTTTTTTTAATTCAAAAGTGAAAGAATTTAAGTTTTGAAGTAAAAATTATGTTTTCAATAAAGTTAAGCATGCAAAATATGTTGCAAAATTAAAATATCCAAGAAAATCTGAAAAAATAGATTTATGTTCCATTTTAATTTCTTTAATTCTTTCTGCTTTTCCATTTTAATGGAACAATGCAAGTTTCATAATATTTTAATACTTTCTCATTTTTTTTTACACCAAAAACTCGAAAAGTTAGTAATGAATTTGAAAATTTTGTAATAGCATTAGACTAATAATAAAATTTCCATGAAAATTCAAAACAATCTCAGAAAACGTGAAAGTTTGACTTCGGCGTCCATCGTAACCTTAAAAAATTATTTAATATAAATGCCTTTAATAAAAAAAAAATGTGCACATGAAAAGAAATGCGTTTCGCGCTGATAAATAAGTCTTAATCCAAATCTAAGAATAAGGATTAATTGATCAAATGTCGCAAATTTGCCGAAACAGTCCCGATTTCCGACTAACAGGGATTGAAAGAACTCGTCGAATTTGAATTAGATGTCCTGCTTTTTCTATTAGTTGTCAGCTCCTACCAAAACAAAATTGAATAAAGATTCTACGCTAACATTCATTTAATCACTTTATTCAATTTTTATAATATTTATAATGATTTTTCATCAAATTACGTCAGAAGTATTTTAATAACAAATAGAATTGCAATAAGAAAATCCAAGCTTTTATAAAAAATGATTTGGAGCAAAAGATGATTTGGAATCTTTCAAACCTTCAAACGGAAAAAAATATTTTTGAAGCATGACTAAAGGGTGTAAAGGGATCATATACGGCAAATTTTCAGCTTCGTTATAAAACATTTCCAATGTGCAAACCAAAATGAAAATAAAAATCACTTTAACAAGTTTTTTTTTTTTTTTTTTTTTGAATATCAAACTGACTCAATAAACGTCCAGTCATTGCCTTTCCAAATTCATAACATGCGAAACGCTGCAGCTGTGCCCCGAACCATCTGCAACTCAACTGAAAATGGGAATTGAAATGAGAATCAACACAGTGCAAGATCACAAATACAGCTATTGTTTGTAATAACATAGAACGGACATCAAGGACCGCGAGTACGCTATGTAGCAGTCAGAACACAAGCTGTTCGAGAAATTTATGATTTCCTTAAGTTTCCAAATTAACTTAAGAGAATGTTAGTCTAGATCAGAGAAATGATGCTTATCAAGAATCTGCAGAAAACAAATTAAAATTGAATTTTAAATCAGATTTAAAATTCCAATGACCTTCGAAAGAAAAATTTTAATTGTACGATAAATAGAGGGAAAATGCAAGTGGAAATAATACGGCGCGATTTGAAGTCGGAAATAAAATTGAGTGGTATTTGTGAAAATGCGTTTCTCCAACAAGTGAAGAATTGCGTATGAATTCGTTTAGATGCTCCAAAAAAAATTAAATTAATGACATTCACCTTACATTAGTTCGAAAAGAAATGGAAACGAGATTATTTCAGAAAAGGATTAATAAGGAATAGATCCCAAAATTGCTCAGAAAAAATCTAATTTAATTCTTTGCATTCGGAAAAGTAATTCGATGCATAATTATTCACCTAATAAAACGATTTGTTTATTGGTCTGAAAAATAAATACACATGCAATTGTTTTAAGTCGAGTTCCTCTAAAAAATTAATCTACATCTTTTTAATTCTGTAGGCATTTTTAAACAATCAAAATTGAAAAATAAATAAAATGTCAAAATCATCATCAAAATGCACCATCTTGAATGGTGAGTGAGACTCACCATCCGAGTACAAATGGTTAATCTTTACAAAAAAAATTTTTAATCTTCCAAGTATAATTTTGAAAAGGTTTCATTTAAAGTTTTGTTTTAACATTGCACGGTCTTTTGCAGTAAATATTGCATAGAACATCGAGAACAAAAAAGTAATGAAAATGAATATCTTAAAATATTTCATTAATGCAATAATAGTTCTGTTTTTCGATATATGAAGTATTCTAATCTTTGTCTGCATTTAATTTCAAACTAATCTTAAATTACAAGAAAAATTTTTTATAAATTTTAAAAAGTTCATTTTATATTTGATTTCAGTTATTTCATTAAAATTTACATATAGATAACGTAAATTAATTCTTTTGTGAAGCTTTGTAAATGAAAAACTGATAAATTGCAAATACATCTACTTTCACAACCTATTCTTATTAATTGCTTAAATATTTCGTTTTAATTTCAATGATTCTATATTTAATTTACATATTTTTTTCCATTACCCTACCTAATTTTCAGATAAGCGCGATTTAATTCTAAAAACTTCCTAGATTGCATAACAAATATCTGATAGTATTATTGCGTTAGAGTAAAATGGGATATACTGCTCCATATCACAACTTAAACTAGCTTGTTCTACAAGTTTATCAACTCTACTTGGGAAACGATTTCTTGCATTGTTTCGCATCTCGTATACCAATGCTACGATTAAATAACCATTCATGACAAGAAAACTGTAAAAGCAGTTTCAACTGGTGGATAAATTGTATTTTTACATTATGTTCGTTTTCCAAATTAAATTGCATTTTTACATTATGTTCGTTTTCCAAATTAAATTGCATTTTTTACATTATGTTCGTTTTCCAAATTAAATTTCATTTTTATATTATGTTCGTTTTCCAAATTAAAATGAGCTGTTCTGCATGGCCAGCATCAGGCATTCGTTTGATTAAAGTATGCAAAATGTTATGTCTATATATGAATCATCACATCAGAAAGAGGCTTTATTAACATTCGATCGATCCAAACTTCAGGTCAAGGTTACTTCAACTAGAGTTCACCATAGCGCAGCTGCTTTGTATCAATAATTTGACGTGTGCAGATGGAACGTTATTCAATTTACAAAAATGCTGCTTTAACAGTTTTTCGATTCAAAACTAAATAGATGGGAAGCAGAAATTTCACCAGATTTTCCTTCCAAGAAATGTTTTGTCAAATGGATTTTGGTACGTTATGATACAAAGCCGCTGCAACAAAGGTTTTGAACTATGCAAGAAAACATTAATTTTGCGATAATTTTATTTAAAAATGAAACACAACGAACAGTTTAAATTCGTGTAGCGATTCTAATAGTAATTTGTATCACAAAATATACAGTGTCTCACAAAAGTGATGGGACACTTGTGCTTTACAAAAGAAAATTGTAATAAAATAAATAAATAAACATGTACAAAAAAAAATTTTTGGTGTGTTTCATATTTAAAGTTGGTAACAATTATTACATAACATACATTTTGTCAAAATATTAAAATATTAATTTAATAAAAATACAATTGTTTAGAACGGAGCAAAAAATGGCTCACATAAGTGATGGGACACTTACTTTTCCATCAAATATTTATCCAAAAATTTTACTTTTCAAAAGGTTTTAATATTTTGTTGGATTTCCTTTTACTTTTAAAACAATCTTCTTGGGATGTATTCGATTAATTTTTTTGTGATTTCTGGAGTGTTTTTACCCCATTCTTCTTGAAGCACCGATTTTAATTGTTGTTTTGAAGAAATGGTGTGTTTGCGAATTCTTGATTCCAATTCTTGCCAAATATTCTCTATGGGATTTAAGTCTGGAGATTGTGGTGGTGTTTTTATTATTTCAGGACAGTTATACAGCAGCCAGAGTCTAACGTTCAAAGCAGTGTGCTTGGGGTCAGTGTCCTGGTAGAATTTAAAATCGTTATGAAGGTTCAATTTTCGTGCTGAAGATTTCAAATTTTGCTTTAAAATGTCAATATACTTGTACTGATCCATTATACTATCAATAGAAACAAGATTACCAATTCCAGCGGACGACATACACCTCCATACCATAACTCCTCCTCCACCATGTTTTACTGTTGGCACCAAGTTCTGTTAGCGAAATTCTTCCCTGGGTTTTCTCCACACCAAGATTCTACCGTCAGAACCAAATATATTAAATTTACTCTCATCAGCAAATATAACTTTATTCCAGTAATCAGAATTCTTATTTATGTTGGATTTTGCGAAAGCTAGTCTGAGTTTTCTATTCTTTTCACTTACGAAGAATTTTTTCCTGGCTACTCTACCGCGATATCCAGCAGATCGAATTACCCTTCTAATAGTCTCAGGATTAACAATTATTCTATATGATGCTTGTAAATCAGCAGCAACTTTAGAAACACTCTTTCTTGGATTTTTTTTAATATTTCGAACGATAATTCGCTTTATTCCATTGGATAGCTTTGATGGTCGGCCAGGTCTTCTTTTATCCTGAATAATATGATTCTTTTTATATCGTTTAATGATTTTGAAAACTGTTGAATGACTCAAGTTAACTGTTTCAGAAGTTTTTCTAAAAGATTTTCCACGTTCAATATGCAAATTAATAACTAATTTTCGAATTTCAGGCGAAGTTTCTTTTCGTTTAGCCTTCATGGCTGCATGGAGCTAAAAAACACAAAAATTCCAACACAAACTGGAGAGAAATATTGCAGACGATTTTATAAATTATTGCCAATTGCTTTTGAGTAAAAATAAAACCACAAAAAATATTTTTATTGCTTATTTCAGACGATTTTGTTTGCATATCTAATGGTGTCCCATCACTTATGTGAGCTATTTTTTGCTCCGTTCTAAACAATTGTATTTTTATTAAATTAATATTTTAATATTTTGACAAAATGTATGTTATGTAATAATTTTTACTAAATTTAAGTATGAAACACACGCACAAAAAATTTGTACATGTTTTTTTTAATTATTTTATTACAGTTTCCTTTTGTAAAGCACAAGTGTCCCATCACTTTTGTGAGACACTGTATGCAAATTGTACTTTAGTCGTCCTACTAATTATGTTATCCCTATACTCTGCATTTATAGAAAAAAAATTGAGATGGAGAATTCTTCAGAAATCGATCTTTTAAAATTAATTTTGTTGAAAAAGTTAAAAATTTTCAAATGTTTATTAACTTATATGTGAAAAAAAGTATCAATAAAATAAAATCAAAAAATAAATATCAAAACAAAAAGAAAACTAATTACTGACATGCTGTTCAACTTAGATTCTGAATTTTACTAATTAAACTCTTAAGCTGGAATGAATTTAAGTACACTTTTAATTTTTCAGGATTAAAAGGGACTTATTCAACACACTTAGTACGTGTTTTAATCGAATCTCACTTTACAAAATGTGTTTGCTCTTTTACATCATTTATTAACTGCCCATAATTGTCGAAATGTTTCAATGCATGGCGCAAATAAAATTGTAAAAATTAAGTTTTTCAGAAATTCCTTTTTAAAATTTATATTTTTAACACATATTCATTCGACATTAAATAAAAACATCCAAATGTTTTTTTTTTTCAGAAAACGCTTATTACCCAAGAAATTAGGAGAATTCTAAAATATCCAAATATTATTTCTGATGAAAATCTAAATTTTTATGCAAGATCCCGTTCATATTTGTAGCACTTAATATAATATACCATAAAATATATAATACCACAATTGGACATCATTAAACCATTTCAATGGCTACCTTGAGGGTAAATGGTCAAGCAACGGGGGATTCTTGCATGTGGAGCTAATTGATTAATCTCCGACATAGAAAAACGGTGTTTGATGAGTTCGAAAAATATTTCTTTCAAGTGATGAGTTATGTCTAAACTTTGAAACGACACATTTTCGAATTCGCATTGCTATATATATTAATCTGATTAAATATTATTAGAATATATATATAAAGAACAATGGTTAGTAATTGTAATGAATGATTCTTTTGCATCCACCGGTGGCAGTTCTTCTACAATGGTGCATGAATTGAATGAGACATTTCTGAGACCTCATTGTATATCGAGCGATTAAAATAATGGAATCCAAAACTTCATGACTAGAACAGTTTTAAAGGCAGGAGTTTGGAATTTGATTAAAATATCAGTGTACAAAGAATATTTATTAAATACGACTAATAGGATAGAAAAACTAAAAATTTAAGTACTTGTCGGTTTAACGGCGACCAGAAAGCGCCAAGAAAAATTTTCGCCAAATTATAAAAATATACTCCAGAGCATATTAATTTTATATATTACAAAAAATCGGCAAAAATGACGAAATTTTTTCTTGGCGCTTTTTGTTCGCCGTTAAAACCGAAAAGTACCTAAATTTATATATTAGTATTTTTCGGATATCTATTTACTGACTTAAACAACGTAAAAGAATGTTTACGTCATTTAAAGCATTTTTCCAAATAGAAATATAATTTTATCTTTAACGGTTTTCGGATATTGTCTAAAAATTTAGCTTTAGTAATTTTTCAATAATATATCAAGCAAAGTAATTCTCGACTTTAAGATTCTTTATTTACTCAAACATAATTCCTGATGTAATTTCAAACATTTTTTCTCCCTCTATTGGGAAGTACGTACCCTTCGAGCGGTTCAGGAAGTACCCATTAGACATGATTAGAGTGGACCCTCTAAATATTTGTGATATTTTTAGATAATATTTCAATTTCATCGACTATATATGAAAGTATAACAAGAACGGATTTGCAATTTGATATAAAAATGATAGCGAGAAACATTTTTCTTGAAATGCACATTATGTATTCATCAAGCTTAAATTACATCATTTGACTTTAGACATAAAAAATTAGAATTATTTCATTGCTAAACTTTATTTTACATCAAATAATTTCCGACATAAAACATTTCTTTTTACGCGTAATCTTGTATAAGTACGTAATCCTGTATGTGTAATAAAAGTTAGACGTCTTTTAACGAAAAGTATTTTTAAAATCAGTAATTCTCAATAGAATGAATTAACAGGCGGAACGGAAGAAAGAATAAGGTAGATTTTTTTGTCTGCCAAATTGTGCTAAATAAAAACTCGTCAAATATCAACTAAAGAATACAATTACCATGGGTAAAAGTGAATTTTAGTGTGCACCCAGCTGCGCCAACAATGCCAAGTCGCCAATAGAGATGGCGGACAAAATAAACAAATACTTCCGCGGAACAGTTACGGATACCATTTCCCGCCCTCTAATTAGGACTTTTTACTGATAAGTATTGGTTTTTTTAAGTTATTTCATACTGTCCGGTGCCTTTGGCATCTGTAGAAGGCACCGGGCAGAATTTTTTAACTTAAAAAAACATTCTACGGCTTCGCTAGTAGCGGGAGCGGGAACCTAGTAGCTTCGCTAGCACACTGAACATAAGGACTGTGTAGATAACATGAACTGTACATAATCAATTGAAAAGAAAGAATAAAGGATGTTGTACGAACGGATTTTAGAGAGAATTCTGCCCGGTGCCTTCTACAGAAGCCTTCGGCATCTGTAGAAGGCACCAGGTAGAATTTTTTAACTTAAAAAAACATCCTATGGCTTCGCTAGCAGCGGGAGCGGGAACCTAGTAGCTTCGCTAGCACATTGAACATAAAGACTGTGTGGATAACAGAAACAGTACATAACCAAGAGGAAAGAATAAACGTTGAAATAAGAAATCGGAACATTCTCCAAACAAAATTTCAAACATACTTTTCCCACCTTCATCAACTCGTAAAAAAATATATTCCATTCACCCTTCATCCATTCTGCCGGTTCGATATCAAACCATTCTCAATACAAAATTTCAAACAAGCATCCTTTCCTAACTTCATCAACTTGTAAAATATTATTATATTATATTATATTATATTATATATATATATATATATATATATATATATATATATATGCATATTTAACTCACCCTTCATCCATTCTACAGGTTCGAAATACTCCCGACTTAACAAATTATGAAAGGAACCAATCGTTATAACACCAAAAGAATTACGAGAACTGCGAAGAATTCCATTGCAGCTGTCTTTTAAAGTGAGAATGCAGACGATTTTTTTAAAGCGCATACTGACAATTAAAAATTGCAAAATAATAAATATTTTCTGTTCGTATTCACATTAAAAAAAAGAAAGAAAATAACTTTTAATTATAAGCTTAACTTTCTTTATTTAATAAATTTTAATTATAATAAAGAACAAAATTAAAATCTTTAATCGATTTTTTTAATATTTTTAATTTAACATTTTTCATAATGTAATAGTAGTTTATGTACAACTCAACCATTGCACAAAGTAGTAAACAAAACAGCAGTACGGTTGCTATAAGAGGGATCCGATGGGTTGCAATATTGGCGACAAACAGCTGGTGCACACTAATCTTCACTTAGGCCTTACCATGTTTAACAGATTATTGCTTTTCTTTTTATAAACAAAGTGCAGGCTGGCAATTTTATCGTATTCTTAAGTTTAGACAGTTCCCCTTTTATAAGATTGACATCAATTAATTTCAACCGACTTATTCGTTGAGAATAATTTTACAATAAAATTGCTTCCAAATGGACACGTTTATGCAAACAAGAACCCCGATGCGTACCTATAATTTTTACAAAAACATAAAGTCGTATTCCCATTGTTCCAAAATGATTGCATTTTAAGCAGTCTAAACGACTACTAAGTGAAAGTTTATTTTCATACAGAATAAGCACTTTTCGGTACAATTTATAAATAATGCCATAATTCAATCTCGGTATAACAGGAGAATTCGGTTCTAGAAATTTAAGAAAAAATTTAAACAATTGGCGACTTAAATGCCTTAAAGTGATTCGATACTTATGTGGCCAAATGGTGATTAACGGCAAGCGAAAAATTCACTTTCAAAATAATTAAATTATAGAAACAATGACACTAATTGGAAAAAAACACATCATCGATTATTTTATATTTCATTTGTAATACATAAGATTCAAAATTTGTGCTGATGCATCTTAACGGTCCTACTTAGAGCATAAAACAATTGTTTGAAGATAAAATGTTAAAAAAGAGGTAAGCAATAGTTATAAGAAGTTATTTATAGAAAATCAATCCAAAGAAGAATTATCTGGAGCTATTTTAATTGATGAATAATCCATGAAAGCATTCCTTCTTTTAAAGATACAACGGGTTCCAAAATAAGAAAACTTCGAACTTATTACATAAATTAAAATACTACTGAAAAAGCATTAAATCGAATCATAAAGCTGAATTTAATAATTATTGACAATCGACACATTGGATCACAATTAAATACCTATATATATACACATAAATAGTATGAAATTAAAAAAAGAATAATTGGCATTCAAATCTGCAATATTTTTTAATTTAATATTTTATTTAATATATTATGTATTTAACATTAAAATTCGTTTTCAATGCTACATAAAAGTGTGCAAGTACTATCTTAAAATAGTTTAAAATAAATTTTCTTACAAATATATTTTCATTTTAATTTAAAATTTATAAGTCATAGCAGAGTCGAAATATTTATAAATATCCTTGCATCTCTATATCGATTAACAGCAGCCTCTTTAAAGGAATAATAACTCGTATTTTGCTATTTTATAAAAATTAATTTATCTTTAATACCGATTAACTAAAAATTGGGTTAAAGTGCAGAATCTACCACTGCTTGGCGTGATATTTTTTTTTTTTTTGGGGGGGGGTGCATTTTTCAAAAATCATAACTGTGATAATCAAAACTCTAGAAGATGCGAGAGCGTTCCATGTTAACGATTTTGAAAATCGCGCCAGTCAGTGGGCAATTCTGCCCTTCAAAGAAATTTTCACCTTAAAAAAAAAATTATTTCCTGGTTAAAAAAAATAACAAGCAATATATTCATTGGAATATATTCCCAGATAAAAAAATAAATACACAAGTTAAATATTCATTTTGTATTTGAGGTTCTAGTGTATTTTTGGGTACCCCTTCGATTGGTGATAAATGTCAGCGATGAAGCACTACTTTTGGTTTCCATAATATTTTGTTTTCATTAATGTTATTGTTGCGCTACCGACCAAAAACCTCCCTTGGCTCCAATCTTGAAGTCAAAAAAATCGCCAAAATATCAAGGGGTCCCCAATTGTAAACTTGAACAGCGTTTGATACTTAAAATTACAAAATAGGGCGGTAAAAGTTTACAATTGGGTGCCTCTTGCTTTTTTGACGATTTTTTTTACGCCAAGATCGGATCCAAGAGGATTTTCGGTCGGTAATCCAACAGTAACATTAATGAAAACAAAACATTATGGAAACCAAAAGTAGCACTTCATCGCTGAAATTTGTCGCCAATCGAAGGGGCATCCAAATCTGCACAAAACCAATAAGGCATATTACTTCAATTATTAAAGAACTTTGCAATAAAAATATTACTTAAATGAGTAAACATGAACTTACCGGAAATATAACAGAAAAGTCCAAAGAAGCAGCAGTTTAGAAGTGCTTGTAGCATGAATATAGATACGCATTTGATATTTGTGTTTTCTCTCTTGTATAGTCTTTGGATCTCCATAAATTACCATTTCTTCTATCAATACTTTAGAGCTACAAAAGGGAGACTCATAAAGCTCCACTGACATCGTTTAGTTGAATAAGTTCGTAAATATATATTATTTTACTTGAATGTAGGAAAGCAGCAGAGGAACCCACTGTTCATCGAAAGAATACGTCAGAATAAAATGCAAAAAAAAAAAAAAAAAAAAAAAAATCGCAATCGAATACAAACAAACCGAACTTCGCAATCACATCACTCACTCAAAGACAAAACCGAATGAAAAACGACGCCAGAGAATAGGAGAAAGTGGAATGCGCGAGCATTCGTGACGTCAACATACTGATTAGCATAATAATTTCAAAAAATCAGCAAATGGCTGTGAAGGGTTAGAAAGCGTAGTAGATGTATAAAACTTATAACCAATCAGGCAGGTTTTGTGTTTTTCGAAGAATAATTTCCAATTTTTTACACCAATTTAAGTAACAAAATTCTTGTCGGTTTGGCAAAACTTATTTGTATTGAATGAAAAGCTTTTCACATTTAATGAGAAATACATTTTAGGCTGATTAGCAATTAAAATGTATTAGTCTATTTACTACGATAAAATCATTAGTAAAATCTTCATCAATGCAGATTCTTAATTCTGGTCGATTTAATTAGCTACGAAAAAAATGGAAGATGTGATTAAAATGCGGAATTTACGCATTAATAATTGAGAAAGAGAATGGAGTTATATGAAATGTAAATTATAGTGTTCCGTATTAAATTACGAGAGCGGATCATTTTATCATTACGCACATTTTTTTTAAAAAAAATTTCACATTGAATTATTTTAACAAATAATATTCATAATTATATCAAGAAATATACATATCCAAATTTATTATTTGTCGTCAAATTAATGATAGAGCAAATTCGTTATAAATTGTCAATTACTGAATAGCAAATGAATCATGTTTCGGATAAACCAAATGCTTTGCTTCAAAGTTCCATTGTAAACAGTGATTGCCCAATAAAATGATTCATTCATAAGACTAATTTTGCGTTGTAAAACTTTTCAAATTCTATGGGAAAGGAGAATTCGATTAATTTATACTCAGTTTAATCTTGTTTTGATTTAGTTATTCTAAAGCTCCTTTCGAAAGTAACACATGAAGGCTATCGCGGGACATACTTCATAATTTTGAACCCCACCGAAGGACAAAACATGCACCTACACAACGGATCTTTAGTAGAATCTTGTTTCGAACGTGAAACCCTGCAGCATCGAAGCCGAGATTTTATCACTAAATCATCGTAAACCGTTTGTACCGAGGTCAGTCGACAAGGATCGTACCCTGGAAACATTTTATTTTCCAAATTTTCTAAATATAGCAATGCTAAGGGTTCGAGACCAGATTCCACCAAAGACCCACTATCTGCAATTGTGAGAATTTTTTATACACAAAAAGTTTGAAAAATACGATAGGCTTCTTTCTCACTACAACGAAGGGCCGCGGTGGCCGGGTGGTAAGGTCTCGGCTCGTGAGCCGTAGAATTTCAGTTTCTAGACCCGATTCCACCGAGGAACCGTCGTGTAAGGGGGTCTGTTGCACGTTAAATCTCTCAGGGTCAAACGCCCTCCCGCTGGCTTGGTGTGGTGCGGAAAGGTGAGTGGCAGCTCAGGTGTCGTCCTCGTCATATGACCGCGGTTCAAAATTACGAGTTCCATCCTAAAATAGCCTTAGTGCTGCTTTACGGGACGTTAATATAACTAAACTAAAATGCTACAGCGAATTATCTAAAACTGATTTACTGCTGCTCTGATTTTAAAAAAATAAATAAAAAAAAAAAAAAAACTTTCTCGTATTCTTGTGTACGAAGTATACAAAGAGAAAGAATTGTAATTGTCAGGAAATTCTAACTGGACATTTTAACGAATCTCCACTCTTCAGACTTTCCTGGGTCTGAAAACCCCCTTTTCAGCATTATTTATGTCTCTCTGTGAGAACAATAACTCAGAAATGTTTGGAACTGGACGGATGAAATTTGGTATATGAATCTATGACAGAATTTATAGATTTCTATCATAGTTTGAAGGAAATACATTATGAGAAAAGCTGTCTGTCTGGCTGGTTATTTGAGTTCATGTGAACTCAATAACTACAAAAACGGAAAAAGCTTCATAGGGAAAAATTATTACATAGCAACGATTACACAGCATTTGTTCCTATTTATTTCCGTAATCCACAGATGGGAAACCCCTGTTTTAGCGAAATCAAACCTGTTTACTATGCGACTCACTGCCAATTTGATAGCCTCCATCACACGTTCAACAGAAAGAATTGAATTCTGGAAGCATTAAAAGCAATTTATTTGCCTTTTTATAAAATTAATCATTAAAATGAAATGTTTTGCAATTTAAGTAAAATATATTTAGTGATTTGTAATACATGCATGATTTCGAAGAAAAGCTATTTGGTATTACAATACTCATATCCGCTGGAGACTCCGGGGAGACGGAGAATTGGTTAACAGGTTTTCCAACATTCCTCTTCACCACTTCTTTAGGAAGGGGGCCTTTCGATCCAATCTGGTATAATCCAAGACGAAGACTCATGAAATGATCTTGCTATTACCGATAAAAATAATAGTGATTTTCAAAAAAAACGTTCGTTTATTCTTTTGATTTCAACAAAAAGTTAAAGCATAAAGTGGATTTTTGGAAATGCACAGGTAAGTAAGATTTAAACTTGATGATATTTTTTTCGACACAATATAATAACCAGAGGGAACAAGTTTAGTTTAGTTTAGTTATATTAACGTCCCGTTTTAAAGCAACACTAGGGCTATTTTGGGACAGACCTCGTCATTTTGAACCGCGGTCAGATGACGAGGACGACACCTGAGCTGGCACCCCTCTCTCCACACCAGCGGGAGGACTCCAAAGGGAACAAGAAAGCCCTCGTAAACTCTCATGAGTTTGAACATTTTTTACTCCGTTGAGTACGAGTATACGAGTATGTATTTTCGATGCCTACCCTGTGACTAACTGGGTAGGACGTCTTAACAAAATTTGATAATGCTTAGATGAGTTAGTAAAATGAATGGATTTCAATTATGACGGTACAAAATGAAATTTATTTACAGTCATTAACAAAACAGAAACCAGTGGAAGTGGTATCCTCAAAAGTTTATCGCATACTTTCTAATAATAATTTCGCCCCACCCACCGCATAAATCTTAGGTAAGGCAGAGAACACATTGCATGGCATTGGCGTACAGTAGTAAGGAAATATGAACCTTTGGCGGAATTTAGCATTTTTACTCACTATATCGTATTTGTCCTTGGAGAGTTTGTTTGGTGTTTACTCCTTGACATGTGATAATTAGTATCCAAAATTAAAAGTTGTGCATTGAATGCATTGTTTTCTAACCGATTGAAATCAAAATTTGACAAAAAAACTACACTTGTAGTTACAAAATCATACATCAAATTTGATATATTCAAGTCATTACCCCTTTTACATGCTTCTGAAAACACAGACCGACAGACGGTCAACCCCCTACTTGGATTTAGATCAAATTTGATAGATGCAGTCTATATTACAGATATTAAATCAGGGACCGAATTTTATCCATCTAGCTCTCTTTATTTTGTAGCTATAGTGTTGCCTTATATTTAAACAATCGACAAATAACAGACTTCCTCTGAATCTATTTTATTCAAAATCTGATAGAAATATACGAGTTTGGTGAGCACTATATACCAAATTTCATCGGTCCAGCTTAGAGCATTTTGAGTTATCTTTGTCACAGACAGACTGACTAAAAGACATTTACTAAAAATGTGTTTTTCGAATACAGGAAGGTCTAAAATGTGGAGATTCGTCAAGATCGCGACTTTGAATTTTTTGACGCTAGCAATACTTTCTTTGTACTTCATATACGAGAAAATATAAAACTGCCAGAAACAGAAATACATAGTATTATACGGCTTTCAGAAATGGGTTTAAAAGTAGGATATTAGACGAATTTTATAAGTTAGGTTGCGTCAACGCAACCACATTTATTATTACCCTTTGTTACCGAGTTAAGAATTATTTCTATTTTATATATATTTAGAATTTATATGACTTTTACATCTGAGTGTGGAAATGTTAACCATTGTCACAAAAAAACACACACACACACAGCGAGTTTAGTTTAGTTATATTAAAGTCCCGTTGTAAAGCAAAACTAGGGCTATTTTGGGACGAATCTCGTAATTTTGAACCGCGGTCAGATGACGAGGACGACACCTGAGCCGCCCCTCCCTCTTTACACCAGCGGGAGGGCGTTTGGCCCTGACGGATTTAACGTACAACAGAACCCCTTACACGACGGTTTTTTTGGTGGAATCGGGTCTCGAACCTGAAACCCTACGGCTCATGAGCCGAAACTTTACCACCAGATTACCGCGGCGCTCAACACACAGCGAGAGTGTGTTTTGTAAAACGTTTTTGCATAGTTTCTAATAAAAGTGTTATTTTCCCATTCCCGCATAAAATTGTGGATTTTGAGTAAGGCCATGAATCCTTTGCATGTTATTAGTGAAAAAATAATTTCGAAATATAGATGTTTGGTGTGAATCTAGCGTTTTTACTGGATATATCGTATGATCACTGGAAATTCATTTTTGATAATTAACCTCTAGCATGTAGTTAATAGAACCCCAAAATAGGCTTTAAAAAAAATCTTAGATGTGTTTTTTCCAATTAATTGAAACCAAAATTTTGCACAGAACTGCAATCGTTAAATAAATATGTGGAATTTGTGATAAGTCAGTTATTAGTCATTATTAAAGCATTTTATAGCTATCCCCTTTATATACTTAAGACAAAACGACGGTTATCTTCAAGACGGAATTAGTTCCACATCGAAAGGCATCTGTACTTTAGATGTTCAATCCGTGTGCCAAATTGTATCGGTATAGCATGGCGATTCGTCGAAATATCTCCGGGTCGGGGTTTTTAAAGATTACAATATTTCTCTACATTTCGTATACGAGAAAATAAAAGACATAAACTGCAGTTTCAACAGATGACCCCCCCCATCCCCCACTGTCTGCTGCTTTAAAGGATGATATTTTCAAGAGTTGCTACATTTAGTTCCAAACATTATTAGCTTTCCCAGCGAAATTTTACAGCACAAATCAAGGCAGAGCTTCTTAAAATTGCATAAAATAAATTAATGTGAATATTATAAACCATTTTGTATATATGACTTTATATATAATGCAGAAAAAGAAAACATATATTTTAGTAAATATTTTTTGGCAACAAATTATAGTGAATCTATAATTAAATATAAAGAATGCAGACCAACTAGATTGTTTTATGAGTTATATTGTATTAAGTTTTGAATAACAGTTTTTATATACACCAAGACACATGTATGTATTGATAAAATTTCATACTTTTTAAAAAAAGATTTAATAAGGTCTAAAAATTCAAATCATGATGACAAATTATTTGAAAATTGCAGTATTTCTTTACATATTTTTAAAAAAAGTATGTATATATATATTTCAAATGGAAATCATTCAAAATAACATTAGGAATGAAGGATAATTACTTTATTGCAATATAAAAATATTCATACAAAACAACGTTAAATATATAGTTATAAAATACATATGTACATTTTAAAATTTAATTTAAAAAACATAATTATAAAATTATGCTCCTGATTAACATAAACAGACTAGATTTTTTTGCATTCACAGTTTTATATAAAACATTGATTTAATAGGTGTTTCTTTAAAAATAAAACACACACACACAACTGTTATGTCAAATTATACACAAATTCCAGAATATTAATTATTACACATGGAATGATTTATAAGTAACCATGTATTAATCTTAAGTAAGAAAATACTGAATATAAGTTCAAAATTAGCAGAGCATGACAGCAATTTCCTTTTCTGTAAAAATAATATTTCCATTTACAAATAAAAGAATGATAAATATTTTCAGAGATTTCGACATTTAGCAACAGACAATATTCAAAGAAATAAATATGAATACTATTGGCATAGAAATTGCCAATGAATATAATTGTGCATATTTTATTAGATCTGTTTAATGTACCAATCATCTATCTCTACACAAACCCTTTAGTTAAAAATTTTCCCATAAAAATTGTACAAATATGTATAAAGAAATAAAAGAATTTTATAATTAAAAATATTTAATAAAAAATTGATTGTTAAATTTAAATTTCTTTGTCAGAGAAGCTACTTTTCAAATTAAAAGAAAAGTAATTAATAATAACAAGAAATTAAAAGAATTAATAATAATAAAAGGTTCTTTCTTCTTCAAATGCAAAATAAAAATAATTAATAAGAAGGAGAAATAAAAATGACAATATTTCAAATATATCCTATTCTACAGCATGGTGTTAAAAGAAAACTAACTAACAAGCTTTTCTAATATTAAAAATTGTGACCTTAAATATCTGTAAAATATAAATAAAACTTAAAATAAATTTTTCCCATTGGCTTTTTGTAATGAAATTATATAATGATTTTATATAATATATATTCATTTACATTATATTTCAGAGATAATATACTTTCAAAAAGTTTTTTATTAATCAAATCTGTAAATTAGAGGGGGGAATAAAACCTTTAAGGTTTTTGACAAAAGATTTAAAATTATTAGATGCAAAATAAAGAAAACACATTTTCCACTGCATAAATAAGAAAATAAATACTAGCTGTTTATATATATAGCAAAAGTTTTTGAGTTTGCATACAAGAAACTCAGATACAAGATGGAAGTGTCATGTCTTAATAACAAATATACATAAGTATTATACAAATTATGCATAAAAATAAAATAGTTGATTGAAAAAGAAAATGAAAATCAACATCAGAAAACAGCAGTTAAAGGGAAAATGCAATTAATACAGAACTCTAGATAAGCAATCTGCTTATTCACTGCGGATCTCCTTTCTGCAGAGAAAAATTATCCAAAAGTAATAAGAACAGGATTCTAAAATAAACAGTGTCTATGATTCTGATTTAAAAAAATGACAGGAATTGGATATTTTTTCTCATTGGCAGTCTGTACTAATATTTTATTCTACATTAATTTTCTTCGTAGATTTTTATTTCCCATCATTGCACTTTTATTATGTTCTTCCTCTACTACTCTTACATTTGTATTTAAAGCAATGTTTTTATCTAAAATATGATATTCATATTAATAGTCAGAAAGTATAATAAAAATTATTTTCTTATACTGGAAATCTCTTTCCATGAATCTTATATATAATTAATTTATTTAATAATATTCTTTTTTTTTCATATACACATTTTTTAAAAATTTTATGATCATCTGGTGCATGTCATTTTTTAATAATATTTTCATTAATGTTTGATTAATAAATTTATATTCAACACTCGAAACATTTTTAAAATTTAATTAATTGAGCAATTTATGTAATATATACATACAAAAGATGCATTCAAAAGCGTTTTAAAAAAATTCTGTAAATCTAATATGACTTAATTAAAAGTTGTAATATCTAGCATTATAATATCATAATTTCTTAAAATAATAAACAAAAGCCATCCATACAACATCGATGTTAACAAAATCCACAGACAGTCAATAAAATAAAATGTATCTCATGATACATCTCATGTCATATTATCAATTCTGTTAAATAATTCGACATAGAAATAGTCAAAATCGAGTTCCCTTATCTTACATTATCATGGATTTTTTGATACAAGCATAAATGAATTTCACCCACAAGTATACATTGGCATTTTTAGTAAAACATTTCTAATATGATAATTTTTTTTTGTTTTTTATCAATATCAACAACAAAAATCAATTTAACTGGAATAGCATTTCATATTCTTCAACTATCTGTCGAATGGATGTTGGTGCTAATTGCAGATTGTTAGAAATTGGACTCATTGGCAGATTCAGTTGCAGACACCTATTATCGCAGAACTGTAAGCAGAATGAAGGAGAATTCCCACCAAATGAAGTTTCCGCCTCTTTTTTTTCAGGTTCGGAAACCACAGGACAACTTCCCAAGGGCCTGTCACATTCTCCAGAACTGAGACTTTCACAACTGAAAATAGAAGACAATTTTTCCTTTCAACCAATACAATCAATGAACATAATTTTCTTATTAAGAAGAAAGACAATTCACACAAATTATAAACTAAAGGTTTAGATCAAAATGTATTTTACTCTAATTGCGGCAGTACAAGTTGAAATTATACAGAAAACAATGAGAGGCAGCATTACTGGTAAAAGATATACAGTATGATCTCTCGTAACTATCAATATTAAAGGCAAAATAATTTTTTTTAAAAATGCGCTACAAAATGAGAAAGGTAATGATAACGAGTAAAGAGCAGATTAAGATAATATGCAAACCAATTAAGTTATCTGGTAAGATTGTAAACTTTCATAAAATTTGCTAGGAAATGTTAGCACAACATGTGAAGCGTCACCATATACTAACAATTTGGTCAAAATTCTTATTAGTAGGCGCCATACGATATGCCCTTATACTAAAAAATGCTCAATTTTGATGTGATAATATACATGAATTTCAGAGGCGGCGTTGGCAGGGGGGCAATTGTCCCCTGTCGGCAACCGCTTGACCACCCATCGGCTAGAGATTGAGAGTTTCGTTGGCAAAAATCTTCACCACTTCAGTATTGTTGTAAAGAGCTGCACATTCTCGAATATAATATTTTAAAAACTACGTTAGAGTTAATGTGTTGTAAACAGTCGAAATATTCAAGTAACTTTTAAAGCAGTTTGATTATTTTTGGCAAAATAATCGTTAGGGTGGCTGGTCAATAAGATGCCGCATTTTGTGGACAATTTTTGATCGACTGACTATGAACGCACTTCAGTGGATGTCGAAGAAATTAAATTCGCAGATTTTAAGGCTTTTGATTGAAAAATCGTTCATCAAGCTTATAATCTGCATTACCTTTGTCAGTATATCCGACAAGGTGAAAAAAATATCGCATTCTACCGACAATTTGTGGACGGCCAACTATGAAAATGCGATGGAAGTCCGCAGATTTTTAGACATCTCATTCAAATATCGTTCATTCAATTTATAATTTGTATCATGTTTTGCATTATAACCGATAAGGTGACAGGTGAATAAGACACCACAATTTGCAAAAAAAAAAAAAAAAAAAAAAAAAAAAAATTATCGGTCGACTGAGAACTCAATGGAATGAATGCTGACGATGTTAAATCCACAGGTTTTTAGACATCTTATTTAAATGTCTTTCATTCAGCTTATAATTTGCGCTATATTTAGCAGAATAATCAATAAGCTGACAAATGAATAGGATGTCACATTTTTGCTAACAGTCTTTCGGCTAAGTTGTTATCATTGGTTAGGAGAAAAAATTGTTTTCTTCGAGTATTTCGATTACCTGCAAGTGAAATTAGGGAAATACACACTTTTATATTAATACAAGTACTTAAGTATAAGGAAGGTTGTCCTTGTTTAAGCTATTGACTTAGTTTTAAGTATTATTAAATCACTACCTTAAGACCGATGAAAATATTAAAAAAAAAGACATATTAAAAGAAAAGAGGTATTTTAAAAATTTCTGCTAGAGTAGTACAAAGGGCGAAAAATGCCAAAATTTTTGTTAATTTCCAATTAATTGAACAGTTAATTAATTTTCACCTTTTGAAAATTTGGAAGAATTCGGAATAGTTGCTTAGAAGTGGATGCGGAACATGTCTGAATATGTACATGTATACATAGTCACAACGATTTTTATTTGAGTTAAGATGAATGGAAAGGAAGGCAGCCGAGACAGTGAAGAGTATACCTATCTGGCTTTTTATAAGCACTTAACTATTTTCGGGGAAACGGGTGACGTTACATCTGGCAGGAATGAGAATTACCATGTGAGAAAAAAGAGGAAACGTTACAGTATGTTAAGAACAATATCGATTACCGCCTTCAAAACGTAAGTTTGTTATAATTTAAATTCAACACTTCTTACCGTCGGTTTCAGCAACAAAAATATTTTGCACATTATTTTTATTTTCGAAAATAGCTTCAGAATTGGCTATAAAAATTATTATTAGATTTTTTATAAGCTTTAAGCTAATTTTCATAGATATGTTTTGTTCGGGTAATTCTTAATTTATAAAGACATTAAATTTAAATATACAGTCAATTTTCTCAAATACATGCTATTCTATTCCTTCATAAATTATTTAATTTATTTTTGATAAATCCTTTGATTGAATGCAGCAAAATAAAGCTCAAATTAAAGAGTCAATTATCTATTTATATAACATAGGTGAATACTCTTCAAATTATATCTGTTTATTATTGAATGCAGAAGAATTTGGTGCCATAAGAAAAAAAATGTGATAAAATTAAATACTTTATATTGAATATAATCTCTTGATATTTATTTAGTCGTTTTTGTTATCAATTTTCTAAAACCTGATATATTAAAGCTTTCAATATAAAATTGAATAGTATTATTTTTAATTTGAAATTTAAAATTACTATTTTCTGTTAATTCAAAAACTGTGAATATCATTAAAACGCTTCGATATACTTTTTTGGTTTATCGGCAATGTAAAATTTTCTCTACAACCATCCTTCAGACAAGAATTAAAAACTATTTTATTGTTATGAGTCAACAGTGCATACTTATGTTTAAACAATAATTGTTAAAATTCCATATTTGTTGTTAACAATACTTGAAATTATTATTGATGATATATCAATGCAATTATAATCTAACAATATAATATTATTTGCTTGTTCGCATTTAAGTGTAGTGAGCTCGAATTTATTTGCGATTTCATCAAGTGAATTTAAGTTATTGAAACTGCGGAGATTGCTATTAGTCCTTGTGCTTTTATCCATTTTGTGCCGAGTCTGCTTTAAATATTCTGCCTAGAATTTTTCAACCGCCTTCACTTCATTCAATATTCAATTTGCCTCGTCGTCATGGGCAACTCGAGCATGAAAAGCAGGAAAAAGACTGATGTTTCTGTGCAGACAGATTATCAACAGAATCAAGCAACCAGACATGCTTCAACTTTGACTAACATTTATGGCTCTGGCGAAACTGGAGTATATGTGTTTGATGTTGATTCTGATTTTGAAGATATAAAGACTAAATGTAATCGACCTGGTAATAATCCTTTCTTGGACAATTTTGTTGCTTCCCCAATCGAATTAAAAGCAACTAATCCATTTTTGGACAATTTCGATGATTTTGCGGATGTGAAAAAAGAAACAAATCCTTTCAAAAGCGATATTTATTCGAATGAGAAAACATTATTTTTATACCAGGAAGTTGATGAACCTCCAGAAATATAACCTCCAGATCCATCCTGGTTTGAAATGGACGAACCTGAATTGATAGAAATATTTGAAAACTCCAAAAATATCTTCAATGTTCTTGACAATCCTTCGGAAAATGATTTTGCTACACATCCACTTTTGGCAAGAAATCCTTTCGAACTAACAAATAAAAACCCGTTCAAAGAATCAATCATCGCAAATAACAATCCCTTTTCTGATATTTCAAATGAACAAAATATGTTTCAACTTAAAACTTGTTCATGTCCAAAGCAAGATAATCTTACATTAGTGGCATCACGTCCCAACCATTATTTGAAACGAAAGGTGAACAAAGTTGCTTCTTGGTTGAAGTCAAGAAATATAGTTACCAATTCACCATGTTATTTGAAACTAAAGTAGTGATATTATTGTCGGATAATAGTGAACATTTACTTTTACAGGTGTTTTTATACATATTTACAATCTGACAATAATAATGTTGAAATAATTATGGCAATTCTAAACATTTTTTTTAAAGTGGCAAAATGTTATTGAATTACTTATGAGCTAACTTTTCAAGAGCTGGGAGAAACATTTTACATCATCACTAGTCCTTCAATAGCTGAGATGGAACACTTAAATGATTCTCTGCTCTGTTCTACCAATATTCTAAAAAAGCCATGTAAATCAATTTGGAACAAATTTTTTGAAAAACATACGAACACTTAGTTTCTTCAAGGATTTCTGAATTTATATACTATCTGACAAAGGCTGAAATGAAAGGACTTATGGATTTAAAAAAGCACAAGTTCAACAACCTGCTAAGAATCTCCATGTCCTAATGGACACGAGTAATCATTGTATATATTGTACATATTGTATATATTATTTTTTTATGTTAGTTTTTTATATTTAACCTGCGGACTCTTATTTATTATTAAAACTGCAGTTTTTATGTAATGGATATGTGCTATGTGTTTTTAATACGCATGGCATGAAAACAGTAAACTGCAACTGTTATTACTGTTACTTGATTTGGAAACTTTCCCGACTATGACTAATACCTCACTGAGTTTAACACTGATTACGACTTCGAATATCAGTAAATTTCTGAGAAGACGGCGAATCGAGACTGCCGTCACATTAGTGTCATCTTTATGGCTACAGACACTCTTTCGCTTTATTTCATAGCGATTGCTACAAACTTACCATTTCGCTTACGTCTTCTCGGTGACTCATGATTTCTATCTTGTTTCCTCATCTCAGTGGCTCAAGACTTATCAACTCATTCTACTATTTCGATGGTTCCACAGTTCCCATCTCGCACAGTTTTAAAACGTACTATCTCGTTCTGTCAATTGATGGTTCTTGATTTAGAATCTCGTTTTGTCATCTCGGTCTTGCAAGACTTTCCTAAACGCTCTGTCACCTCGGCGGTTCCTGATTCATCATGTTAGTCTCATCTCGACGGCTCCAGGATTGTTGTTATCATCGCTCTTCTATTACTATCCCAGCGACTCCAAAAAGAATCGGTTTCCTCATGATTTTATAGAATTAAGATTTTTTTATGCAATAGTCAAAATTTCCAATAGCTCTGTCAAGATCCTTCACACAAATAAAATTTTCGGCTTCAATTTTATGTCTCATTATTTATTGAAAAGTTTATTAAACTCACTGTGTAATTTTTTTTCTGTATTTTATAAAATATAAGTGAGTAGAGTTCCAGTTATTATATAATGAAAATATCTTGTATTATATAAGTATCCACCTGTAACTTATACTGTATAGGTATATATTGTACTATAAAAGTATATAAATATAAAAATTTCATTCTCTTTCTCGGACCATTAAGTAATCAACATTTTAAAATGTTTCTTAAGAAATTGCAACTACAGTTAAATTCTTACATTTGAAAGAAGCAAATATGTTGCTTTATTAAAAATCAGAGGTTTAAAACAAAAATGTAAGAATTTTGATTGCTAATAGAAATGCTCTTAGCAAGTAGGAAATATAATTACAATCATGAAGCAGAGCTTTAATAAATTTTTATTGACACCCTATTTAATGATATTAATTTCGGCCTTATTTCCTTACTAGCCTCCTTTGGCAACCAACCGGTTCGCCAGTATTAATGTTGGATAAAATTTCCAATTAAATATTTTATGTAACTTGTTCTCTTAATAAATGTTTCTGCAAAAAACTTAAGCTTCAGATTTTGATAGTAAAATAATTCAGTATATTCTAATGTAGACCTTAAACAGTCCTGTTCATTGTATAACTTATATCTTTCTCTAATTTTCTGTCAGCGCCCATAAAATTTCTACTTTAAATTAAAGTGGAAAGGTTAAATTAATACAGCAATTAATATAAAAAAGTTTTTTACTGAAATCAACTATCTATTTTTTTAATATGAAAATTGAAAGCAGAAGCCTTCGGCATTGAAGTTGTATATGCACTGCAGAAAAATTTTCATATTTTATATATCTTAAAGAATTATTCAATAAAAATATTTGTTATTCATCGTAAAGTTCAGTTTTTAGTTTTACTCTGAAAATATTTAAATGATGTAAATAAAAATATTTTATTTTATTTCAGTCAATAAATGTACTTATGAAAAAATTATTAGTTTATTAGAAAAAGTTTCAATTTTACAGTCTTTTGGTCCTAAGAAATCATAGTCTGCGAAATAATTTTGACGATTCAATTTTTAAATAAATAAATAAACGTTTCTACCTTCTGCGATCAAATCTGACCCATTTATGAATTTTTTTATATATCAATTTTAGAATAATCAACATTTTCATAATCATAAACTAGTCGCTGTCGAGAAACCTTGCAGAAGAATGGTGTATCTTCTTTGAGACGGTCGCTGAAGTGGTCTTTTCAAAATTAATCAGTTTTAGTGATTGATTTAGTTGATTGGAGTTCACCGATTTTTATTTAAAATATTGGTGTCTCAAGAATATTTCGTTAAATGTGATTCAAAGGGCAGAGTACCTATGTAAAAATTTAAAATTTGTAATTCATCAGATCATTTATTGATTCAAGTTACATAAAATATAATTATTTAGTTCATTTATAGGCCATTTTGTTAGCAGATGTACACCCAAAATTAGCTGATGGGCGCTGATTAGAGTGATTATCCTATATATATATATATATATATATATATTTTTTCTTAAATGAAACTATTTTACTCAATTAAAATACAGATATTGTCAAAAGTCATGGAAATCTTTTCCTTGCACTCACATTTTAGAAAATATCATATTTCATTATTTATTTATTTATTTTCATTTAATGCAGACGTGCTGAAAATCACATTTTTATATATTTAATTTGCAATAATAGTTGTTTTATTTTCTAGTTTGAGCTCCTGTTAAAGTGATGGCTACACGTTGATAAAAGCTAATTTTTTCCCATGCTCACGAAACGTGCTTGTGCAAATTAAATTCTATTCTATGGTAAATAAATTGTTGAAAAATATGGTTAAAATATTTATTTAAAAATTCATTAAAAATAGAAATTAAAACTTGGAGGTAAAAACATTGGTATCATTAAAAAAATAATTTTTTTGTACTTCAATATGATGTAAAAATCATTTTTGTGCTATAATATTTTCGGAACTTATAGCTGAAAAACGCTGAAATTTTGCTTAATTTTTAATTAATTAAAATTCTAATTAAAAATTCAAAAAAATCGCTACAAGGTGCACATTTCCGGCTTCCAAGGTATACACATGACAAATTTCGTGAGATTTCTCCGACTAAAACCTATTTAATAGTTAAATTAAATTTAATAAAATACTCTTTTCTCTGGATACTCTTGTGCAATATGCATGCTAAGAAGAGTTATTTTGCTGTAGCCAAATTATGTTAATTCATTATAAATCACTGGAATAAGTAAATTCTATAAATATGAATTAAGTTTATTTAACATTAAAATATCTGTTTTTGAAATCTAATTTACAGGCTGCAGTTATTACACTAAAGAAATATTTCCGACTTTAATTGATGACAAAAAATAAATATATGTGGTTTGGTAGCGTTTCAGCTATTCTAAAAGAGCTTATCAATGTACGCACTAAATTTATTAAATAATTTACTACCTAAATTCTTCAGATTCTGCATTCAGGAATGCGACTATCTTATCGGGAAACATATTAAAAAAAATTTCATATTCATTTCTTTCTTCCAAAAATTCTTCGCAACGAAATCTATATACTTTCAGGTGCTTCTAAATTTTTAATAGATTTTGTATTAGGATGTCTTGATAAAATGATGATTAAAATAGTTATTCATAGAATATTCATATATAACACATTAACCCCTTTACTTAACTTCCTGATTAGATGGCACATCTTATTTGAGACAATTATTATTATTTTAATCCTAGAATAATATAAAGGCATTTGAGGCAATGATACATTTTCACCTGATTTTCAAATTTTAAATTCTTTAATATTTTCCCTTAGTTGCAAATTAAAAATTTAGCAATTCAATGCGCAATTCAGACTCGTCATTGTATATATACGAAGGGGTTAAGAAAAACGAATGCACGCAACTGAGAAGATAAAATTCATGTTTTGAGAGGTGTATTAGCTTGCAATAGCTTCGAGGGGGGAAAAAAGTATTTAACTATAAGACTACAAGCCTAAAAATGAAGATGGGGGAGTTCATATTTAAGATCTAATTGTTTTTTTAATAAAATGCATTGCTTTTTACTTTCTCGTATACGTCATACACGAGAAATACATGTACGTAATACGAAAATTCAAACTCGAGATTTTGACGAATCTCCACGTTTTAGATCTCCCTGAGTTCAAAAAACATTTTTTTGGATGCCAAAGATAACTCAAAAATGTTTTCAGCTAGACAGTTGAAATTTTTTATACTGTCTGTACATCAAATGTGCAGATTTCTATCAAATTGTGAGCAAAATCTGCTCGAGGGAAGTACGTCTGTCCGGTTGCTGAAATGTAAGTTAACACGATAACTATAAGACGAAAGGAGGAAGATCGTCAAAATTCAGTACATAAATTCAACATCTATAGCATAAATTCCTATCAAATGTTAATCAAAATCCTACCATGGATTGATTATCTATCGATCTGTACTTTCAGAAACATGCAAACTCCATAATTCAAAAACACAATGACTAAAATATTATAATAAATTAATTTATCAAATTTCCTATGTGAATTTGTGACTACATGTGCCTTTTGTTTCAATCGATTGAGAAAAACATGTCTAAAACACAAATTCGATTTTTGGATACTATTAACGCGTGCCAGTGATAAATCGCCAAGAATGCCACCATAGATTCATTAAAAATGATAAATTCACACCAAAGGTTAATATTTGGTAACTATTCTACACGAAGGCCATATAAGGCATGATAAGTTTATTAGAGAGAGTGCAAGAAAGTTTTGCAGAAACCACTCCCACTGGTTTTAATCCCGAATATACATTGAAAAATAAATACATAGGAAATCTAATATTTAAGTAGTCAATTTTTCACAAGTACATTTTTCATATATTACATAAAATATTAACTTCGCACATATATTTACAAAATATTTTCAATAACTTTCTTAAGAAAACAGTACCTTTGTATATTTTCCGCATTCTATGTTGTTTGTATTCGAACTATAGTAAGTTTTTGTTGAGCACCAGCACTTATTCTCCTCAGATTCGAAATACATTCGAATTCCTGCTGGTTGTTGCAATTCTTATAAAAATTATTTTAGGTAGAGAGAACTACGCTAAAAGATCGATTTTTGGCGAGAACATCGAATATTTTTTTAATTTATTATTTTAGATTTCTAAAATCTTTCTTTTATAAAACTTTTTGAGTTGAGTTTCTAAACTCATTTTATATAGCTTCCATGGTATACATTTATTCATTTAACATGATACGGCATTCTAGTGCAATCTGTGTTTCTATCTATATAATACAATCTGCAATGAAATATAATTATATTTTACCCAAAATTAGTTATCAGACCGAGTAAACATCAGAAATCTCATAAAAATAGACTTAAATATTAATAATCTTTTGTAGGTCAATAAAAGAAACTGAGAACAATTTTATACAAATAACTTTGTAAATTTTTAATAATCAAAGAAAGAGTTAGTATCTGAATTTAAAAAAGGGCTAAATAATACTTGATTTGCTTTCATTAAATGTAAAAATTAATTATTATGAGTTACTTCAAAGCCAAATTAGAGAAATTGTGCTTGTCCCCCTCCCCTGTCGGATTTGTCTTGCCCCTTCATCGACAAACCTCTGCCGCCGCTGATGGTGGATTTTAAAAAGCCTGTTCAATTAATGACAGAAATTCTTTTCACAAAAACTGTTTCAAGATTTCTTCAAGATTGTTGGCGAGGATTTGTATATCGTGGGGAGAGTTAAAATAAATATCCTTTTTAACGTAATACATGTTTCATCATATCCTAAAAATGCAGTAAGTTCACAGAATTAAACATATCTAATCTTTAATATGTATTTTCTTTATACTAAATATTAACGAATGATATTTAAATACAGTTATTTGCATGAATGCACGAACCCCTTCAATATATAACGAACTTATACAAGAACTATTCAATTAAGTATGATAATCATCAATCATTTTTATCCCTTCAACAAACTTCAGTTGTTATCTTAAAAAAATAGATATTTAAAGTAGGAGCAACAATAAAATAATTTATTTCAAAAGAAAGAAAAAAAATTAGGATTTTTTTTTTTCATTGTTGTGTTTTGAATTAAAGAAATGGTGGTCTTTGAAATTAGGAGGGGGTGGGACGTGAAAGTTCTTTTATAATATTGTGGTGAAAGCTGGTCTTGTTACTCGGCTGCAAACCACAAGATCCCAGGTTCTATCCTCACTCATAGGTACAATATTTTATCTTCAAAGTACATATCTATATGCGACTAAAACTGCCACAAAACAGGAATTATTAAATAAAAATGACTTGCTAAGGAGTTCAAAAACTAAACTATGAAAAACCAAAAATTCTAGTCAGTTTATATGTATAAAAATATATTCAGAATATTAAGTTTTAAAAGGATTTACAAAATAACATTTAATTTGTTTCAAATGTACTCTTAAAACACAGTAAAACCCCGATTAACCAAACTCGGATTAACCTGCATTACGAAATCGCACATTCAATAATCACATATTCATAATCACAATCACAATCTGAATGAAAATAATCATTATTTTAGGTTGCTCGAAGATTCGTTGAGCAATGAAGTTAAAACAAAATCTGATGACATTTTTTTACTAAAAAGATGGCAAAAGAGTATGGTTCGGAAATTTCTGAAAAGACGCAAGGAATAAACAAAAATTACCGAGTTTATAAATGATTAATAATGCTATAAAAACTATTAGTGATGCGCCTATTGTAATTTTAAAAATATATGTTTAAATTTAAAAGGATCTTAAGTGTAGCCGACAAAAAAAAATTGACTTAAATTCATTTTACACTCAAAACATTTTAAAATTATATATTGCAGTTAGATAATAAACAATAATGGATGTTCATGATTGAATCATTTCATTGTCCAAAATGCTTTAGTTTAGATAACCAGGGTTGTACTGTAATGAAAAACTAAGAAAAAAAAATTTAAATGCATGAAACTTTTTAAAATTAAAACTTTTAAAATAAGGTATTTAAAAATTTTTAAAAAGATATTTGACATATTTATATTCTAATATATATGCCTGCAAAATTTTATACTCTGATATTGAGTTCAATATATATATATATACTAGCTGCCTTTGGCGACCAGCCGGTTCGCCAGTATTACCGCTCGCTACAATTTTCAATTAAATATTTTAAGTAACTGGTCTCTTAATAGATTCTCAAACAAAACATTTTTAATCTTCACATTTTGAGTCATACCAAACTTATACTGTTGTTTAGATCGTTTCGTTCAATTTACTATATATATTTTGCTAATTTGTTGTCATTTCCGGTAAAACATCAACTCTAATTTAAAGTGGAAATGATGAAATTGCAATTAATATAAAGATATTTTTAATAAAACCAAGCGTTTTATTTTATTTATCATCTTTACTGTTTCTTATTTATTATTATTATTATTGAATATGAGTATTGCAAACAGAATTGCTCGATATTTAAGTCTTACGTGAAATACAAAATATTTTTAATAATTTATGTAATATCTCAAAGAATAATTCAACAAAAATTTCTCAGATTCAGCATAAAATTCAGTTTTTAGTTTTGCTTTCAAAAGGATTGAAATGAAATCAATAATAATATTTTGTTCCGGCCTATAAATATATTTCAAAAATTATGAAGTCTAAATTTAATGCAGTAAGGTATCATATTCTGAGAAATATTCTGGACACACCAAATTTTAAATAAATGAATGAATATTTCTATTTTCTACGATCAACTAAGACTTATTTATGAAGTTTTGAATGTTAAAAATTTAGAAAAACTCAATATTTTCATAATCTTAGGCCAATTAATCTTGAGAAACCTGCGCGCTGATGGGCGTATTTTCATTGAAACGATCGATGGAAAATCTAAAATTATCCTTTTTTTATTGAATAGTGATATTCAAATTTTCATAAATCAATTCGTTTAAGTGATTGATTTAGTTGATTGGAAATTAACTCTTTTTATGTAAAATATTAGTGTTGCAAGAACATTTTGTTAATCGTGATATCCACAGCAGAAGCTTTATGTAAAATCAAAAATTCGTTATTTATTAGAGCATTTATTAAATCAAGTTACATAAAATATAATCATTTTCCATTTAGACCATTTTAGAAGATATGTGTCTTACTAAAGGTTTACAAATTAGTTGTGTGACCCTGACTTGAATGGATATCCTGTTTATATTAAACAAAACTTGCCTTAAAATAAAACTGATTTATTGGATTAATAATATAGAGAGTATAAAAGATCATAAAATAATTTTTCTTGAATTTATTTTTTAGAAAAAATAATATTTCTTATTTGTTTCATTTCTTACAGACACGTGCCGAAAATTATATTTTTGCAGATTTCATTTCCAAAAAGATTTAATTTATTTTTAATTGGAGCTTCAATCAATGTGATGGCAACACTTTGAAAAAAGCTAATTTTTTCCCATGAATACGAAACGTGCTCGTGCAGCTTAAATTTTATTTTTATTTTGTACAAAAAAAATTGTTGATAAATATAGTTAAAAAAATTTTTAAAAATTCATTAAAATTAGAAATTTAATTTTAAGGTTAAAATATTGGTATCATTTAAAAGATAAATTTTTGATCTTTAACTTGATGTAAAAATCAATCATTTTGTCATCATATAATATTTTCGGAAGTTATAGCAGAAACACGCCAAATTTCGCTTAATTTTTAAATAAATAAAATTCTAATTAAAAATTGAAAAAACAACCCCCAGGTGCACATTCCCGACCTCCAAGGTATACACGTGCCAAATTTGGTAGCTGTAGGTCAAACGGTCTGGCCTGTAGAGCGCCAACACACACACACACACACACACACACATTGAGCTTTATTATAAGTATAGATAGATATATATTTAAAAATTTATTGTATTCTTAAAATGATATGAAGCTAGATGAACCATGAACTAGATTAACCATGAGCTAGAGTTAACCATGAAGAAAATAAAATAAATTTCAGTAGAAACTAATTAATATTGTGACAATATATTGGCAAGGAGTTTTATATATTTATATTTATAATAGTCTCTTTTATCAACCATCTGGTATATTTACCGAATTTAATCTCTGTTAAATTCTTAAGTGTTACTAAATGTTTATGAGTGCCTTAACAAAACAGTTTTAAGTATCAAACTGTAACAGACATTTAAATCATGATAATTTAATAAACTAACTCTTGTTCTGCTTATTGAGTACATAAACCTTCCAAAGGAGTCAAGTCTCATGATGTCATATGGCTATTAAATAAGCAAGTGTCTGAATAATATACTTTTTAATTGCATGTCATCTTATGCGACAATGCCAGTTCATTTTATTGGTTTTCAACAAAAGCAATTAAATATCCAATGGATCAATTGAATTAGTTTGAATTTCATTGCAAAAATAAAAAGTACTATTAAAAATAACGCAAAAAAATTTAGCTATCAAAATTAAGAGGAAAATTGCATGACAACTAAATTAGCATCATTGTAAAGACAGTAGTTTTTTTTTTAATTTTAAAATGATGTAAAGCTTATTTAGTGCAATAACATTTTTAGATGTTATTGTAGAGAAACACCAAAGTGCACATTACCTCTGAAATATATATATATATATATATATATATATATATATATATATATATATATAGTAACCAATCTAAAGTAAGAAATAGTTTGAAAACGGAACTAAAATGAAAACAAAAACAAAACAGTTTCGAAATCGCAACAAAAATTATTTCCATTCAAACTAAAACCAAAAATGGAACAGGTAAAAACTTCATAGTATTTAGAGAGCACAAATGCAGCTACTTCTAAAACACAGATGAACTGATACAAAAGTATAAAAATCAAGTTAATAGGAAAAACAAATAAACCAAATAAAAAAATATAAAAAAGAATCCAGCCTGAAGACTTTTTCAAGGGTCACCCTCAGGCAGGGATTCAAAAAAAGGGATTTTTTCTATTAAGGAAATTCAGACAATTACGTCTAATAATGATTCCTTCGTGACCCGAAAATCCCCTGAAATCAGGCCCAAGAGATATACCATTTTAACAGAAAGGAAAATACAAAACAACAAATTAGAAGAAAAACCACTAATAAGTAAAAATACAAAAACAAAAAAACAATAAAAACAAAAATACCATAAAATAACACTAAAGAAACAAACGAAAAGGCAAGAACATACCATCAACAGTCAAGGAAATTTTAAGCTATCGATTGTGATTCCCGCTTATTAAAAACACAAAGCTAACTGTAATTTATTTAAAAATTGTAAGTTCCCAGCGCCACCTATTGAGTGATATAATATGCAAGGAAAGTTCTATTTTTTATTTAAGCCAAAGGATTAATCCCAAACCATACCTTGTTTAATTAAAAAATTGACATTACAGTAATTTTTAGGAAATTCATTTTTAATTAAATTATTAATGAGGTTGTTTGATGCTTCAATATAGGAATTTTTATTATTGCAAACCCTTTTGATCCTGTTAACTTGTGAGAAAATTAGATTTTTGAAAATTTTAGAGTTTAGATTGGAATGGTAGTTACATACTTTTGTTATTTTGAAGTTGAATTCATCCCTTTTATCGTAAATACCAACTATTGTTTTATCATTATCAATTTCGATTTTTAAATCCAGAAAGGTAGCCTCAAGTTGATTTTTATTCGTTTCTGTTAGAATTAAATCTTTTGGATAGCAATTAGTTACAATATTAGTATTGACGAAGTTAATCAAAAGTAGGTCATCAATATATCCCCACCCGTTTATCAAATTATATTTAATTACTTTTTTCTCATAGTAATGTAGAAAAATATTAGCCAAAGCACTTGAGAAAGCTGTTCCCATTGGAATGCCCTTAACTTGTTTACAAAAATTAATACCATTAAAAACGTAATTTTCAGTAATGTTAAAATTACATAACTCAAGCCAGTTATTTTTAGGAATGATATTTTCATTTAAATATTCGTCATAGATAAAAGTGCAGACTTTTATTAATTTTTCATGAGGTAGATTAGTGTATAAATTTTCGAAATCAAAAGTATTAAGTTTATTAATGTTGTTATCTTTAAGAAAATCCAGAATTTCTTTGTTACTAGAAATAATAAAGTGGTCTTCATCTTTTTTTTTTTTTTTTTGTCCAGGATAATTTTTATGTATTTAAAGAAATGTTTACCTGTATAGTAATTATAACTGCCAGTGCTACAGGTCACGAATCTGAATTTTAATGGATTTTTATGAAATTTAACTGTTGGGAATAAATAAGGATAGTTAAGAGAGCAAGTCTTAGTTTTGGTTTTTTTTGCGAAAGCTAGCATTCTTTTATCTAATTCCTTTTTTCCGGTGTTCTTTAACATATAAGTTGCGTTAGAGTTATATTCATTAATTAAAAGTTCTTTATAATAATATTTACAAATTAAACAGAAATTATTTGCTGATTTATCTATTACTGTAATAACAAATTTTTCTTTTAAATTTTTTATTTCGTTTTTCAATGTTTTACTAAAATAAATCCCACGTTCTTTAGATCTGTCAAAATCAATATTCATTTTTATTTTTATTTCCTTTAAAATTCTCACTTTCCATTCTCTGAAACCTTCCGCAGGCCAATGGTATTTTCTATATAATTTGGCAATAAAAACATCCAAATCATTACCAATAGAAATCAAGATTTTGTCATGGTTTATTTTTTCTCTTAATCTAATTTTTGTTCCTCTTCCCATTAAATCTCTTAAAGAGTTGGATTCAATAATTTTTAAATTACCTGTAATAATATGACCTTTATCAACATCTATAAAATCTTTATAGTTTTTTTTTGTTACAGTAACAATCTGTAATATTTATTTTATCTAAATTTTTGCCATAGTAATTATAATTACAAATTTTTTTCTTTAAAGTTGAAGTGTAACTAAACGCTATTGAAAAAGTTGTTTTATCTGATAGAGGAAAAAATATATTATTATTATGTACAATTGTAGGCAATTTTAGATATTCGAAGTAAATATCCAAGAATTTAATCAAACAGAATTCTTTGTAAACATTATTTCTATTATTAAAAAGTAAATCGTTTTTTCCAATGTTAAGCTTACATTTAATTAGATCTAGAATAATACATTTTGTGTACGAATTTTTAAACTCTAATTCCCCGAATTTATTATTTAACTAGCCGCCTTTGGCGACCAGCCGGTTCGCCAGTATTACCGCTCGCTACAATTTTCAATTAAATATTTTAACTAACTGGTCTCTTAAAGGATTCTCAAACAAAACATTTTTAATCTTCAAATTTTGATAGCCATACCAAACTTATATTGTTTAGATCGTTTCGTTCAATTTACTATATATATTTTGCTAATTTGTTGCCATTTTCGGCAAAACTTCAACTTTAATTTAAAATGTAAATGATGAAATTGTAATTAATATTAAAATATTTTTTAATAAAACCAAGCGTTTTATTTTATTTATCATCTTTATTGTTATTTATTAATTATTATTATTGAATGTGAGTATTGCAAACAGAATCGCTCGGTATTTAAGTCGTATGTTAACTACAAAATATTTTTCATCATTTATGTAATATCTCAAACAATAATTCAACAAAAATTTCTGAGATTCAGCATAAAATTCAGTTTTTAGTTTTGCTTTCAAAAGGATTGAAATGAAATCAATAATAATATTTTGTTCCGGCCTATAAATATATTTCAAAAATTATGAAGTCTAAATTTAATGCAGTAAGGTATCATATTCTGAGAAATATTCTGGACACACCAAATTTTAAATAAATGAATGAATGTTTCTATTTTCCACGATCAACTAAGACTTATTTATAAAGTTTTAAATGTTAAAAATTTAGAAAAACTCAACATTTTCATAATCTTAGGCCAATTAATCTTGAGAAACCTGCGCGCTGATTGGCGTATTTTCTTTGAAGCGATCGATGGAAAATCTAAAATTATCCTTTTTTTTATTGAATAGTGATATTCAAATTTTCATAAAGCAGTCAGTTTAAGTGATTGGAAATTAACTCTTAAAAGTCAGTGATTTAGTTGATTGGAAATTAACTCTATGGCCACCATAAAATCTGTGCTTTCTCTAGTGGTGTGTGCATTCTCCTTAATATCCGCTCGAATAAAACATCACAGACAAAAGTACTACACAGAACAAACACATCAAAAGTAAACATAACATTTCAATAGTTGCCAAAAACAAAAGAGAGAAAAATGCAATTAATAAGCAGACGATATTTAGAAAAGTACAGATATTTAGACTGGAAAATGAAAATATCTGAAATTAAAAACGCGCGCAGACGATATTTACAAAAGTAAAAATATTCAAACCTGAAAAGGAAAATATATGAGTTATTCCATCAATAAATGCCATAAGTTTGTTTATATCTTCATTATTTTATGAGTCATTAAACATCAAAATGGGTCCGGGACTAAATAAACACCCTGTATAGAGAGTGTAAAAGATCATAAAATAATTTTTCTTGAATTTATTTTTTAGAAAAAATAATATTTCATATTTGTTTCATTTCCTACAGACACGTGCCGAAAATTATATTTTTGCTGATTTCATTTTCAAAAAGATTTAATTTATTTTTAATTGGGGCTTTAATCAATGTGATGGCAACACTTTGAAAAAAGCTAATTTTTTCCCATGAATGCGAAACGTGCTTAATATTAATTTTTATTTTTTACGAAAAAAATTATTGAAAAACATAGTTAAAATATTTATTTAAAAATTCATTAAAAATAGAAATTTAATTTTAAGATTAAAACATTAGTATCATTTAAAAGATAAATTTTTGATCTTTAACTTCATGTAAAAATCTTTTTTGTGCGGTAATATTTTCGGAAGTTATAGCAGAAACACGTCAAAATTGCGCTTAATTTTTAAATAAATAAAATTATATTTAAAAATTCGAAAAAATAACCCCCAGGTGCATATTCCCGGCTTCCAAGGTATACACGTGCCAAATTTGGTAGCTGTAGGTTGAATGGTCTGGCCTGTAGAGCACCAACACACACACACATTGAGCTTTATTATAAGTATAGATAACCACTTAATTTTATTATTTCTGAGACCAAAAATGTATTTCCTAATTTTGTGAATGTTTTCACTATTGTGTTCCAGATAACAGTAATTTTGAAATTCCTCAAATATAATTTGAAAATTGCCCCCTTTTCCTTTACCTCTTTTAAATCTTTCAGAATAGTTATCTTTATTTAGAAAATTTTTAAATATGTTAAATTTGTTATAAATGCAATTATTGTTTAAATCTGCCTGAGGGTGACCCTTGAAAAAGTCTTCAGGCCGGATTCTTTTTTTATATTTTTTTATTTGGTTTATTTGTTTTTCCTATTAACTTGATTTTTATACTTTTGTATATATATATATATATATATATATATATGTAACATTATTTGTTGTGAAGCAGGATGCAGTTTGAAGACAGTGAAGAGACTTGCTATTTCGTGACGTCGTTTTATTTCATTTTTAAGAAGCAGGCATATGTACAAGCGATGGGCACACAAAGCGACACAGAAAAGGAATGAGGAAAAAGCTCTTGGACATTTTATCCCTGGTCTTATATAACCTATGATTTTGATAGGGAAAACATTTCTTCATAGTGCTAATATCTTAATAAGATTTCGATAGGGATTTCTGACGCATGTCAATCACATGTAAGGGAAACACAGGGATCTTTTAAAAAGAATGTGCTTACTGGACAGTTTTTTACCCCTTCACGCCGAGCGTGTGAAAGTATCGGCGTTTTGCCCATTCAGCGGTATTTTGCTGCTTCACGCGGAGTGTGGGAAAGTTATTTTAGCTGAGTCAGTAATTTAACAAAGCTTCTCTTGAATTAATTAAGTAGAGACAGTGGAATTGGATCACAAAATAAGAGAATATTTTAGAATAAAGTTACTATGGGCTAAGTTAAGATAAAATCTTGAAAATTAATTAAATTGTAATTAGAGTTAAAATATCATTACATATATATATATTCTTTTAGAATATATGTATAAGCTAAACTTACAGAGTGCAAAAGACAAGCACATTTATGTACACTAACATGTTCTTTATTAGTAGTAGAGATAAATGCTTATCATATAATAATGCAAACTAAGTGCCATACTCATTTTACAATTTCTTATATTTATACATTTATCCAACAAAATAAGAAATCTAGTGCCCCAAAGAAACAATAGCTTTCGTACAATATTCACAAAAAAATTTCGTACCTTAATACATCAGCTTGTGCAGATGATGAAGCCATAGGTGGTTCTTTATATGGAAATGAAATCCCTGAAACTCCAGCACTGCATCCAGGATCTCTGAAAGTTTCCAATGAAACATCAGCTTGTGCAGATGATGAAGCCATAGACGGTTCTTTATGTGGAACTGAAATCCCTGAAACTCCAGCACTGCATCCAGGATCTCTGGAAGTTTCCAATGAAAAATTCTTATCATTGGAAAACATTTCACTCTGAGTAGACTTCTGAGGTTCATCATACCACTGTAATTCAAAAGCAGGTAAATTTGTTGGCAAAGAAGAACTGTTTTTGTCATTGGAGGGCCCTGAAATATTAATTTCTTTTCATATGGCAGTCCTTCCATTCAACTGTAAACACCACATACATTCCAACTGTAAGCATACGCAGAGAAATAAAATAAGAAAATAAATCATAAATATGAGTAGTAAATTTCCATCAATCAGCTAATATATTTTCCTAAAAACATAGAATCCTCTTTATTACAATAACTTTCCCCCAAATCGAATATGAAATATAGCCAGAATATAGAAATATAGAAATTCCATCAGTGTCAAAATTTTGATTTTTATCAAATCATGATTGAATAAACCTATCAATAAAAGCATTCTTAATCGTTAATACCAGATAAAATAATAATTTAGAGAATACTATAAAATGAAATTGAGATAAAACATTTTTTTAAGGTATTGAGTTTGGAAAAATTATATAATTATTTAAATATATTAGAACATATGAAGCATACAAATTAAAAAGTAATGGGAAAAAAGATTATAACAATTATTCAACTAAGGAGCTGGAATTTTAATTAAAAATTAGCTGAGCTTTGGCATTCCAAAAATACTAATGTACAAAAATAAATTTTACACCATTTCAAAATTTAAAAAGTTGTCTTTTTGATTATACTAGTTAAATAATCATACTTGTTCCTGAATTTTGGAAATTTAAAATAAAAATAATATTTTTGTTATATTTTCAAAATAAATTACATTATTGCCTTGAAATTCAAACTGTTTTCATTCTTCCATCAAATATTTAATAGTGAGATTTTATTTTAGCATTGAAAACCAAAGAAAAAAGAGTTTGTATAGTATCTATGTAATTTACAAAATGAATAAACAAGTGAAGTTATAATAATGTGAAAATTAAAAGATAGATAAACTGCATAGTTACATTTTTAACAGTGCTATGATGTCATGGAATTGGCTTCCATAAGAAATGTTCATATCCATTAAAAACATATGCAAGACAATTCAAATAATATGGCTTCAATGTCTGACAGTTTGACAGAATCAAGGACATGAAGTTGTATCTAAATGCTTTAACAGGAAAATATAACCAAATCAACAGGTGATCAATGGCAACTAATCTGAAATAAATCTGCATAATAAAAAGTCCATTATTCCATTAATAAATATTCATTTACTGGAAGAAATTCCATCACAAAGCCTCTGAATACAGTAGGGAAGGTATTGATGGGACAAATTCTTAATAGGCATAACATTTCTAACCCTGTACTAGCCAGATGCCATACAAGATTTAATGAGGCCACACAACACAATAATGCCCCTCAAGGTGCACAGGCCATATCTATGCATATGAGAGATTAGCATCCAATTCTTTCCCCTCAAAAATCTCTAGAGCACCCACCTGTGTATTTGTCACTGTCACATCCAGAGCCACCTAAACGTTCACTTCCACCAAAATCTCCATCAACACTGCTAACAAATGTTTTGTTCTTTGTTATTTAAAAAAATCTTTTACACTTACAACTAACATTTAAAATACAAATTAATTTAAAATTTAAGAAAAAAGATCAATAAGCACAAAAATTTAACCCTCATAAAACTTTAGATAGTTATGAAATGGCAGGTGAATTGATTTAACACAAGAAATAATTCTTATCATGATTGCAAAACAAAATAATTTATGTTTATTATTAATACAAAACTGAAATAAAACACTATTTTAAAACTATCAAAAAGTTATATATATTATGAAAGCATAAAAGCACATACAATGGAACAGCATTCGAAAGGACAGAAAAAAAAATGTAAAGGTATAATCGTGACTGATTTATGGTGATCTTAAGGAAATTTGATCAGTAGTAAAATTTATATATTCATCACATGATAGCTATCAAATATTTATTTATATATACATCAAATAATGACTATGAACTGCTCTTGACTATTTTTGAAGGGATGTAATGATGATTCAAAAAACGCCAATGATCGGAACATCTCTCTCTCTCTCTCTCAGAAAAGATTACAAAAAAAATTAGACGTTTGCAGCCTGCATTCAGATTTATTATATTTTTTTTAATTCTAAATTATACTAACACTGAATCCCATCAAACATGAAGATTTCCTTCTTTATCTTTTCAAACTGCAGCAGAATCTGAAAGAAAAATTCATGAATAATGTTTTATTTTTGTTTGTCTTGAATAGATAATAATTTTTATTTTATTTAATGCAAAAGAACAACTTATAAGGTCACAATAAAGTGGCATTGAAATTAATAAGATAGATAAAATATGAAATGCCTTTTTCAGCAATATCTTCCAAAAGTATTAGGCATGAAAATTATTTTTACATTATCTTACAATTCGAAACATTATCTTTTTTTTCTAGATTTAATAAATTTTTTTTAAAATATTTCAAGCATATTTTCCAATAAGAATACAACAGTACATAAGAATTCTGAATGAAGATTAAACGTATCATGAATAATAATACAAAAACATAAAAAACAAAATCACAATTAAAGTTTCTGGCACTTTTTATTTTTGCTTTACAATCCGAATTACTACAGGGAAACCATTATTTTTGTTTGATTTTTCTTGCTATATAAAAAAATTTTCTGGCTTTTATCGTACGCATTTAAAATCTTCAAACTGATCCCACTTCATTTTCTTCTCCTTATTATGCTTTTCATAGTGTATGAAAATAATTATACTCTTTTTAATTCAAGTCAGTGTACAATAAACAAAATTTAATACTCAGAAAGCAAATAAAAAGGGCATTTTCATCAACTAAATTTCAAATAAGCACCATTTTTATAAATGTTTCTCCCTTTTTTGCAAATACACTAATCATTTGTAACATAAAAGATGGGCATCCATCTAAATGAGCATTTAGCCTGCGAATCATGTCTGAGAACTGTTTGTCGTAGTTCACACACAAAAAAATGCATTACATATAAATAGGCATAATGTACATGTAATTCCCCATGCACATTGGCATAATGCTTAAAAATGAAATAATTCCTTCTAATTGGGGTAACAGAAAAAAAAATGTTTACAAATACAAAATGAAAAACTGCCTAAATTATATATATAGCAATAATACTATATCCTTTTAAACTAAAAGAAGTATGCATAAAAATAAAAGAAATTACTCTGTGACAGAATTTTATTGACTTTTATTCTGTCAGTTATTATAAAAAACCACCTACACATTACACAAAAATTGCATGATACCCATTTGTATCAAACAGAAAAAAATAAAAAGTTGGTCCTTATCATCCTCTCTTTTTTTGCATCAAAAAAATAAATGTTGATTGATATTTATGGCCTCTGGGTTTATCACTAAGCAAATGAGAAATATGGCCAAGATGGTTTAATTATGTATAATGGAACTTAGCAATCTTGGCATAATCTGTCAATCGCAAAATAAGCTGGGGAGGGGGGAGTAAATATCCACAAATACCAAAAAATATTTTTAAATGATAAATACATGCAAAAGAGAAATGGCACGAGTGAAATTAGTAAATTATTGTAGTAATCAATTTTCTATAGGGGAGATTTGCATACCTAGGGTCATATTTTTTTCAGTGTTGAGTTATTGACCTGTTTATAATTGTAAAACTGATATGCACATATAGTTATACTAATTACTTACCATTTTAATCAGTATAAATGCAAAAAATGATAAATTTTGTCTAACAGAAGATTCTTTTAAGAAACTCCATAAATGGTCCAAGGTACGTGATCTCACTGTACCTAGGGCCATTCCTTGAACATAAAGGCTTTACTTGGTAATGAATCGAAAATTAACACATACACACATATATATATGAATGTTATAAAAATAACAATATCAGGTAAAGTATTTATTTATCATATGATAACTATTTAAACTGCAGTGTGCCCAATTATTAGTAAATTACAAGTGTTTTCATAAGTTATACATCATAATTTGAAAAACTGATGCCAAACGTCAGCTGCATATGTAATCACTCTGAAGCAGCAGCAAATTCTTTTGGATAATTTGTTATTCTTTGTCCCATAAACATTTTCATCATACAAAAACTTTTTTGAATGCACAATGTTTTTGAAGTTTAACACTACATTGTTCCTCTTTAATATCTATTATTTCTGCCACATAATAGTATGTTCAGTTTTTCTGCTTTGTAATCTTGTCAAACAAAAATCTCTTTTTTCAGTAACATTCCTTATAAAAGGTACTGTTGAACTTGCATTATCAGTGGTATAAGTAGAATTGATGGATGGCATTCTCTTCATCTTACAGAGTAATGTCCAAACAGCAAATTGGTTAGAATATATATAATTAAGAATTTTTAAAATAAGTCTTCCAACAAAACTTAATGCAATATTATTTTTTTATTTCAAACTGTGACATTACAATCCAAACTGAAACTTAATCTTTCAAAACTGTTTCTAAAACTACAGTTCATTATCTGTGTTAGATTTTGATCTTCTTTATACCATCAAAATATCTTTTAATATCTAAATATACAATTATGATTGCATAATTAAAGAGAAACACTGATAAATTAGGAATTTGTGCTATAAAAGTGAGATAAAGTTTTAAAATTTCATTAAAATATGATACAAATCTTATTTAAAACTATACATTTGCTTTTTAAAATATTAAAAAAAATTCTTTTAAATATTTATATATTTTTTAAACAAATTAACAATTTTCAATAATAATAACAGGAAATGTATATTTTATAAGTCAGAACAAGATATGCAGCATTTCCATTTGAAAAAAATATTCAACAATAAAAAAAATAATAAAACCTAAAAATACATTTTTCAATTTTTGGATGAAGCCTTTTTTAAATCACAGAAAGTTCATAATTTTAATTGTAAATTTCTCCACCATTTTTTTAGATAATTCCATGAAACTTTTTCCTATATTTTTATTATGATATAGCATATATATTTCTAATTGGACTTTTTGGCCAATCTCCTTTGTGCATGTTTTTTTTTTGTTATTTTTTTTAACTTCCTCCTTTTGTTCCTAGGGTTGTCATAACCTGTCTCAATAAATTTAGCAATTTCTTTATTATAAATACATGTGACTTCCCTGTCTATATGAGATGCTATTTTGAATTTATATGTTTTTATATATATATATATATATATATATATATATATATATATATATATATAAATCAGTCCTTAGGAGGAAAAAATTAATGCACGATGTAAGTAATAAGTCTTTTTGTGAAATTGTAGAGCCTTCCAGATTCTGTCACAACTGTTGATGGATGATTTGTAAATTTATTATCAACTGCTTTCAAATTCTTAGCTACTTTTGGTGGAGATAACACAACTTTTGAAAGATTATAAGCCAATTTAATACTGTTTAGAGAAATTGTTGCTTTTAATAATAACAATGGTAACTGTTTTCTAAATTGTATTCAATACTTTATAAAGAACCAGTATATGACTAATTTAATGGCAGTTGTACACAATTTCAAAAAGATGCATGACTTTTTTAGTGAAGAGTTGATATACAATAGATTGTTGTAATGCACAGATGTAACAGGATTTATTTATCATATTTTATGACAAAATTTAGTGATGATATCATTATTACACTAATGTCTGATACTTCAATCATGCCACAATGGAGACGCAAGTTCTGCACAAGATTGCAAGTCTTTTTTTTAAAGTTTGCTTGAATACCCAGAAGATTAGGAATTAACTCTGACAACTGGTCATTTTCATGTTCTTTAATTGTCTATTTTAAATGGCAGTGAAAACATTCAATTATTGAATCTGAAATATGATGATAACAAATTCTCTTTACCTTCTACACACCTAACGCGTACAAATTCTATAAAGAATGATTAACAGAACTGGGATTCTTAATCCCTAATTAGTAATCCAATATCAAAAAGTTAGAATAACATCCTTTAATTTCAGTTGCTGTTTTACAACACCATCACTTCTTTCATATCTATTTTTTCTAGTACGAATTCTCAAAAAGATAACCTTAGGGGTTGCCAGAATTTCTGGACTGTACGTTTACAAAGAGGTGTCAGATTTATCACATACTAAGTTGCATAAAATATTAAATTAAAAAGTTTATTGACTATTAATCCTGACAAATCATGAGTCCACAGAGATTAATATAAAAATATATCATAAAAAGAAAAAAATGAATAAATTCATAGTTTTATTGAAAGTTCTATTTAAAAATAATTGATTCATGCAAGATTATTTTAATTTCTACAGGCATTTTTTAATTGTATTTATTTTCTAAAAAATAAGAACATAGATAAAGATTTATGCACACAACCATTTCCACACATAAAAAAATGCATAATATGCAGGTATCTTGAGACATAAAATGCATGAAAAAGTACAAGAATGCAAATTATGCTCACCTGACTGAATGGTGGGCGTTTTCTTCTTTCAACATTGCTGCAAATTAGTCCCATATAAAGCAGTTCGCAGCCCCAATTCTTATTTTCTTCACCAGCTTTTGTATCTTGAAGCGATTCTAATCGTCCACTATTAGCAAACAACTGCACATGATCACACTAGATAATAAGATTAGAAGATATTGTATATTAACACAAATTTTAAAAAGAACATGCATCAAAAGTCTACTGATACCATCACTGTAGCTGAATCAGATGATATCAAATGCAGCAGATTTCAGACTAAGCTATGTTTGCTCCAAAGAAAACAAGCAATTAAATAGAAGTTAAAAATATTTTCAAATAATAACTGAATAATAAAATATAATTTGCACATGACAAAATAAATAATTAAATTGAAATTAACAAGCATTTTGGTTTCAGTAAGTGAAAACTCTGAGAAATATACATGCAAAAACATGCATAAGTCAGAAAAAATAAAAGTGAAGTTTCAATTCACGTGATCAGAAAATAATTTTAAGAAGGTAGATGAAATGAAATAAGTATGCACAAACATATATTTAATATTTATGATACTCACTTTTATAATCGAATTTCATGATAAAAAAAATACATTTATAAGCATGAATTTACAATTTCCCCCCCCCCAAAAAAAAAAAAAAAAAAACTTGCAAGTGAAAATAGAAAGACAAACTTCAAAGGAAGATACTCAAAATCCCAAAAGGGAATTTTTAAAGTTGCATTACTAGAGCCATTCATATTTAGTAAATAAAAAGTCTGAGTAAACTCCTGAAAGGTTAAATCGTTTATGACTGCACTGTATAATGTAAATTTCGATTTTAGACAGAAGAAGTGATGAATCAAATTTTTCCTCAGATAATTTGCAACTCAGTTTCACAGTTAAAATAATAAAGTTAAAGCAAACTTAAAAGGTGCTTTGTTTATTCTTTGTTTCTTTCTCTTTTTTGCACAAGCCTGATTGAGCCAAATATAAATTTAAGGAGTTAAGATTTTAAAATTCCGAGCAAAGATTATAAAATGAATTTATAATCACAATATACTTTGAAAATATTTAATTAGTAATAAGTCTATAAAACATAAAATCCTTAAAAAATGACTTTAGATGCTTTTTTTTTTTTACAATTATTGTTAGAAGTTAGATACAAAAAAAATCAAATGGTTGAAAGTGAGTATTAATTATGCTTCAAAAATTCTAATAATTCAATTATTGTAATAAATAAAAACTACTGAACAAGAAAAAGGACCATCATTCTTTTTTGAGTCACACTAATTAATAAAAAGAAAAATACCTGAGAAGACATTTTTAGAACTTACCAAGTATATTTCTTTACCTCGCTTTGCATCAAATGGTCTTAAACCACTACCTATCTCTAATAAAACCTAGGAAAGCAAAAGTATAAAATTTATGCCAGGTCCTTTAAAACTGCAAGTGCCAAACAAATTCCAACAAGATATAAGTTATATCAAATTAAAACAAATTGCCAAAACAGAATATTCATGTCCCTCATAACAATTCAATTTCTAAACAATCATGCATAATTTATTTTAAAACAAAGAAAATTAAAATAATATTGATTTTATTGAAATACCTCTTACATAAATATTATCATTTTTTTTTTTTACATCTGTTGCAGAATATGACTTTTCAGAATAATATTTTTTCTTGTGAAGCATTTTACATTAGTACTGTCTAACACTTGTAACTCTACCCACAAGAATCAGCTTTAAACCTTTTAATAATAATAATAACAACAAAGGAATCTCTCAGTCTAAAAAATAAATATTGTCACTTTTAGAAACCAGTTGGTTGACCAGAAACAATGGTTATATTTAATTTCTTTAAAATAATCTAGATATAACTTTATATCCACAATTCCTTCAAATTGTCAGATATTATACTTTAATTGTCCTCAGTATGTTCTGTTCAATATATGCAAGGATCTTTCCATCAGAGACCAGTCCCATGACTAGCACTACTAAAAATGTAAATTTGCAGTTCATCCATCTTTGAACTGGGTACCGGCCGATTAAGACAACAGCTAATATTACATCACCACTCAATATCCATATCGTTCGTCTCACCTCCGACTCACTGGAGGGAGAGTACTGTGGTGAATAGCATATAAGCCAGTTAACAGCTCTTTTACCAAAACGATCGTTCGGGTAGAAGAGTTGTTAACTGGCTTATATGCTATTCACCACAGTACTCTCCCTCCAGTGAGACGAACGATATGGATGTTGAGTGATGATGTAATATTAGCTGTTGTCTTAATGGGCCGGTACCCAGTTGAATAGCCAAGCGTGTGTGGGTGCTAATGCGCCAAGTGTGTCTGGCTACTTTGTGTTGCTGCGTCAAGTGAGTCTGACGACTTTGGGTTTGCTGCGTCAAGTGAGTCTGACGACTTTAGGTGCGGGTAGATGGCGCCACAGCTGTACGAAGATGAAGGTTCATTGTCCGAGGTCACCAATGAGGCGGTACGGGATGCGCGTAGGACAGAGAGTTATTAGCAGCTTATGCTGCCATCAAACACTTTAGGCATATGCTTGAAGCTAGAAATTTCTCTTTGTTTACGGATCATAAGCCGTTAACTTACGCTTTCCAGCAAGCTGAGACATCCATCCTCGTTCCAGCAAGGCAAACAACTTGCACAGGACAAGTTCGACCCCCACGTCGATATGTCCATTTCCAATGAGAGTGCGGGGGGAGTATGCAGCGGCCAAACAGGCGATAAATGACTGTTTGTTTCGCCAGCTGGCGATAAGCATCACCCATACCATTTCCACAGACCGTCTGAAACCTGCTTTTATAATTCCTCCTGAGTCTACACTTTTGTCTAGTGGCTATGTTACTCGGCTATGAACTCTAACGTTGCGAGTTCGAACCTCAACTTGCACAGTATTTACTTTTTTATCTATCTTATATATTACACAGATATTAACCAAGATCCCTCTTCTTTAACTTTCAACAATGAAAGAAAGAAATTAAGCAGATAAAGCGATTAAATATTTGATTAAACAATGAAAATGGCTTGAACCGAAACAGCAATGTAATATATTGTGTAAAATTAGGGGATAAAATTTTTACAAAATTGTCCAAAATCAGGAAAAATTTGTTCTATTAGACTGGTATCACTAAAAATATTTTTTTTTTTTTTTAAATTTTGAAACGGCATGAAATTTACTTCTGTGGTATTTCGGAAATTATCGCAAAAAAAACCCCGAAAACTTGCTTAATTTTTAATTAAAATTTCAAAAAAATTCTCTCAGAGGTGAACATTTCTATTTCCATGTATCAAATTTCATAGCTGCAGGTCAAATGGTTAGGCTTGTAGAATACTAAAACATATACATAAACATGCACATATATTCATCTTTATTATTTACAGAGATGTAAATCAGCTTGTCAACAGTTTATGCCACGAAATATCCATGCGGTATTTACTTTTCACAAGCTAAACAGAAGGTGCACTAAATCTAATTTCACTTTAAACATTTTAATGTACCTCTCTTAATTTATGTAAAAAAACATTAACAGAAAAAAAACATGAATAATAATTTTAAAAGAATGATATTTCATGAAACTCTTACAATGCCATAACTGTAAATATCCAATTCAGGAGATAAGCACTTATGTCGCGATACTTGACAACCAGGGCCTTCTCTTGTTAATCCGAACTCACCAATCTTAGCATTCATGTTGGCATCAAGAAGGATATTGGAACTGTCAAATAATATTAAAAACATAAATATAAAAAACTGATATATACTATTAAAATTTAAATAAAATTTATACTTTTCCAGTAATTTTCTAAATCAAAGTATTTTTTGCACTGATTTTTCAATTAAAGATTTCTGGAAGAAGCGGGAAAAAAAGAGGCTTCACTACCCCTCAGTTCACAAAATCTTCCATAAACTAGCATTACAACAGACAAGGACAGCTCAATTTGGCAAATTAGGAAACTCAGTAGAAAAATTATAATACCATGTTTATAAAGTGAAAAATATTCAATATATTTGAATGGCAACTATTTTTACATATCAGTAATCAATACTCATTATTAAGTCCAAGAAGACATTTCTTTTTGCAGAACATTAGAACATGGAAGCATGTATCGTACCATTCAGTGATGTAACTTTTTATGTATTGTCACAAATCTATAATGTTGCTTTCCAGCATGGTTAGTTCAATCACTAGAAAAACTTTTTTACGATCAGCTCTGTTACATGCTGATCGGGTGCCGAGTCAGTGATCCCAGAGCTTGGCGACAAAATAGATATTACTGGAATCTTCCAGAATTTTAACGATTGAACCAATAGGAACCGAGATATGCCTGATTGATCCAGAATCTTGTATGGAGCTCAAGCAAGTGCTGAATTCAGATGTGTGCCGAGTCCTGGTGCTTATTGTAGGTGTATTATTGTATTCTGTCTGACCGCTTGTGTGCTGTGGTTGTTTTTACTACAGATTACTACGTTTTGGCTACTGTTTGTTGTAGCATTGCTGATGTGTGTTGCCTGTGCTCGTCTCGGCTGTATATTTGTCGTCTTTCTGTTAGTGTCTTCGTGTTTAGTAAAAGTCGTCGTCGTTTGTTACTAAAGGACTGTTTATTTCATCAACTAACAAATCGGCGAAAGAACCCCAGAATTTCCATAACAGTACAGTGTTATAGTCTGTGTATTTTCTGTGTTAAGGTTATCGATAAATACTATCGATGGGTAAAACAAAAAGCAATTAATTAAGTACAAATAAATAACTAAGATGCATATTAAGAGCTAGCAACGCAACCGTTTTATTACTGCATGCTACAATTTGAATACTTGAATAAAAACATAAGAGTTGAGTTGTCGCTTGTCTGATACAAAGTTGAGTTGTTACTACAATACTTCCTCCACAAGCCACAACTTATTTAAGATTAAATTAACATTCATTCACAAGACTATTAAATGAAATCAGTCCTAACAAGGTACACAGTTCCTTGAACCTAACACTAGGCAATGGTTTAGTCATGATGTCTGCTAATTGCATTTCACCAGGAACATGCTTGATGAACAGTTCAATGAATTTTTCTCGCACAAAGTGATAACGGACATCTATGTGCTTGGACCGTTTATGGTATTCAGGATTCTTGGCGAGTTTCACAGCACTAGCATTATCTACCAAAAGAGAGGGAGTTTCGAGATTTGTTATCTCACTGAGCAGATGTTTCAGCCAGATTAGTTCTTTAGCACTCTCACTCGCAGCAACATATTCAGCCTCTGTAGTAGATAACACCACACTCTTCTGCTTTTGGCTCATCCATGAGAGGGCTCCACATGAAAATTTAGAGACCATTCCAGTTCTTGAGCGTCTTGATTTTAAATCACCTGCATAATCAGCATCGCTGTACACTTCAAGCTCATTGGGATGACACTTTGCTTGATATAACAAGCCAAAATCTACAGTTCCTCTTAGATATTTAAAGATTCGCTTTACAGCAGACCAATCTGAGGTCCTGGGATTTTCAAGATTTTCAGAAACAATGCTTATAGCATAAGCTAAATCAGGTCTTGTAGCAGTTACAATGTACATGAGATTGCCAACCGCCTGGCGATAAGGGACTTCTTTCCCTATCAGTTTGTTTTCTGTGTCATCAAAAACAAAGCTTTTGTCACTTGGAGTTGACACTGGATTGGCAGAGTCCATATGAAATTTAGAGAGAACTGTTTTCACATAGGCACACTGATTCACAAAAATTGAACCATCATTCAATCTTGTTATGTTCATACCGAGAAACTGGTTCAATGAGCCCCTTGTGATCTGAAAGGAATGACTAAGTTGACTCATGAACTCCTCCACTTCAACTCTGTCTGTCCCAGCAGCAAGGCCATCATCTACATAGATAACAACAAGGAGTTTCTTGTCATTTCTGTGCCTGATAAACAAGCAGGGATCAGCTGTACTAACTTTCAGTTCCTGATCTTTCATAAAATTCACAAAACACTGATTCCAGCAACGGGGTGCTTGTTTGAGTCCATATAAACTTTTATGCAATTTACAGACTCTCTCACTATTGTCATTGAAGCCTTCTGGTTGTGTCATGAACACTTCCTCCTTAAGGGTTCCATACAAGAATGCAGTCTTTACATCAAACTGCTGCAAGTACAAATTTTCTTTTGCCGCCACAGCAAGAAGAGCTCTCACAGTGTCATATCTTGCAACAGGGCTGAATGTCTCGTCGTAATCAACGCCTGCTTTTTGGGCATAACCCTTGGCTACAAGACGAGCTTTGTGTCGTTCCACAGTACCATCTGAATTAAATTTCTTCCTCAGCACCCATCGACAGTTGATAACTTTAGAACCTTTGGGTCTCTCAACAAGTTCCCATGTTTCATTTTCATGAAGAGCTTTTATTTCTTCTTTCATTGCTTCTAACCATAGGTCACTTTCACTTGATGAAAGAGCTTCAGAATATGTGGATGGATTTTCACTGTTTTCAAATTCTTCTACTGCAGCTATGTTTGCCAACAGATATTCTCCAGATTTCATCCATGCAGGAAAGCTTCGGCTTCTTCCAGATTTTCTAACAGGCTCTTGTTCTTCGGATAGAATACGTTCTTCACTCCGAGTTTCATCATACCTTTCATTTAAGTCTTCCTCCACCTCCACTGTCACAGGAGTGGTGCACAAACGTTCTGGTTTGAAGTCAACACCTCGAGATTTTATGATTTTATTCCGAGAAGGCAGATAGATCTTATAACCATCTTTCTTGTTTACATACCCCACAAAATGACCACGAACACTTTTGTCTTCAAACTTACTTCTGAAGATCTTTGGTATATATGCATAGCATTCGGTTCCAAATACTTTCAGGTGGTCAAGTTTAGTTTTTGGCTCACCAGTCCAAAGCTCATGAGGACTTTTGCCTTCATCTGGGGATAAACCAGTGTGATTTAGTAGATACACTGCGGTGTCACATGCGTTAGCCCAAAGTGACCTAGGCAATGCACTTGCTGCAAGCATAGAACGAGCCAGTTCAACAATTGTTCGGTTTTCCCTCTCTGCTGCACCATTTTGCTCTGGCGAGTATGGTACACTAAGAGTTAGTGCTATACCTTTTTCAGCAAGTATCTTTTGAACTTCACCACAGTCAAATTCTCCTCCTCCATCACAACGAAAGCTTTTCACAACATGGCCAAGATTAGTCGCTTCATTGAGAAACGTACGTAGACAACAACTAACATCACTTTTCTTTTTCAAAAAGAAGATTCTACGATATTTGCTACAGTCATCTTTAAAGCAAACATAATATCTTGCACCACTAAAGGAGCCCACAGACATAGGGCCATTAACATCAGCATTAATGATTTCACCAACTGACATCGCTCTATAGGGACGTGACTTGAAGGGTTTTCGATGAGCTTTTCCAAGAGCACATCCATCACAAAATTCACTTGTCGCTGCATGACTTACAGATATGCCCATATCTGTTAGCAGCTTTCGAACATGCCGTTTATTTTGGTGACCAAGGCGTTCATGCCATAGCTGCAAAGATTCAGTCTCTGTAGCAATACTTATCTCAGCTGGACTTGCTGGGATAACAACCCTCATAGACATAATGTATGTGCCATCTCTCCAGGATCCAACTGCAACAAGTTCTTCATTACGAAAAAATTCAGCATACCTTTTGGTCATTTTTACTTCAACTCCATGCTTGGTAGCCTGTTGTACAGAGAAGAGATGCCGTTTCACATCAGGGACATACCAGACATTTTCCATGTGAGCATCATACCATTTTCCTTGAATACAAACTTCAATGTTTATTCTGCCAGATCCATATGCATAGATCTTGTTATTATCAGCAAGTGATACCTCAATGGGCACAGGAAAATGTTTGTACGAAGTAAAGTACTGTTTGTTAGCAGTCATGTGATGTGAAGCACCAGAATCACAGACCCAAACATCAGGATGTATACTGTCTGCACTAGCGGCAAATGCACCTTTATTATGCTTTGAGAAATTTGACTTTCTCTTAGGGCAGTCCTTACAAAGATGTGTATTCGAACCACATTTAAAACAGTTCTTTTGCTTGAAATTACTAGATTTATTACCTACAGGCATACTTTCAGGAAGTCTTTCCACATTTTTTACAGGTTTTTGCTTATGACCAGGCACACGAGCTGCAAATGCGCCATAATCAACAGCAGCGTTAGATTTAACACGTTGTTCAATTGTACACAATTTTTCAACAAGATTCTTGGTTGTTCGTTTATCAGAGTCTAGAGACTCCCAAACATTGCTGAATTCTTGGAATTCTGGACCCACAGTAAGCAATATTTTGCCATGCAATAATTCTTCTGGAATATTACTTGATCCAATACGATTTAATTCACCGTTCATATCAGTGTAGATTCTTTCAACTTTAGCTGCATGTGTAGCAACATTGTCATTAGGATCTCTACCGACTTGAAAAAATTGTGTCATCAATAAATTAAGTCTCTGAATACTGCTTTGCTCAAAAACACTAATTAATTTGTCCCAAATGTCCTTTGCATTCGAGTACGTCATCACTAAATCGGCTACAGAAGCGCTCAACGTACTTGCAATAAGCGCGGCTGCCTTAGCGTTATCACGCCGCCATTCAGCCACCTTCTTCACGTGCTCATCCGCACTAACATCGCCATTTGCAGCGACCGGACAAATTTTAGTTCTATCAATAATTGATGTGAGATCATATTGTTCAAAGTGCATTTTCATTTGCCACTTCCACTTGCTCCAATTTTCCGAACCTTCTAGTTTGTCAATTTGTACTTTCAAATCCATAGCGTCTCGCTGTTAGGCCTAGCACGCGATTCACTTCGCTTTTCAAAAAATTTTAGCAGATATTAAATTCACGCAGATTTAAAACACGCTGGGCCCATAACCTGTTAAGGTTATCGATAAATACTATCGATGGGTAAAACAAAAAGCAATTAATTAAGTACAAATAAATAACTAAGATGCATATTAAGAGCTAGCAACGCAACCGTTTTATTACTGCATGCTACAATTTGAATACTTGAATAAAAACATAAGAGTTGAGTTGTCGCTTGTCTGATACAAAGTTGAGTTGTTACTACAATATTCTGTAGGCGGTTCAAGGTCACATTTTCTACCTCGTTATTGGTTGTCTAGTATCAGTAACGCAGTAGAAAATGTGACCCTGAACCGCCTATAGAAAATACAGACTATAACTAAGGATGTCACTGATTACAATCTAAAAAATATCGTTTAATAACACATTAGCCACCTATGGCAGCCGTTTGGTTCATCAAGATTACAGTCTTGTTTGATTTTCATTGCTTATGCTTAACTTTGATGTTCATTATTCCCTCAAAGATTCTTAAAAATCAATTTCTGGTACACATTTTAACTGTGTTATATTTTTACATGAATTATCTTACTGATGTCTGATCTCACAACACCATACTTGTATTAAAAATGTAGTTGCTTAGTTTATTTATCTTTAACTTTCATGGTATTGTGAAACAGCCTGGAGAGAACGAACTCTTACAGCACTGGTTTCATTGGTTCATTCATATCATTCCACAACAATAAAGTAATTCTTAACAGACTTACACTGTAAGAGATTGGTGACAACAACTTCTATTGTTTTTACTAGATTCAATTCTAGACTTCCATTCCCCAGACAAGTAAATATCATAAAGAAACAAAATAATTATAAATCATAAAATCTTGAAAATGTATTGCTATAAAAAAGAAACGATTGTATAAATGAAATATCACTTTTTTTTTTTGAGTGTTTAGTAAAATTTGAATCGGGAACAAAAGTCGAAAGGCGCCCATGTATTTGTATAAATCGAATGGCCTTGTTTTGTATGAAACTGACACACGCATTTTTCCACACAATTTCAATGAATAAGGGATTAAAGCAATATATAAATGTTCATCCTTTATATTGATTTCTTAGTCTACCGACTAAAAACAATCAGCAAAATGCGATATTTAATTCACTCTATTGCTATCTAAATTATTCTGTCAAAAATACAGCAAATTGCATATTGAATAGACAATAAAAGAATCAGATATCCGACCTTTCTGCAGACACTTAACTGTTGTTAACTGTCGTCAAATTCGAAAAAATGCGGTTATTTCGATTGCTCGCCATATAATAACCAAAATAGAATTTAAATTATATCTATGATATTCAGTTCTCCCTGCTTCTCTTCCCAAATAGTAAACATTTTTGATGACAAAACCCTTAATTTCTCGATGATTAGAAAGACAACTGCCTCCTATAATCGTCACCCCTGCTATGAGATGATTGACTGCTATTTGTAGGCGCATTTTCGATAGAATCACCCTGTCAACATTTGTTTTTGCTAAATGTCCCTTTACCCAAGTTCCATCAAAGACTATAATATCTCTTAATAATAATTTGGTAATAGTGATTTTAATGTTTTTTAAAAAAAAGAATACAACTCAACAAGAAAAATCAAAATTAATTTTAATGCAATGCTTAATATTAATATGCTTTTACAATCCCCATAAAATTTGTTCTTAACATATCATATCTAGAATATTTTCTAAGTACTAATGTCTCTGCTTTGTATATTATAAAAACTAAACAGCATTGATCCTTTGTAATTTTTAAAATTGATTTTAAATATATACATCTCCAAAACATAATGTCCTGCAATTCCATTAAAATCCGTTGTGACATGACAAATTTCTACCATCGAAAATTCATTGAATATAAGAATTGACCCAATGTCTCTTGCTTCCATAACATACAATTTTCCTTAATAACTAGAAACAACTTTCCAATAAAAGAAACACATTTTGCTTTTAAGCAAAAACCCTAAATAGTTAGCTTATGGCTCATTTATCAAAATCATCAATATTGCAGTTCCTAAATAATGGCCTTTTTCTGTGTTTTTCAACAATGGACTGGAGTACTTTAGTAAGATTACTATGATTCCACTCCACTCCCCCTTCCAAAACACTTTAACATTAATAAACAATAGCATGTGTTTGAGAGTGCAAATTCTTTTCACTTTTAAAGATAGCTATTACATAAGATAAAATCAACAATATGATCAGCTTAAATATCATGCTCTCCCCATAAATTAGAATAAAGATTAAAGAACAATACAAGACATAATTCAGAAAATCACAAAATATGATATTCGTGTATAATCGAAGTACAAAGCAAAATGAAACTTCCAAACATGTGCCAAATAAGGTTATAGACTATCTTATCCCTTAAAATGTAGTGGAATATATCATTTCCATAACATCGATTTGTCTGGTGATTAATGTTTTTCTCATGTTGTAGCACAAAAATAACAGAATTCTTTTCTACAATTTTAATAAATTCTTAAAAATATATTACATATATCTTGCAATAATACTTTAAATTATTTAATAGAAATTCAAGTACTTTTCATTGTTACTACAAAATACTTTATATTATTGGTAAATATATATATATATATATATATATATATATATAAAGACTAGATTCTTTTTGTATTTCATTAGGTTTCTCTTTAAATCATGGTTGCTGTTTTTTTTAAATATTATTATTATTTTCTTTATTTTTATAGTAATTACAGATAAGTATTCAGTGCCATCATTATTTACTTTTAATCCGTGCATTTCTAAATACTACTGCTGTTTTCTGTCATGTAATTAGATATATTTATACACATTATCCTTCTTTAAATTTGAGCATTTACTCTTTTACTGTGCACACTGAATTTATTGAATTAATAAGCAAAGTCACTTAAAACAATACAAAAATCACAAAGCCTTTTGAGTATTGCACAAAGAAACTCCAATACAGAATGATTTCATTAATTAACCATACATATTTTACAAACATATTTTGATTTAATAAGTAAATAATTAGGTTGCATGAATCTTAATCTCTTTCTATTTCAGATTAAAGATCAAATTTTAGAGAAAGTGACAGCCAGAGAACACAAGAGGCATATAGCACTATGAAAGAAATAAAAGTAAGATTTACAAAATAGTATGAGATTATGACTAACAAAATTATAAATGTATAAACATTTTGCTGAAGGAGCTTTTAAAACCAAGCTACAAATAAAAATCCAAACTTTTCATACAATAATCTTGGCAAATCTGCTGATTGCCAAAGGTAAACAGAGATACAATTAGACAAGATAATAATGTCATTAGAGACCCAATAAATCAGCACCACAAAATAGAGTAAAGCCTATGAGATTACTTGAACAATTGTCTATTTACACAATTAGCAAAACTGCTAATAAAGCAGTAGAGAAAAGTTGAAAACTATTGAAGTCAGTATACATATCATTACCTGCATACTAGGAGGTTCATTCATTTAAGTATCAAGAACTAAATAGCATTCAAAATATTCAAAGATTAAGAAATGTAAAATCGCAAATAGTCACAAAAGCATGAATTCAGGAGGAGCTTAAAAAAATATCCATACTTGTTACAAGAACTTTAACACAAAACCTTGAGAAAGAGAGAAAAACATAATAGGAAAAGAAGTGTGACAGATAAGATAAATGCATTTAATAGCTTCATTTTATAATTAAAAATATATGCAAATGAATACAAGAATCACTATAAAATTTATTTATGCAATAACTGATAGAAGAAATTAAGAAATTATATAAGAAACATCATTTCTAAATTCTAAATTATGATTTTTTTTTGCAATACAAAAAACTTAAATCTAATTGCAAATGGGTCAGCAAACATTCAAAATAGAAAAAGCAAATGTTGAAGAAATTTTTAACATATCAATAATTAAAATTATACATTTATAAATAAGAAAAATTTGAAGGTGTACTGCAAAAATATTAATTATTTGCTTATCAACATAAAAATATATTACATGAAAAAATTATTTTCAGTACTGTTAACCAGTATGAGTAATGAAGCTAATTTTCTAAGAAAATTACTGCTTGTCTAACTTGCTTCTGGACATATTTAACTTAATTAGTAAAGTTTACACATTAATTGGTTTGATTCCAATTTGACAATAGTAACTTGAATTCTAAATTTAAATTCCATGAAATTCGTTTAAAAAAAACAATTGTTGACATAAATATGTCAATTCAAAGATACTCAGATCACAAACTGAATTCACCTTCTACTGCAATGCCAGATACTGCAGTTGTACAAGCATTGCTTCAACCTTAAATAATAATAATTCTTAGTAAATTATGCAAAAATATTAATTAAATAAAATAATTATAATAATAAAATTTCTTAGTAAAATTATGACTTTTGGCAGCACCAGCTAAAACATGAAATCAGACATATTGTGTCAAAGATACATATGGCAACATGTGTGAACATATTTCACATTAAAAAAAGAAAAGAAAAAAAATAAATAATTTCAAATCATAAAATGAAAAAAATAAATTATTTTTTCTAAATATGAATTATGGAAAAACAAAAAGCTTATTTCAAAATATTTTAAGAATTGCAAGTATATCTGTTTTCAAAATTGCATTAGGGGAAAAATAACTAACATTGGTAATCAAAAAATATTAAAGATTTTTACTATGTCCCAAGGAATGAAATAGCAGAAGAAAGCAAATACCTTTTAATATTACCATGAATAAGAGGCTTCTGAAAAGCACTATGAAGATAATTCAAACCTTTAGCGATGCATTCTGCAATGTGACTTCTTTGAAGCCATGTCAGAGGAGGTGTTTTGTTCTACATCAAAAATATATTTAAAAAATTGTATGGTTTGGTTATATTAAAGAAAAAAACATTTTAGATTTTCAAAAGCAGAATGAATAGTTTCACATACTTTTAACAATAATCTGTCTTCTAAGGACCCATTTACCATAAATTGATAAATTAAACAAAGATTCTTTCCATCAGATGAAACAGCATAAAGAGGAAGTATATAATCATAACGCCTACTAAAGGGCAAAACTAACTTTTGTAAAAGAATACATACAAAAAAAATTACAAAACTAATAAATAATCATGAGCTAAAGCCAGTTTACAACAATGAAAAAATGAAATACATTTCAATTTTAACAAAATAACACCAGGTATTTAGATTTTAAAAATCAACTAATGTTGCCAAATATTAAATATCATTAAAAAAATGCTAACATAAAATACAAAATAATGTTACTCATTGAATCCTAATCTTTGTGCTAAGAGAACTTAGTTATTTATGATCTTAAAAATTTAATAAGAGAAAGTAATTATAAAAATAAGAATGAAGTGAGAAAAATTAGTACATGATAAGGTTTTAATACTTCAGCAATCAAAATATTTTAATGCTCAGTTCTAAAACAATTCATTCAAATTATTTGATATATATGAGATTAAATGAGTAAAATATTCTTTTCATCATAAAGAACTGATTACATGCAGAAAGGCATGGCTCCTCCATTTTAATAGCTTGTTTTTAAAAGCTCAAAATTATCAAACCAAACCTGGAGCAGCAGTAATTTTGCCAAAATTTTCTTGTATATTCATTAACTGTGTTCTATAAACAGTATGCAATTGGCAAACAATAGTTATTAAAGAATTTATCAGCATATGATCTTTGTTGATTGATTACTGGAAATCAGCTATTATAAAAGCACCAGATCACTAAATGTATATTTTTAATTTCCTTTTTTTTTTTTTTTTTTTTTTTTTACCAGTTGAAACCATAACTTAACACAGAACTACAATTGCATTCACAAGATAACATACCAGATTTCATATATTTAAGTAGTTGCGCTTTTTTTTAAGTTATTGCATTCATATGTTTGTGAAAGCACAGACTGACAAATGATCAATCCATAAATGGATTTAGTTCTAACAATCCTATAACATAATACATCCACAATTTAGACGTTAAATATGTGTAACAAATCACAGAATTATATCATAAGTGACTTTAGAATGGTAAATGTGAATAAATATAATTTCAAAGTATCACAAATAGATAAATTATATCTATTAATCTCTATTACAAATTTTCATTTTATTTCAATGTTATTGAAAAAATTAATATCATAGTTTTTGAATCATCTAAATAAAATAATATCATAAACCAAAGTTAAATGAATTGTATAATTGCTTAAACTCGTAACAAAACTCCTGACCAAACCCACTGGTATATGTGCTATTGGCCTCTTAATGTCAATCAGATTAAAATTAATTATAATCTGAAATGAGCATAGAAATAAACTTTCACATTTTTTTTCCGTGATTTGAAAAAACAACAACAAATATTTGCTGATAATGAAAAATAAAGAAACAATTCAAACAGGCAATACTTACATGTTTACTGAATTGAGCTTCTTTAAAAACTGTTTGATACTCTCTAACTGTTGAGCTGAATCATGTCTCTAAGAAAGTATAGATTGATGTTACATAAGTTATCCTATAGATTAATCTTATTTATTGAAATATAGTGGAATTAAATTAATTGGAATTCTGAACTAAGATAATGTTAAAATATCTATAATTCAAAATTAATTCTAGATCAAAAACCAAATAATTGTAAAATAAAAGTTGAAACCCTTTTTGAATTGTGTTAGTAAAATACATCAATAATTTGTGTATAAGTATAATAAAGTATAAAACAACAAAAGTTTTCCTGATACAAACAGTACCAACTAGAAACAAATCATTGAATAACCTTTCAAAATCCCCTAAGCCATTTTCTAGCGATTAACAATTTCTACAGACATGGTACAGGCTTGAAATAAAAAAAGAAGTTGAACTTCATAAAATAATAAATTGCACTAAATACCAAGAAATGAAATAAACGATTAATTGAATAATAAAATGAATAAATTCATATAAAAAATGTTTGAGATATTAAAATATTGCAGAGTTATTAAGTAACAAATTAATTGATCTCAAAAATGATAATCGATTGTGAAAAGCTGAATCCTGCATTTTCCAAAAATGGGTCATAACAATTTCTGTTGTCTCTAGGATACGTTATTGTTCTTGCTTCATCCAGTATGTGAATTAAAATAAAATCCATCATGCACATCAAAATGAATGCTAAAGAATATTGATAACTACTTTTATATCCTCCAATCCACAAAAAAAAATTAAGCTTAGCAATTATTTTTAAAAAGCATAAGCCCTAAAAAGTACCTAATGTTTTGAAGTAATATAGTGAAATATAAAAGGATTTTCATTAAGTTTTTTAATTATATTTCTTGATTTGCTACTTGTTTGAAAACATAAATAATAAATATTTCACAAATTAAAGTTCCAAATTATTTCAAAGTATACTAGATTTTCATTCAAGATAATTCTCCAGTTTTAGAAAAAAAAAAAAAAAAAAAAAAAAAGATCAGAACTATAATTTTTATGTAAATAAATGGCAAACAAATTTAAAGAATTTAGTAAGGATATTACAAAGAACCCTGATATCATAAATACAATAAATTGTAATTAATAATGCATAAATTTATACATACAGGAATAAATCTTTTCACTGCAACATATGTTCCTTTCCATTCTCCTCTATGTACAGTTCCAAACCCTCCTCTACCCAGAAATCGCTCTTTACTGAAATAATCAGTTGCTTTACAAATGTCTTCATATGAAATTTGTTTAATATCTTGCAGACCATCTTCTAGAGAACTGAGATTCAATGCTGCAAATTAATATGTATACTATATACAGAAAGTTCTATAAATATGAGTACAAACTTTAAGGGGAGCTAGGATGCATCAAAAGGATTGAGGAAAAAAAATCAAGACAATGTAACATATGACTAGAAACATCATCATATGCTGCTAGGAGGTGCTGTTCATGACAGTGTTGGGGAAGAAATATCTACTTTTTTGCTCTAGTGATAGTCACCGTAAGAAGAACACAGAGCATTATATGAACAGACAGCTGGAAGACATTCTTTTTATGTACAATTTGGTTGATAGTGATACCAAAATATTTTAAATATATAGCTCATTCTCAAGGAAAAAGAAAAATAATAAAATTATTTGAAGGAGGTAAGATTAGAAATTTCAATTTTACCACATGCTCCACAGTGAGCCAACTGTTTTTGTGATTTTTCATAAGCTATTATTCAGGTTTAGAATTCTACTTACTGTCTTTCATTTTTTCAGATATACATTTGGTCAAACCAGATTCTTCATAACTACTAGAATTTGTTTCGAAATTGGAGTATTTTGGTGACCTGGAGGAAAGGAAAACAATAAAGATCTTGAATTTGTTCATGACAAGAACCAAATGGAGTGTGTATTTAATAAATCAAGCAAATTAAGAAATTCTCATGGCATAATTTTTCTAGAATCAAAGTACATGTTATTAAAAAAAATTTTGAAATATCAGAGTTATGATTAAATGTAATTGTAATATGAACTCTCTCTCTCTCTCTCTCTTTATTAAATAATACACTGTGCATAAATGATATGATTATAAATTTTCATCACTGATATTATAAAATAAAAAAAAACCTTATATACAACATAAAAGACAATTACAAATTAAATTCAAATTACAATTCTGCTCACTTCATACTCTCAATTTATGATGACAAAGTAATCAAACATGTACTGTGAAAGGGCAAATATGATGAAACAGAAAAAAGGAAATGATGAGCAGATCAGGAAGTTACATAAGTATGGGGAATCAATAATATTCATAAACAGCAATATTCACTGTTATGAAGTTTCCCTGCACACACAGTGAATTTTTGAAACTGAAGTGATTATCTTGTAAGTTAGCAGACAATGAAAATTATAAGTCATTATAGTAAAGAGAGTAACATTTTTTAAAAATAATAAACATATAATTTTGCTTTAATAAAATGGAAAATTAGGGGTAAGGAGTTTAATTTTAAAGCTGTACAATATTTCTTATTTGAATATGGTTGATAATAAAATATAACCATAGATTTCTATATATGTTGTATAGTATGTTGAAAATTCTACATATGGCCTCACACAGCATAAACAATATAAAGAAATACATATTCAATTTTCTGGAAAATTCTTTCATCCAGAGTTACCAAAATCCAACAGTAGTTGGATAAGAGATTCTGTTGTACATAAAATTATAATAATTTTAAAACTTCTAAAAATATGTGTTATGAAGGTTTTGCTGTATATCTAACAATGGCAGGGCCACAATTAATTTTAAAAAGAATAGGATAGATTTAATTATTAGAAAATTTATAAATAAAATTTCATAAAACATTAAAAAAACATTATAATATAGCACAACACACATAGAAAATGCTGAAGAAAAAACAATTTTATTATTGCCAATCAAAGAGATCTCAATCGATAATAAACTTATAAGTAAGCCAAGATATTTCAAGCATTATGTTTCAGCAAGAAGCTTTATTATCATTTGAGGCAACAGTCACACTAAAGCCTGTAATTTTGGGAGGTGGGAGTGGATCAGAAAATGCAAGTAAGTTTTTGCTCAAGATTAAGAATACAGATTAGGAATATATCCAAAAGGTTTTCTTTGGTGTCAGAAAAGAAAAAAGAATGTTAATGATTTTAACCAAGATTTATTTAACAACGGGAGTCATAATTTGTACAGTAGAGGAGCAATGATAAAATAACATCTGTTTACATCATGATATAAGAGTGAAGAGACAAATTTTTCCTTTCAGTGATTTTACTATGAAATTTTGATATGGATTTCTTTAACATATGTAGATTTAGGAAAAATAATATTATCTTTAAAATAATGCTGTAAGCTTTAGGGATTTTTATCTCTTTGCTCTGAATGTGGGAAATGAAAAAGTCAGTTTTCTAAGACACATGTTAGAATTAATTAAATAAAAAAGTGGTAATTGAATAAGGAAATAAGAAAACATTTTAAAATGAAATTAGCATTAATGATTTTAAGATAAAAATTAAGAAACTAATTAAAATTCAAATTAAATTTCAAAGAGTCACTTCATTAAAAACTATTTGATGCTAATAGCTTACTTTTTTATACCAACTCCTCTCGAATGGCTCTGAGAAATATTAAAATCATTCATCTTAGAATTGAAAAATGTTTTACTGAATTCAATATTCAGATTTAGACAATCATGATTCAATTTTGAACTAGTGGAAAAAGTTTCCTTTTCCTTGCCAGGTAATCCCTCAGCTCCCGACAAGTGGCCCTGTGCAGAAGTAGAAAGTGAGCTACAAGAAGTAGTCACAGGAAACTAAAAAAAATATAGATATCCTTTAATATATATGCTTAAATTTATTTGATACATACTATATTATGAACATTAACTATTCTTATTTTAAATTATAATAAATGGCATTAGGAAAGATACATTTCTGAAGTTAAGGAAAACAAATTTAATAAAAACACTAAATTTTTAAAAAATGACTAAATGTACCATTTGGTTTTGTAATATTGATATAGCTAATTGAAAGAAAAATGTGAATGTGCCAGAATCAATAAAAGTTCATGAACTCAAAAGTTCTAAACCTTTGAACATCATTATTACTGAAAGGGAAGTGTCTTTACAAATTCAATCATCTAATTATTTCAATAAAAACAAATTAAGATTTTAACTGTACTATGCATTTGCCTTTTCAACTTAGAATTAACAGAATAAAGTTAATGAGATGGGGGGGAAATGGGGAAGGGAGGGAAAGCTATTCACATAGTTAAATGAAATTCATTGATAGCAAAGTAACCCAAACAAGAAAGTTGAATATGTTGCATTGGCTGTCATCTTTCTTCTTCCTCATCTCTTAGTATTGTAGTTCCTTTGCTATAATTTTTTCAAATACAATATCATTGCACTAAAAGAAAAACCCTAAAACCTTTTAAATATATAAATTTCAAGAATTACCAATATTCTTTTGTCCTTAATGAGCATTTTTTAAACATAATTTTGCTGCGTTAATAATCAAGTACATATGTTGTTGTTTTTTTAAATGCCATAATATTTAGTAAAGAAATGATTTTTTGAATTTATATTATTCCACAATTTTAAAAATTCAACTGAAAAAAAATCAAATTAATCTCAACTCTAGTAAATATTTCCCATCGTCTTTTTTTTTTCTTTCGTAAATAATGGTGAAATGCAAAAACTGAAGCAGATAGTTTTTTGTTTTAATGTATGAGTGGATGCACCATTAATCAAAGAAATAATACTTGCTTCTGTGTTAATTATGGAAAGGCATTTATAAAATTATCAATCATCTATTAACAGAGCCCTAATCATAACAAATCAATTCAATGTTGCTGCTATTCTGTTCATTGTTTTAACCTGATAATCTTATATCTCTGGGATCAATTTTCATTTTGAATAAATCATTATATAACACAGAATGTCAAATGATGTAAATAAAATTCTATCCAAATTTATCCAATAGACTAATTAGCTTATTACTTAGCAATAGCCCAGAAATTTATTACTAGAAAATAACCCAGGCTGGTTGAACACAAAAATTTTAGCTAAACTGCATCATTCATTTGCTTTAAAAAAAATGTTTCTTGCCACAATTATTCTTCAATACATTGGTCATGTTTATGCTCCTTTTTAAGTAACAAAGGAGTAAATTATAAGTCTTATTTATTGATATAAATTTTAAGTTGATTTGTTTTCTAGTGTCTTTTAAACTTAATAGCACATATTGACTTGACACACAGATCAATTATAAGATCACTTCCATTCAGAGTTTTATCAGCAACAATTTCTTTTTATTAAATATTATTAACAAATACTCTACATCATTAAGAAAGGGTAAAAAAGTACTTCACACAGTATTATGTTCACAACTTACTTCTGTTGATGCAGGTCTAAACATATCATTAGCATTTTTTAAAGAGCTGCTTATTGTTGTTGCCGCAATGTGATCAGTTTGCAAAAAACATTGGTATTTCTTGTCAACTAAAACAAAATAATATATATTGTCAATATCTAATATTCACAATAAGGACAATAAAAAAAATATGCTATTTACCATAAGGCTTTAAAACTGTCATAGCCCTTTGATGATCCATTTTTTCCAACATTGTAAATAACTGTTTTACCGTTCCTTCTCTTTCACTGTATTTGTTCAGAAGCTCCCATGTCGGGCTTTTATTCCGCAAAGCAGCTTTCCTGATAAAAGCTGTCATATCGTATGACATGTGGATTCTTCCTAGAATAAAATTTGAATAAAATGATATTCACAATTATTTTATTCATCAAGATTTCGGAACTCATTGACACGTAACCAATAACATATCAAATGCAAAATGAAAGTAATATGCCAAAATGGAACTGAATAAAGAAAAAGTGGAGATTTTAAAAAATGGTTATAATACCCAATTCTTCCCATCGTCTGTCAGTATCTAGAATATCACACAGATCCCTTCTAAGTTTAAAAGGGAGATCTTGGAAATAAACAATACTTTTGCTAGCCATCGATTACATTTGTTTGGATTCCGCTCATTAGCGTCTCAACTGTCACTCTTAGCTCTATGGGATAGACGAAGCGTACCACATAGAAAGAGAATTTCTCCTTGTCTGGGAGCAGAATACTTCCTGCAAGTTAAAAGATTTGAGAGAGAATTCATGAAAACGAAACGCTGACTACCATTTCCCTCAAAACAGCTGAAACTGTAATTCTGATTAAATTATTTTGCTCCGAAGTAAATCTTTATCTGTCTTCTGTAGATTTATCAAGACTAATGATAAGCTATCTTCAAACAGCACATCAAAGATTATGTAACCAGAAATCCGATGCAAAGCACTTCTACTCATTGGGAGCAATACTTTATACCATTATATATCCATATCGAAGGGGAAAAGAGAAAAGATGGGGAAAAGAGAGAGAGAGAAAACATAGAATAATGATAAGACATTATTTGTATTGAATGTAAGGTGATTAATTAGATGCCAAAAATGATTGATTACTGTAGTCGAATGTGACAAAGCAGAACCAAATTAATTTATCTTCGAGTTTTTGAAGTGGGATCATCATACCAACAAAAAAAATACGAAGCTATATTCTATCTGATTCCATATACATATATATATATATATACTCATAGAATTATGCAAAAATATATTCAATTTCTCCGCTTTCATATAACGCGACTCCCCATGGGAGAACTTTTTGCCGTTTCCCGCCGATACTGAAATTGAATTTTGTTCCGTGCTCTACTGTTCTACTTGGAGAAATTCAGCTACCAGTAATTTGTTGAGACCGGAGACAAGTCAGATGCGTCAGCAGGCGCACCTCAAGAACCTTACACATTCAAGCGAAGCAGAGAGAAGTGAGAGTAAGAAAACAATCGCTGCCTGGATACCTACCTGAAGGAGGGTTGAAAAAAGAAAACGCTTCTTGACTTTCTCTGGCCAACCCTTGACTTAGAAATTTCGGGGTTTTCCGGTGTTGATGAGAAGGCGGCAGAGTATAGTTCTTGCAATGGATTCATAGTGGAAGGGCGAAGGAATAGTTCCTTGAACACGCAACGGCCGCTATCGATTTATTTACAAAATGATAGGTATTGTGCAATGGTAATTGTTCTTATTAAAAAAACTGTCCTTTAAAACTAGAAAATAATTTGTGTCCTGCTTTAGAAAAATTGAAAAGTAATATTTTAAAGTAGAAAAGAGACGATTTTTATTAAAGTTTTCATGTCCATGTGAATCAAAGGAAAATCAGATGATCCTCAAAATAGAAAAGCCGGTGATGATATACTGTGGCCTTGTTGTGATATTGTTTCATTCGTCCAGTAACTATACATTCGATTTTAAAAATTAGATTTTATTCGTCAAGTAAACTACATAGACACTAAACAACATCATTCTTTAACTTTCAACAATGGAAGAAAATCATATGATCAAATATTTAATGAAACAATGAAAACATTTTTTGGTTCCATTCACAATAAAAAAATTATGAAATATACTTCAAAATATTTTTAAAAAGTTAATTGCATCTAGATTATAGAATTTTATAGCAACTGAATTGGTATCATTGTAAAGATAATTTTTTGATCTTTAAAACGGAGTAAAAATCATTTTAGTGCGGAAATATTTTCAGAATATATCGCGATAAAACATCAAAATCGCTTATTTTTTTCATTACTTAAAATTTCAAAAAAGGCCCTCAGAGGTACACATTTCCGCCCTCATAGTGTAACTGGGCCAAATTTGGTAGCTCTAAATTGAACGATTTGGCCTTTAGAGTACTAACGCATACACATTCATCTTAATCATAAGTAAAGATTAAAAAAAAAAAATACTATCTTGGTGGGTGTTTTTTTTTTTTTTTTTTTTTTTTTTTTTTTACTTTGTGCCAAAATGGCAGTATTGTTTGCATACGGACTTAGCAGAATATTGGAAAAGTAGACTTGTGAAATATTGGAATATTATCTTGTAGGATGTCATTAATGAAGACGGTGAAAAAAAATATGGGTGCCATGATTTTTCCCTTGAGAAACGCCTGCTTGGAGTTTCATGTGGCAAGAGTTATGGTTTTTAACTAAAACAGTAAGGTCCAAAAATATTGACTGCAAACGCGAATGTTGGGCAGTCTGGAATCATAATCTATCTATATCTATATACTTATAATAAAGCTGAATGTGTGTGTGTGTGTGTGTGTGTGTGTGCGTGTGCGTGTGCGAGTACGTGTACTTGCGTATGTTAGCGCACTACAGGTCAGACCATTCTATCTACAGCTACTAAATTTGACACTTCTATACCTTGGAGGTTAGAAATGAGCACCTCAGAGCGATTTTTTAAATTTTTAATTAAAATTTTAATTAATTAAAAATTAAACGAAATTTCGCCTTTTTTTTCTGTAATAACTTCCGAAAATATTATCGCACAAAAATGATTTTTACGTCAAGTTAAAGTACAAAAAATTATCTTTTTAATGATAACAATGTTTTAATCCCTAAATTAAGTTTTTGTTTTTGAAGGATTTTTTAAAAAATATTTTAGCCATGTTTTGTTAACAACTTACTTCGCACAAAATGAAAATAAAATTTAACCTGCACGAGCATGTTACGCGTGCATCGGAAAAAAATTAGCTTTTATCAACGAATTGCCATCACATTAACAAAAGATCAAATTAAAAAATAAGTAAAATATTACTGCAAACCTAGAAAGGTGTAATTTTCACCACGTATCCGCATGAAAAGAAATAAATAAGAAATATAAGATTTTTTAAAAATAAATGCAAGAGAAAGTTTTCTATGATTTTTTATTATTAATTCAATAAACGAATGTTTTTATCTTATAATTCGAAAGATTGATATAATTCTTATAATTATATTTATCTTTCGAATGTTATTTGAATTCAATTACGAATGTTTATCTTTTTTCTAGATCATCTGTTCTGTGAATCATATTTTTAAAAAATATTCTTGAGATACTAATATTTTAAATAAAAAGAGTTGCACTCAATCAATTAAATCAGTCACTAAAACTGACTGATTTATGAACATTTAAATATCACTATTTAATTTTTTAAAAATGGGCGGTTTTAGATCACTTCAATGACTATCTCAAGAATATTTTACCCCAATTAGCATCAGGGGTTTCTCAAGATTGATTGGCCTAAGATTATGAAAATGTTGATAGTTCTAAATTATCCTATTCCAAACTTTATAAATCAATCAGATTTGATAGCAGAAGATAGAATCGTTCATTTATTTATTTGAAAGTTGAAGTGTCAAGAATATTTCGCAGAATATGATTCCTTAGAAAAAAAGAACTGTAAAAATTTAGATTTTATGTTTTTGAAGTATATTTATAGAGCGAAGCAAAATAAAATATTAACGTCATTCAAATCCTTTTGAAAGTAAAACCCAAAACTGAATTTTTTGATGAATCTGAGAAATTTTTGTTGAATAATTCTTCAAATATTACATAAATAATGAAAATTATTCTGTAATGCATATAAGACTTAAATGCTGAAAGACTTTTTTGAGTACTTATATTTAAAAATGCATATAGTAAAAAATATTTTTTTTATACTAATTGCAGTTGAAGCATTTCCACTTTAATTTAAAGTTGAAATTTCACCTGAGCTGACAGAAAATTAGAGAGATATATAGTTCGTTATGGCTTAAGGCCTTTATAATAGTATGAAGGAATTATATGACTATCAAAATTTGAAGCATAAAATATTTTGATGAAAAAGCTATTAAAAACAAGTTACATGAAATATTTAATTGAAAATGTTAACAAGCATTAAGATTGGCGAACAGGCTGGTCGTCAACGGCGGCAAGTTGATAATAAAGATGAATGTGTGTGTGGTGAACTGGCCCTCTACATGCCACATTATTTGACTTACAACTACTAAACTTGGCACATATATGCCTTGAAGTGTAGAAATGTACTCCTAGGTTCAATTTTTTTTAAAATTTAACTAGAATTTTTATTAATTAAAAATTAAACTGAATTTTTTCATTTTTCCACGATAATGCCAGAAAATATTATCGCTCAAGAATTTTACATCTTTTCAAAAGTTAAAACATCGACTTTTTAATGATGCCAAATTAATAGTCTTGCAAATTTTTGCAATTTTTAAAAAATAATTTCTTGCCTGATTTCCAACAATAGATTACATTATTTCCCTGAGATTTAAACCGTTTTAATTGTCTCATAACATACTTAAGCTCCTGATTTTCTTCCTATGTTGAAAGCTGAGGAAGAAGAATTCTGTTTAATATCTGTGTTTTTACAAGATAAATGTTTTTTAAAAAATTGAACTTAGAATATCGTAAAATTTAGAACATAGGTTAACCAGATATTTACGTTTTTAATAATACTATGATGTTTAGGGACTGTCTCGATTAGAAAGGTTTATGTATACAATAAATAGAACTTAAGACAGACAATTATAGTAACATGGTTTCAATTCAAGACAAATTCGTGGGATCATGGACATGAAGTTACATCTAAATGAAATCAAATATAATCAACATTCCCGAGGAGCCACATGGTGAAGAATAAAAAAAAAAAGAGAAATCATAAGACCAGAAAAGTTAGATTACTCAAAAAGGCTGCGTTTTTAATATTACTAGGATGTCAGTGGATTTGATTCTATTTCGATACGCATTGAAAAGAACAGATATTAGGTTATTAAAATTATATGACTTTGATGTATGTAATAATTTTATGATTAAAAATATTGTACCAAGAATCGAAGAATCATGTACATTAAGTTTTGCATAAGATATTTAATTCAAAGTAAAAACTACCCATTTTCCTGCCGAACTAGCTGGGCAGCAAAGGCGGATAGTAGATAAATAAATAATAATAATAATAAAACATTTAACAAAGTTATCAAAATAAAAAAAAAGATTAATCTAGAATAAATTATTAACATGGTTAAAATGAGTTGAAATGTGAAGCTAAATTATTCAGCCATCTTATACTATCAATCATCTTACTGGAAGAGGGGCATATGGTCGGTCCGATAAGTGCCAAAATCCGCTTTGGATCTTTACTTGGTTTGAGCATTCGTATTATTCTGGCAATTTTCTAGCAGTCTGGGAATAATTTAAACATGGCGTTATAAAAATGTAAGCTTTAAAATAAAATTAAGACGTAAATTTTGCAAATATATTTATATAATCAATTCTTGGGTGTTTTCAAAATTTTTATTCTCTTTATGTAGTCATTTATTTACTAAGCTTTGCCTTTTAAAAAATATTTATTTAAGGGGGTTTTTTTCTACCAAGAAATTTTTGAATTGATTTCTGAGCTTTTCTTTCATTAAGTGGATTATAGACACTATTTTCCTAAAATTGCTTTATAAAGTGCTTAGCAATTTTACTTTCTTTTCATCAGATTGGGTGGTATACTAATTTGCTGAGTTTTGGAGTTTTGAGTATATTGATTCTTTTTTTACTGAGTCATTTTGATCTATTTCTAAAGAATCCTATCACTAGGAAATAATTACTTTAGTTAAATTTGACAAGTTTTGTGGTTGTGTTCATACATTTCACAACGAGAAATGTTTTGCCGGATTCGGTTTGTTTGATTATTTCTATTTGCTTTGAGCAGTCAAATGTGATGGGGGTCATGATAGGTTATTTTTTTTTCCATCAATCTGGAGCTGTTAAAATATGCATCTGTAATTTTATTTGTGACTTTTTAATTTTGAGTTATTTTGGTTAGTAATGACTTTTTCTTCATTGAGGAAAATGTGTGTAAATTTGAAGTCAATTTTAATTATAACTGGCTTATGATTAGATGACAGTTCGGAGAATTAACAGTATGATTATAGCGGAAGTTTTTGGCAGGACCAAAGTCGTTTGTTGATTCTGAATTCCGTATCTGGTGGGTGTATTGAGGCTAAAGTTATTTGCCATTGGAATTAATATTTTTACAATTCCAAGATTTATGAAAGACTTTGCATTCACCATAAACACTGACACTATTGTATGAGCATAAAAGTGTTAGGCCTTGCGTGTAGGTATTTTGATATCTGCAAGGGACACAAATAGAAAAAATAAAGATGAGCGGTTGTGGTTGATTTTGTATTTAGATTTCAACTATTGTTAAAAAGATGTGTTTGATTTGTCGAATATTCAGTTCTATATGCTTAATTGAGATATCGATGAAAACGCCTGTTCCTCCTGTGGTGTAGTAATTGGGAGCCACCATTTCTAATAAATTGGTAATTTTGAAAATAGATTCTTTACAGTTTTTTCTTTGTTTTGTTTCGTGAATTAAGAGAAGACTGATACCTACATGCAAATGATGTATGATCTAGCATTTTTCCCATTATTTCATTCGCCTTCCAGAAGAATATTGCAAATCTCTTGTTGCTTCTGATCATTTTTCTGTTGGAAAGATTTCATGCCGAATTCTCCATTAGAATTTGTGACATATTTTTAGGAATTTCTGGTTTTTTTTAAAAATTAATTACGGATATTTTTAATTCTTTGTAGAGAGTCAAAAAGGTTTGTAAATTCTTTTAGAAGGGACTTGGTGCGAGAATAGGTCATTGAGATCATCTGTGCCTATAAAGACTATTGTCTGCTCATTTTCTTTTGCATTGACCATAATGACTTTGGTTTGTTAGTTGAATGAGAATTTGAATTTTTGTCACTTGTTAGATTAGAATAACGTAAATAAGCATTATTTCTTAGCTTTCAAGCTTTTTTAAGCATTGTTGTTGTTCTTGTTTGAAATTATCCTTTTTTTTTCTTTCTTTTTTGGTGAACTTTTTACAGCCACTTCAGGATGCTTTACAATCTTATTTATTGCAGTTTCTGCATATCGTTTTTTTTAAATCAGAAAATCACATTCCTAGTGAGAATGTTATTGTCACGTTTTGTGCATTGTGCTCTCATCTGTCAGTTCTCTGCAGCATGATGAAATAAATTGCAATTAATTCTGGATCTTTGAAATCATTTTAAATATTAAATATTAAAATATTTTAAATATTAAAAATATTGTTTTATAAGTAACAAATAATAATTGTTTACACAGCTTGGGTTCGAATTTCGATGCAAACAGTTCAATACCGCAAGCGACACATCCACTACACTAATACAAGGGCCGGATAATATCACCATTAAATCTCCGATTCGTAAATAATTAGCAAGGCTGGAATAAAGTTATAATACGTTCTTACAGCAGCATTTCAGAAAGAGACCGTATTGAATTCAAGAATATTTCAAAAAATATAAAAATTATATCAAACATTAAACGTTTCACTTAACAGATATTATTTATAAATTGATTTCTTGTTTTCAGAAACGAGCAAAAACATTATTTTACGAGTATAAAATAAATAGAATTTTGAATGAAATGGGTGCTAAAAATCATCCCTCACCGTTTTAACCATCAGAACAGGATTTACCTCCTTATTTCACACTTCATTTCAAAATTTCATTCCCACTACCACAGCTCAACGAATTGATAAACAAAAATAGTAGTAAATTAATTTCTATTTTCAAAAGAATGGAAAATTATTTATTTTAAGAATAAAGAAAAATAGATTACAGAATGACAGCATTTCAACTGTCGATGCAAAGTTAGTTTTCTATCAACGACTGTTACCACTACATCAAGACTTCGCCTCTTGTTTTTCCCGCACTAAATCTCTCTTTCTTTCGCTCATCCCGTTCCAAAGTGAATAGCAGAGCTGGAATAAAGGTCCAATGTTACCTTACCCTTTACCTTTACCAATGTTACCAATACATTCATTTGTTAGGGTTTCAGAAATAGTCAATATTGAATTTTGGGTGAACTCTGCACATAAAAAATTCTACATACAAAATTTTAACTTCACTTAAAAAATTCATTCGCAAAGTGACTACATATTTTCTCAATCAGTTAATAAGTTATTTTATTATTTCAAAATAATGTATTTGTACAAAAAATACATTCATGTATGACTTGATTCGAATCACCTATCCAAAAAAGATTCTACATTCACTCGTATTTTTAACCACTGGCACAAAACTTCGCATCTTTGCTTTACACAATAAATCTCCCTATCATTTTCTCATTCCTTCTGCTTCCTGAGTAAAGAATCTGGAATAAAGGCGCCATACATTCCTGTTATAGAATTATAAAGGCAAGTCAATTTTGAATTCAGGGTGAATTCTAAACATGTGAAGCTTTATATGGAAAATTATAGCCTCATTTAGCAATACATTTGGGAGTCTACAAACTCTTTTTTTTTTTTCAAAATAAGACAAAAAATATTTTATGAATATAAAAACATATTTATGAATGACGTGTATTCGAACCAACGATGCAAAAAAAGTGACTAACAAAATCAGTTCCAACCACTGTTTCCAGTATGGAGGAGATATAGAGTACGAGGAGATACGAGGAGATATAGAGATATAGAGTACGAGGAGTACTCTATATCTATATTATATTATCTCTATATCTATATTATATCTCTATCTCTATATTACGTCTCTATATCTCCAGTACGAGGAGATATAGAGACGTAATAGTTCCAGAGATCGATTCCTGATTCGCCGCTTTAATGCAATAACAAACCTATAAACCAAACTGTTCTGAAATATCCCTTTACGTTTCATCCTTTTTTAGAGAAGAAATATCCACCCCCGAGCTCCCGATGTACATTCCTCGTGTGACAGTTTGGAGATGGGATGGGAGCTCAGGTGTCACCTTCGTCATCTGACCACGGTTCAAAATTGCGAGGTCAGGCCCAAAATAGTCGTAGTTTTGCTTCAAAACGGGACATTGAAATAACTAAAAACTAAAATAAACCCGATGTGTATAACACTACATCCAGATATTTACATCATTCGTTTGCTCTATTCTCATCACAATATTTTGTTATCTCTGTCGACGGGTTTCAATTCAAGTGTACATTAGCAAATGCCAAAATGGAATGCAAATATGGCACAAATAAGCATTGTAGTCCAAATTTTATGGTTCCTCACGAAAATGCTTTTTTCTTAAACATACTTTAAGTATTCAAGATTTTTTCAAAAAAATATTTGCAGCGTACTTCTATGACTCAACATGTGTGTGTGTGTGTGTGTGTGTGAAACATATAATAAGTGCAAATTTTTATCCAGTGTTTATTTTACATGATATACTCATAGTATTTAATTTTTAATACTTATAAAGGATATAGGATCTGGGGGCACGGCAGTGCCCCCTCCAAGTTGAGCAAAAACAAGCGGCACGGCCGTACCATCCTTTTCTCGAAGCAGTTCAGGCCATTTTTGACTCCCTATAATTTCGTTGTGGATAAAACTAGAAGCCTGAATTTTCAGTAACCACGCAGGCATTATATAAACACGGTATATTTCAAATTTCATTAAATTTGAACCAGTAGTTTAATAATTATAACTAGTCAAAGTTTGTGAATTTTGTCACTGACTGACTGACTGACTGACCGATCATCAAAACTCTAAGGCACTTCTAGCAGACATAGAAGCTTCAAATTTAGAATACAATTAGTGTTTAGTGCACAAATCAGGGAAAAACTAAAATATGAGTGAAATAATGGACGGATCGATAAATTTCTCGAGGTTTCGAGCATTATATATTTTGTCGGCAAATTCGTCGCCAATTTTGTCACCAAGCTCTGGGATCACTGGCTCGGCATCCGACAGTATCCAATACAGATTACTGTAAAACGGTCTTTCTTATGATGACACTATTTGCGCTGGGAAGCAAAATTACAGGTTTGTAACCATATCAAATTTGAAATAATTCAATTTGAAGCTGTGGAAGCTGCAAACGCAATGGGTGACTTTCAGAGAATCAATCTGGTAGAAGAAGAGCAAACTGATCTTCAAAGTATGATCGCAAAACTTAATGTCGATTAAAAAAGAGTCTTCGATAAGATCACAAATAAAATGGACACAACTCATAATAACGCTGACGTTTTACGCTGTTTTGTGAGTGGAACTGGAAAAAGCTTTTTAATAAAAACTCTGAAAGTTTGGGTTAAGACGTATTTAAACAAAAAAGTGGCAGTTAGTGCTCCAACAGGAATAGCTGCATTCAATGTGAATGGATCGACTATACATAGACTGTTGCAGCTGCCTGTAGAACACAAGCAAACACCGAAGTACAAGTCACTTTCTGATGAAATGCTTCAAGTTCTGAGATCAGATTTGAAAGAAGTAGTGTTGTTTATCATAGACGAAGTGTCGATGATATCCAATGTTACTTTAACATAGATTCATTTACGCTTATCTGAAATATTCGTCACAAGCGACGATCAGAATGGGTGGTTTGGAAAAAAAAAAAACATCTTGTACTTTTTGGAGATCTCTTACAGCTTTCACCGGTAAGAGAAAAGTCACCTTTTGAAAAACTATCAACTGCTGAAACTAACAAATTGTTAGGTTCCCTCAGTATACCGAATCTGTGGATTGAACTGTTCATATACGATGAACTGACAATTAACGTGCGATAACTCAATGATTCTGACTTTGTTGAAATGCTAAACAGAATAAGATTAGGTGTGACTACACAAAAAGACCGCGACTTACTCTCGACTAGATTAATAACTCTCAAATCCAATTCAAATGAAAACGGATTAATTGAAATAATTGAACACCTCTCGAAACTTCCTGATGATAACGATTGCTTATTACCTACAAAAAACATGAGTCAACAATTAAATACTACAATGCTTAAATCTCTTCCACATCCCGAAATAAAACTTACAGCTGTAGATAGCATAAATTGCCCCAGATACCTAACAAAAAGAGCTCGTGAATGCATAAAAAAATATAAAGACGATGCTTCTATGACTGCAGGCCTGGAAGAGAACATAATTATAAAAATAGGAGCAAAAGCCATGTTAAGGCGAAATATTGACGTGAGTCTTGGTTTAGTTAATGGTTCTATCGGTATCGATCAAAGAGTTAAGGTTGATCCTGAAAATACAAATATAATTAAGAAAATATACATTGTATTTAATAAAGAACATGTCTACGAGCTTAGTCCAGTCAAAACTAAATTTGAAATTATTAATAGAGCTTATGTTCATCGCGAACAGTTTTCCATATGTATAGCCTACGCTGTAATAATGCATAAAAGTCAGGGCCTAAGTCTAAATAATGCACTGATAGATATCGGTTCTGCAGTATTCACATCGGGTCAAGCTTACATGGCACTTTCGAGACTTACATATCTGGACCACTTACATCTAATAAATGTTGACTTTGGAAGTATTAAAGCGCAGGAATCTTCAATTTGTGAATACAACAGACTCAGAAGCATTTACCGTCCAGACTTGTCAAAAATTGTAACATCAAAGCTTACGAGAAAAACCCATAGAGACAGGGAGTGGGCTTTGAGAAAAACTGTAGCTGAAGCTCAAGAATTAATACCAGAAAAGAAAAAGAGGAAGACTGCATACAAAAATAAGAAAAGGACTATCAACAAAAAGAAATGAGATGCCATCAAAAACATAACTTGTAAAAAAAACCAAGTCTCGCAACTCACTTCTTCTATCTTAAAAGGTTGTGAGATCCATGCAATACCAAGTCGGTCAATTTATTCAGTTCATACTTAAGGGTCCTTCTGTCTTCAGCTATTACGTAATTAGCTAACCTAACAACATCTTATAGTGACCATATCAATACTAAAAATCTTTTGTGGTTTAAATAAATAGATTGACTTGGCCATCGCATGAAATCACAATGTATCTTTACATTAAATTAGATTACATTAACATATTATATTAAATTTGATTGTTTAGGGCGATTGCCAAGTCAATCTATTTATTTAAACCACAAAAGATTTTTAGTATTGATATGGTCACTATAAGATGTTGTTAGGTTAGCTAATTACGTAATAGCTGAAGACAGAAGGACCCTTAAGTATGAACTGAATAAATTGACCGACTTGGTATTGCATGGATCTCACAACCTTTTAAGATAGAAGAAGTGAGTTGCGAGACTTGGTTTTTTTTACAAGTTCTGTTTTTGATGGCATTTTTTTTTTTCTGTTTTGAAAGAAAATTATTGAATACATAGAAAGTAATTATTAAAATTTAACAAATTTTGTATTGATAACAATGCAAAAATAGTATAATAATAATACCATTATCTTCTTATGTCAATTTAAAATTTATATTAAACTTCATTGAACTGAGTATTTACATAATGCTATAATTTTAAATAGTGTTTTTAAATTATTATTTTTAAAATATTGTAAAATTCAAAATCTTATTTTAAAAAATCCGTATGCGAGATTTTACTGTTGCAGAATTTTAAAATGTGTTCTCATTCAAATTGAGATTAAAGATCAAGTAAAATGATGGACTGCTCTAAAACAGATTTACCTAACTTTTAGGATTTAATTTCAAAGGAAAATAAAATTGATGGCCCTATAGATGAAAATGAAAGTAGCAGTGTAGCTGATAAATAACTCCGGGTTCTATTGCTGATTTTTAATGGCCCATGTTAATGTAATTGAACCCTCAATAATTCCTTTTGGTCTCGAAAATGGAATGCAGATGGAATTACAGTTGAAATATCTTAATAAAATCTGTAGAAACATCAATAATTTTGTTGGAAAATATAAAATACTGTCAAATTTCTTTCATAATCTCATTATATAAATTGTTGTTTAAACATTACTATTTTTTTTGTTCTAATTGAACAATTTATTCAGTCCAATGTAGTAAATTTTGTTGACTTTTCCCGATATAAATTTAATCCAAATGATAATTTAGGCAATTTTCATTAAAAAAAATGAAATAATAGCCGACAGTTAGGCTTTAACCGACAACTTATTCCTGAGCAATTAATAACCATAAACACTCTTTCGATCTTTATAGAATGGCTTACAATAACAAACTTTTAAAGATGCAAGAATCTTATTAGCCAAGCCATATCAGGAGTAATGAAACCTGCAAGACAACCAACATCCCTTTTACCTTAAGTCAAATTTTAATAATAGATCACAAACTCCCTTTGCATCTCTAACCCAAAATTATTTCAGGAACAACAATCAAAATTTATCGAAGCCGCATCCAAACAATTTTGGTAACCAAGATTTAACCAAAATCATGACCTGCATTTCCAACAGAAATTATCACCTTCTGCTAGTAGAATTCGTAAACAGCAAGGTATTCTAAATTCCTATCATTAGGCATAAGTGTGTCATATTCGACTACACCAACTTATGATTAATCTTCCACAACAACTAATTCGGCTTCTCCGTACACAAAAGTCTCTCTTCATAAAATCCCGAAATAAGACAAAATTGCGAACCCAATTCGAATCAAACAATCTTATGGAATGCTCTAATTGAATTAAATTTGTGACATTTATTTAATAATACACAAATAAAAAAAATTAAAGTTATATATCATTGGAAATCTTTTATCCTATAGAATCTTAAGACTTCTGGATTGTAGTGTGTACAAATTAGTTATAGATTTGGACAAAATTAAAATATTGCGAAAGAAAAATTATTACAAACTTACTTACAAATAAAAATCTAATGTCATTAAATATTGAAGAAAATATAAATAACACTGGTGATAATCAGGATAAGATAATGAAGAAATTTTTCCACCTCTAATTGTAAGCAAACTGTCAAACTCTTTTTTATCTCTTGCGTCAATTGTTTTTGCGAATAACAAATATGATGTTGGAAGAATCAGAATGGAATGTCCCTATTGCTACTGATGAAACTGAGATAAATAAGCAGGTAAAGGAATTTTGTCTGAAGGATTAATAAAAGTTTCTATTAGTTATTAATCTTTATTTGTAATTCTAGTATATAAAAATAAGAAAAGGCGCCTTTGTGTTTGAAAGGCGTTATCCCCTCTCTAAGTTGGCTCCCTCCCCTTCATAATGATGTTGTTTTGATAGATGCCATGACGACATTAAAACGTAGCAATCTTAATGATCCTTTCCTATGATTTTTTCTGTTTTTATACCGAATATTCTATTTTAATTTTTGGAAACAAATGTTTTTGAATAGAGAAAGAGAACAAAAATTACATTTCACTTCTTGGTGTCTTAACTTTAGGCCATTGAGTATCATCCATTAAAACTGCTGGTTCATTATTACCCATTAAAACCTACACTCTTAACTTGTAGTAATAAAATCAAAAACAAAATTTGATTGATTTACATTATTGCATTTGTGAGTTATTGAGTAGATGAAAAAGTATGAGCCAACAGATGATCAGTGCTTTAATAATTTTGATTCAAAATTTGATTAGAAACTATAGATGTTAAATCTGTGTACCAAATTTTATTTCTCTAGTTCTTTACTTTTTGTTCTAATTGAGTTTACTTGTATCCGAACAGCCGGGCAGACAGACTTCTGAATGGATTCCGATCAAATTCTATATCTATAAAAAGGTAAAATACATGGCGCAGAAATCGCTCTTATTATTTACTAGTCGTCGCAGGCGACCAGCTGATTCGCCACGAATATTGGTTATATTTGATTCTAGATAAATCGTTTAAATGTAACTCCGTTCCCATGATTCCGCCAAATTGTCTCATATTAACGCCACGTTATTTTACTTAAGTTTTATTTATTTTGTACAAGAATATTTCTAATTTAGATAGTCCCATCCCACAGCATAACGCTATTAAAAACATAAATATTCGTTCATCTATTTTCTAAATTTGGCGATATTATAACTTCTTTTTTTTATTTGTTTTATAAACTACACAGATATTAAACAGAATCCTTTTTCCCTCGGTTTTCAACTATAGAAAGAAATCAAGAGATCAAATATTTAACGAAACAATGAAAACGGTTTGAATTTCAAGGCAACGATGTAATCCACTGTTGGAAATTATAAAAATTATTTTTTTCAGAAAGTTGTCAAAATATAGCACAATTTACTATTAATTAATATCCTTAAAAAGACAAGTTTTAACTTCATTTTTGTGCAATAATATTTTTGGAAGTTATCGCAGAGAAACACTAAAATTTCACTTAATTTTTAATTAATTGAAATTTCAAAAAATCTCTCTGAGATGCACATTTGCATCCTCCAAAATATATGTGTGTTAAAATCTGGTATCTGTGTGAATATATGTGTGGTAAATCAACGGTCTAGCCTGTAGAACACCAACACACAAAACACGCATACTTTCGTCGTTCTTGTATGCAAAGATTGTCAAAATGCAACAATCAAATCTAAACAAACCATCATGCGAATTTCAACTTTTTTTATTGAATGCGTTTATTGCTGCATTGAATATAATTCCTTCGTTTAGTTAGTGAATTTGGCTACAAAAGGGTGTTAGAAATGCTCTAAAGAGAATTCGCTGTGTCCATTCCGTCAGAAGAAAGGACATAAAAGTAATCAAGAAACAGGCTTCAAACAGAAAATTTAATTCAGCGCAAATTAGGCTTAACTGTCGGCAGATGGGTAATCATTACAACATGCTTAAGGAAATGGAAAGTCACATTTTCCAAAACAATTATCTTACAAAAATGATGTTTGTTTTATCTTAAGATATCTGCCTACCTACGGAGACTAATTTTTAAAAACTCCCTCTAGTGAGCTATTTCAGCTCATTTTCTGAATCAATGTGATTGCAATTACTAAAAATTATTGATCTGGAAATTTCTGCCAATTGAGATTCTGTAAAACGTGTCAATTTGAATAAAAAATAGCGAAAATTGCAATAAGAAGTAAAACACTATACAAAAAATTCTATTGCACATATTCCAATTATTTTTATACACAACTTACAGCTGTGGTGAAGGGAATGAATTTAAATCTGAGAAATGTATGCATTTTCAAAAATATTATAGCAATTCGAGTATTTCTGTATTGAAAATTTCCCAAAATCGGTTGTTGAAAATTACATTAGGCAGCTCTAAAACAATAACTACTCAGTTCAAAATTATATCCCTAGTTCATTGCCTTTGGAACCCTTAAGGTAACATATATGCAAAATTTCAAGTTATAATATATAAATAAATTTTTAAGATGTTATGTTTTGCGTAAAAAATTTTTACAAAATCCAAGTTTTTCAAAAAAAAAAATATTTAAATTTTTTATTTGTTTTTGTTTTTTTCTAAAAATGCTTTGTAAACATAAACAATGTTCAAAAGCAGATGTAATTGCTAATCCTTTCGGCATAAAAACTACTCAAAACGTATTCTAGTACTCGTGGCTTGCTGATGGAACATATTAATAAAAGTAATTATAATCCAGAGAGGTATGTATTTGATAAAATATTGAAAAGCATTCAACTTCCGGTTTCGTTTTCATCTACAATGGTTTATAAAAAAATCATATATCTCGGTTCCTATTATCATAGAATTAAAACAAACACATATTTGGAAACCCAAATAAATAGGTCTTAAAATAAAACAAATTTAGGAATTTTGACCAAACACTACCTTTTAAACGTAGACAAATACTTTAAGGCTAAAACAAAAAGTACCTTTTTTAATGATATCAATTTCATTGAAAATGTATTTATAATTCACTTTTTATTTTTAATTTTTTTAAAATTCAGTTTCAATTGCAGTCTCTTTTAAAATGTTATGATGAAATTCAAAGAATTCAGTTGCATACTTTTGCAGATCATTAATTCCATATTAAGATTTTCACCTACGATTTTATATCACATATGTGCACTTTTTAACGGCATTCCAACGATTATTCACTAAAATAAATCAATAAAGATCGTGCACTAGTTGGCTCTTTTGTACCTATTGTTTACTAATGGAATGTGTTTAATTATGTGCCACTACATTTATTGGAGAATATACGAGAAAGTTTCGAAAAGACTATTTCTGCTGGTTTTTTTAAATAAAGCAATGAAAAAATGTAGCTGAATTTTAAAATGTTTGCATAAATTTTAAAATATATCTTAAATGTTTATATACTTAAACAGTATACATTGTAAAAAATTATTTATCTTCTAATACTTTGTTGCCTCTTATTCGACTTTTCCAGAATAATGAACTTGAGGAACTTTTCATTCTGTCATCTTTAAGAATAGCTGATCATATTTTTAACCGATTTGAGAAGATAATTCACTTCTTCACAGAACACAACCATTTATTTCAATATCTCTATTACGTGATGCATAAACACTAAAAATAAGAATAAAAACGAAAAACTTTTACTGTTGTTGTTTCTTAAGGCACTTGCCACGGACAAGCCCCGCTGTTCATAGACAGCCGGTTTAAGCCTGAGGGGGAGCGTCTCTTGTTTTTATAGTAGCGCCAACTAGGGCCAAGAGAACGACTTAGCTACACACGCATCACTCATTCACTTGCACAACCCCTTTTTACAGGAGGGCACATTCACACATCTCACAGAAAGAACAACCATGCCCAAACCGGGACTCGAACCCAGGACGCCCAGATCACGAGGAAGACGCGTTACCCCTATGCCAGGACGCCGGCAAAACTTTTACTAGAAGGTGTTAAAAGAATTATATAAGAACACAAGAAAAAAGTTTAAGTCTGTAAAGAATCATCTCAAAGTTCCGCTTAGTTAAAATACTTTTATTTAGCAAGTTAAGAGCTGAAAAAAATTTCAATAATCTCTTTAAATTTTACTCCAGGTTTACCGTCTATATTTTAATTTCTTCAAAAGCAGCAGTAAAAAATTCTTGCATTGCTACAATCCCAGTTATTTGGCAGTATCAAAATAAAGGTTTTTTTGAAGATATCAATTTTAATTAGAAATATAGGTCTATAAAGTGAAAAGTATTTTTCAATAGATAAATGAAGAAGAGAAAGAGGCTGAATGGATATATTCATTCTGTCTTAATGATAATGCATTAATCAAGCCTGTAGCAGGAAACAGTAGAAGTTCGTCAACTTAGAAATTAGCCGTTCTGCAAGAATATTTTTGATGGGAATTCCTTTTTTAAGGTATTTTATATAAAAGTAATCTGAAATTTTAAATTCGTTTATGAAGTTTTTGACATTTCAAACATATTAATTAACCAATATGTATGTTTTCCTTGTAGTTTTGTCAGTAGAAAATTATGTAAATATTGAAGATATAACTCAATAGATAAATGTATCAGAACCTCCTTTGTCACACACTCTTCTTCCAAGCACAGTCAACTAGATAAAACTGGTCCAAAGATGAATATCAAACAACCACAAATGTGAGTTAGAAAAATTTGGATCAATACATCTGATAGTTGTGTGGTCAAAATTATTTTATGATAAGTGTATGTACAGGATTTAGCTATTTTTTGAAATAATGATGAATTGTGTCATGAAACTATGAGTAACATTAAAAGGTATTTGAAGTGTACTAGAATAAAACTGATAATTTTTTAGGTTTTGAAATTCCACATTCTATTGAGAGGATAAAACCGGTTGTTACTTTTCGCAGTCAAGGAATAGTTTCTTCATTAATAACAAGAAGACACCATGTAACGTCAGTAAAAAGTTAATACAGGAAATTTAAATTCAGATCAAATTATTACTCCTTTTTAACATTTTCAAAGACGTGGTAAGTTTATTTACAGTTTTTGTTTCAAATTTCTAAAATCCAAAGTAATAAATAACAAGATTGAGAAATGAGGTATTGATAAGCCTTTCTCGCGCACACATTTTTAACTGTAACTGGTCATATCTCGTTGGTCTGTTTTGTTGATTAGTTGATTGTTGTTTTGAGCGCAACAAGGTAATCTTTTTAATTCAAGTTTTTCTGTTTCGCTTGATCAAAAATATTACCATAAGCAATGAATGAACCCGTTGTAGTATATTTAGCAAAGAAGCCAACGCCAGAAGAGAAGACTGTGTGTGACGCAGAGTTTGAGCAAAAACATGCAATAACGTTACATTTGCATGCGCATACGAAAGATAAATCTCATGTTTGTGGCATATGTTACAGAGTATTTAATAACAAGAATACACTTCGAACCCATGTGCGTGCTCATACGAAAGCTAAGCCTTTTGGATGTTCGGTTTGTAGTAGATCATTTATGACCAAGGAAGAACTATGTATTCATCTACTGAATCATACCAAGGAAAGACCACATGTGTGCGGTAATTGTGGTAGAGCATTTGCTCATAAAGGACATTTAAATGCTCATCTTCTCATTCACGCAAGAGTGAAGCCTCATGCATGTGATGAATGCAGTAAAGCATTTACTCATAAACACAGCTTAGTCCGACATTTACTCACGCATACGAAGGAGAAGCCCCATGTGTGTGGTGTATGTAACAGGGCATTTTCCCAAAAGAGTACTTTACTAACCCATTTTGTAACTCATACCAATGAAAAGCATTTTGGATGTGGTGTTTGTAAAAAGCCTTTTGTGCACAAAAATAGCTTAATGAGACATCTACGTAAACATGTGAAACAGGAAGAGGAATCTGATTGAAGTATGCTACAGAAATTATTTCATTGTTAAAGATGGAAAGATTTACTTTTTGTGAATATGGATGAGTTTTACTTTATAATGCACCTAAATTATCTTGATTTTGGCTTATGCCAAGTGGAAGTATAGATCAGGACCTTAATTTGTGTGTAAATGTTAAAAAATAATTTATAATGCTTGTAAAATATTCAATATGAATTGATTCCATTTACTGTGCAATAGACTGTGTTAAAGAAAATAACTTGGTCATTATTTCTAAGATGTCTTTGAAACTTTAATTAAGTTTTCGGACTCGTATTTGTTATATATTATACTTATCAGTAAGGAATAATTTATTTCCCATTAAAGCATATGCGAAATACTTTGGTTTTGTTTTAAAATAACAAATTTATAACACTATGGGTTGATTAATTAGCCTATCTTGTATGTTTACACAATGTGTCAAGCTAACAATTGCGAATTATACTACTGCTGATTTAATTTCTAAGTAAGAATAACTGCATTTGTTTGAGTTCAAATTATCATTTGCTTTATTTATAAAAAGGATATATTAAACTTTATTATTTTTAGATTATTCAAAAATAAATAATTACTTTTATTATTTTTCTTTTTTTGCAAAATGTTATGAGAAATTTAATTTCAGTTATCTATCGGATTAGAAATGGGGATTACTATAAAAAAAGGGAAAATTTAAAACTAACATATATGATATACAAGTATAGACAGTTGTCATAATTTGTTATGTAATTTTAATTAATTTTTCTATTATGATTAATGTGATTTTTTACAGTACAGTTTCAAACTTGAATTAGTTTTGTTTTTTAAAAAAATCTATAATTTTTCAGTTATTTTCTGTTTTATATTTTTGTCTTCCTTTTTTTTTTTTTTTTTTCTGATTTTTGATTTACATTTTTCGCTATATACCTTTTTTTCTTTTTTTCGTTATGAATATGTAAATTTTTATGCAGATTACTAATATTCATAATTTTTATAGTTAAAAAAAGTATTTTATATTCTTGCAAATGTGCTGATGACAGAAAATGCTTTTTTGATTATTGCTTTTTTATTTGTTGGTTTTCTTCAATAATGACTGTGTTGTTTGTAATTATCTTGCATGCAATAAATATCTTGATTGTTGTCATACAAATAAAACTATATTTCCATAAATATATTATATCTTGCACATCAGATGTATATGCATTATGTAATACATATACATCTGATTGAATAAATCACCAATAGTGTCTCGTAAATTCTATAAAATCTATCCATCTCTATATATAATTGAATATATGTTTGTTTAACCTCTTCAGTCCTGAGGTACACATATATGTACCTGTAATTTTTTTCCTTTTTCTTATCCTTTAAAGTTAAATTTTGATGAAATAATGCATGCATTTTAACATCTATGAATGTAGCTTCCATTTTTCATCAATAAATAGCACTACAGCTCGAAATATTTTTTTCATATCCATCGCTATTAATTAGAGATATAACAAAAATTGTGCTGAACAGAAAACACAGCAAATATAAGTACATTTTTTAATATTTATTATTAAAATAAACACTTGTATATTTTTTTATAAAATACTATGTCTCTGGTTAAAATCATTACCAAATTATATCTTGTTATCTATAAAAGAATCAGTGAAAATACAAATTTAACTAAGGTATGCATGTGTGTACCTCGGACGTTTTCGCGCCCGTTTCCTGACCAATTGCGTTCATGGCGCTGTTTATCTTTTGAGTGCTTCTTTTCAAATTTTAATTTCTTGTCCTTGAATATATTGTATATCTTTTTTATAATAAATAATTCTTATGTTCTGTAATGTAATAAAACATAAATTTAAAAATATTTTTTTAACTTGAGTAAGAAATTTAATTTTATAGATGTATTGTAGTCAGTAATTGATATTTCAAACCGACATTGTGTATAGAATATGTGGAATTTTATAAGCTAATAATAATTTTTTTCACGTCAAGTGACGTTCTCTCAAAAGGAGGTTATTGAACTTTTAGGGAAAAGTGATTTTAGGGGAAGCAATAGAATTTCTCATCTATCGAAAATAATGAAACCTGGCAAATAGGATGAATGGGCCACAGACGATAGTCAAATGTGCCTTGTGAAATATAAAGATAATAAATCTGTGACTATTATCCACATGTATAGGTAATGAGTCAATTGGAATAGGCAGAAGACAAACAAAATAATTGAAACAAAAAGCTGATATAAAATCTACTATTGTAAAAGCATATAATATGAGAGACATCAACTATTATTTTGCATATTACCAGTATGCAGTAATTACAAAAAATGACCAATGCGAGCATTCGCGCATTTTATAGATTTAGTAGTTGTCAATTGCTTGATATACTATAAAATGGTGGGAAAGCGACAAGCTGAGCTGTCGGGAATGAAGCCAAAAATGTTATGACCTTATTGCAATTTCAAATGCATATAATTTGGTCCCTGTTGAAATATGAGGGAATTCTCATCAGCAAGAAAGGAAACCAAGAACAAGTAAAAAATCATCTTTCAATGAAAACAAATTAATAGAAGAAGGGTCATCAAATGATGGAAATGCAACTACAAGACCATTGGAGATTTCATTACCACCCTCAGGTGAAAATACCTCTAAAAAGCAAGAAAAATTGTCCCTTCCCAATTAAAAAGAAATAAGACTAGATATATCAAGCCATCTACAATACTACATGGACGATAAGTATGTATCAAAATGCAGGTATCCAGGATGTAACTCTAGGAGAAGAGTCAAGTGCTCAAAATGCAGTATCTACTTACGTAATATTTTTTTAAAAATGAAATTTCATTCAAAATAAGGTTTAATAGATTATTAATATAATAAATTTTGTATTATTTTTTTCATTTATAAGGCCTTAGAATAAGAAAAGTATAGCTATTAAGTAACCAGAATTCTTTGTTTTGTTTTTGTTGAGGATGTTTTAACTTGCTTAAGACTTAAGGTACACATATGTGTACCCATAATTTTAAGGTACACATATGTGTACCTTAAAATTATGGGACTTAAAATTGTTTGATCAGAAAATATTTTTTTCCACAAACTATTGAGGTGTAACAAAGGTAAAAGATATTGAAATCAAATTTTTAAACCAGTTTTAAAAAAGTCAGGACTGAAGAGGTTAAAACATATACAATTCTGTGTCCTTGAGAAATTCTAACAAAATTTGGTGCAGATGTTCCTTAGCACTTGAAAAGATTACTACAATATTTAAAAATTATATTTGTGGATATTTACTGCCCTCAGATTCAATCACAAAATAAATGAGAAATATTGCTACAATAGTTATATATGGTAAAGCTCAGTGAGCTTAATCTGAAAATTGCGAATTTAATTAAAGGCTGTAAATATCCACAAATACCTAAAAACGTGATAGACCTCGTTAAAAGGGTTGAAATGGAGGGTAAAAAGATTTTGTTTTTCTGATGTAATTTCAGAATATATCACTACATAAAGACTTATTTTCCCATTATCTTAAAATTTAAAGAAATTAGTTGATCAGTGGCACCAGTTCCATTTCATGCACTTATTTCAAATTTTAATTGACTTTTTAAGTTAAACACAATTTGTTATAATTTTAAAATATATATATATATTGATTCTGTGTTATTGTTTAATCAAATCTATCGCTTGAATGCTTTTACCAAAGTTAAGGTTAAATTGCACCCTTCAGAATTTCCATTTTTGTTTTTATTATGTAGAATAAGTACTTTTTAATATGCATGCTCAGCATTTAACTTTAAACAATGTCTTTTAAAATTTCTGCAGTTTCTTTAAAGGTTTAACCTAATTTTCTTTCATATTGTAACATTTTTGAAATTTTAATATGCTGAATAAATATTTTATTTGTCTTTTTTTTTCTTTTAGCTTGAGTTCTTTGAAAAGGATTTTATTTCAATTAATAATAAGTTTACATTTTTATTGTATATACTTTTTTATCAGACTTGTTTCAAAGGCAACTGGCATTTTCTTGTAGTTTTGCATTTTCTGACTGCAAATTTTTAGCTTCTTTAATTTTATAATATATAAAATTCTTACTTGTCTTTTTTTATTTTTTCTTGTTAACAATTACTATCATATCATCAGGTCTAAAATTCAAATATTTTTTTTTTGTATACTTATTAAATGAAAATCAAAGCATCCAAACTATAATGGGATATGAATCGTAAAGTCTTCACCAAGCTAAAACTATTTTCGAAATATATGTTTATTTATATGCTTGGTGGTATTCTTCAACATACACGTTGCATCTTATTTGTGCCTTATCGGAATTTCATAATTGCTCTTTTTTGAATTTCATATTAAGACATATATTGCATCAGTAATTAAATCAAGAAATTATTATCTACACCTAAAGAATCCCTTGGTTACATTCTTTTGACAATGTTAATCTTTTAAGATTATGTTTGTTCTCTTAAAAAAAGCTAGTTTTAATTTGGAAATTCAATACCCTCCTCCTCCTACATACACAGAGAAAATTGTATGTTGTCCAGTTCTAAAGTAGAATGAACAAATCCTTACGTATATGCTTCAAACGACGGGACATTTTTTTAATCAGATATCTGTAGAGTATTGTAAAGAATTATGCATTAGTAATTAAGACTGTGAATCTTAAAGCTTTTCAAAAGTTTGAATGTAAAAAATGTAAAACAAAAAAGACAGTAAAATGTAAGACTTTTGCTTTTTCTTGTATTTAGAACAGATGAGCATAGCTCTGGGTATAGTAGTTAACCTACTGTAATTTTTTTTTATTTAAATAATGAAAAAATCCTGAAAAAATAATTAATATGATTGGTTTGTTGAATTAAATAAAAGGAAATTTCTACACCCTGCATATCTTATTAAAAAATGCATTTTATATTTTATATTATATTTAGGCTTGGAAGAATATTTTCATTGTTTTACAAATTTGATTATAAAATCAGTTATGTAATATGTATTAATTTTTGTAATATTTATTTTGAAAATCAAAAATTTATATTGTAGGACTGATTTACTATTATAATGCATTTCTGTAATATTCTATTGTATTATAAATTAAATCTCATTTCTCTCTATCTTTTTGTATAATTTCTTTTAATAAGATAAAGTTAATGTACTATACCTAATACAAATTTAGTTTTTTCTTTGAATTAAAATTTATTCTAAACTTTATTAATATTCATTTGTTTTAAATTAATATTTTCTATATTAAAAATAAGTACTGTAGTCACATACTACTTTTCTTTCTGAAGTAAACGTGATAAATTTCTCCATTTTAATTTGACTCTCGCATTTAAAACTAGTTTTAATTTTTAAAAAACAACATTACCGTTGATTAAATTTCTATTCTTTTTTTTTTCAAAACAGGTTTATCAATCTTCAGCAGTTGAAGAAATTTTAAAAAAGAGTTTAATTATAAACCAGCTTGTTATATTTAACAAATGTGACAATCTTCTGAGTTATAGTAATGACAGATTTGTAAAAATTCTAGTAAACTCAGTCATTTGTAAACAACTGTTAATGAAAGATTCTGGTGCATTTTTAATTCATTTAGGTAGTAAATTTGATAATCATGATGAAATGCTACTTAAAAATTATGAGGTTTATATGAAATCCTGCTTATTTGAACTTGGGTAGCTCCACATTCCCTACCAGCTCAAGGCAGTTCAGTTTGATTACCTAATACTAACAAATTACTTGCAATACTCATTATATAGCCTCAAAATGAATCATTAAATATTCAGTGAGTAAATAATAGTAGTAAATTGTTTTACAGTCAATTTTGAATTTATATAATCATTTTTTTAATTATTATTGGAGCATTTTCATTTTATTATGTGAAGTAAGTAATTTGTAAAATTGGTGTTCAGTATTTTGTAGTTACTAGAAAAAACATATTCTCAATTTTAAAGAAGCTACTTTCCATTTCCATCTTATTTGGATTTTTTTATTTAACTGCTAAACTTTGGGATTTTGGAATCTTCAAATCTAAAAATTAAACTCATTTTAACTATTTATTATGCTCATTCAAATGAAAATTGTATTTCCTGTGAAGTTTTTATAACTCAAAATTATAAAATGAAATTATCACTAATATTAAATTTCCAATAATATTCTTTTTTGAAACAAATATAAAACTTCTTTGTATTTGATCATCCAATATTTAACTTATCAATACATTTCAAAATTATGAAAAATATGAAGTTTTTATTCTAATACTAAAACAGTCTTTAGACTTTATATTTTGTAAATAATAATTTTGTTGTTGTAAAATCTTGTATTCATACAAATAAAATAAAAGAAGCCACAGAATTTCTTATCTACATCCATAGATTATGTATAGCTTAAGTATGTTTTAAAAAATTCAATCATTCATCAAATGCAGTATTTAAATGTTTGGTAGCAATGTTGGACTTCATAAGAAATTAACCTTGAACAATACATATGATTTTGCTTAAATTATAGGGGGTTTTCTTTTTAATTTTTTATACACATTGTTTAATTTTTTGTTCTGTAATTCAGAGATTTACACTTATACAGCCTTCACCAAATTGCAAAATGAAATACTTTTTTTTCTATGTGACGTTTCAATTTAAAGCTACAATTAATATTTTTACAAAAAATTCTAAAAATGTGTTATGAATAGCAAATAAATAAAAGACTCGGATATATTAATTGCCCGATTCGGATTTGTTTAATCAAATGAACGATCAGTAAGGAAACTAAATGAGGAATATTTGTGAATAGACCTCATAATTTTAGAACACGGAAAGGAAGTTTAGTTATATTAACGCCCCGTTGTAAAGCAACACTAGGGTATTTTGGGACGGAGCTAGTAATTTTGAACCGCGGTCAGATAACGAGGATGACACCTGTCGTGGAAAGGAAAGTAGCTTGATACATCAGCTATTATCCTCTCCTCAGCTATTATCCTCCTGATACCCCAATGTGCTGCTTGCCTATGATGCATCATGGATAGGGTTCATATGAACGTCTGGTCTTGGGTGGAATCGGAACTAAGATTCGTATTTGTGCGCTTCCTAAGCGTAAATTTATCACCATGCTGCTATCACCGAATTTACTCTGATAATTAATTTAAAAAAATTATATTTAAGAAGTTAACCTAGTTTTAGAAAGAAAATAAATGACAGTGGACAAAAAAATATTTTTATAAAATCATTTTATAAACTTCACTGCTCTTTGCTAATTCAGGAGTAATCGGGCAAAATAGATATCGCACTAGAGTCATTGCGAATCTTACAGATAAGTCTGAAACAAATTTAGTATTCTGGTAAGAAATACACCCAGGAATATTTGACATTATTTATAAACTAAACAAAAGAATTTTTGTCTTTTTTAGATAGAAATTATCCCTTATTTTCAAAAACGGAATAATAATTTTATGGACTCGTATGGGGTAAAAGCGGTGGAAGATCTGACATTCTGAACTCGATCGAATTTTAGTAGTGAAGCGCATTAATAATAAATAGAAAAGGAAAGAAAAAAAAACAATGATGTAATCAAGTAGAATTGTAGGAAATTGTAAGAACAAGAATATATTTAAAATTATCACTTCATTTGTATCTAAATGTTATTTGTTCACAGGAATCAGTATTTTGGTTTCCTGATAATATATATATATTTCAATTCCCAATGATGGTTGCATCATGTGTGTATAGAATTAAACAGAATATACGGGAATATTTTAAATTGCTGTAAAATTCTGAAATCCAAGGAATCGGTGTGAAGTAAGGATAAAACATACTTTTTACAGTTTCAATAACAAAAAAGTACTTCTACCCTTTGGTATTGCAAATCATTTTGTGTGTAAATTTGTCACGTGGCCGGATAAGTAATAACAAGTGAATTTTTGGTTTGCTTTTTGCCAGCACTGTCTCATCTTTAGTTCTGTAACTATTAAAAATTGCAATGTAGCTTAACCTCATCGTAAACACTGTACTTTTTTTTAAGTGGAGTTAGCTGAATATTCATGACATATATAATAGCTTTACTGTCTTATTTCGGAATTTATATTTTGTAAAATTAGTGGGATTTTTTAAAAATTTAAACTCATATGTGAATAATTTATATTAATTTGAATACTGATGATATAAAAATTCTTTTGAAATGATGTTCTTGAATTTAATGTAAAGTTAAATAATATATTGAAATGATTATGATTTTCTTGGAGCAGTTTCAAATACGTAAATTGTAATTCCAATTATAAATTTCTAAAAATAAAACAAATTTCATTGTGATTTTTTTGTATAACTGTAAAATTTTATTATACTGGAGATGAGAGTTGAATTCCATTTGTCTTAATATTTGTTTCTTCATAAATTTTATTGCTTGTTTTTGAATGACTCTTTAAGTGTTATTATTTATGTTGTTTTTAATTAGTACAAATACTTATTTTCAATGCATTAAATGATTGCATTGCATTGTTACAATTTTTTTGTTTTATTAGTCAAATTAATTAGGAATTATTTCTTAAGGCATCATGTTAAAGAGAGAAAAATTAAACATTTACAATATTTTTTAATATTGTAACTAATTGTAAATTAAAAAATATTCAAATGAGATAAAGGAATTGGGTAGAAAAGGTAGAAAAAAATATGTATTATACAAGATTTAAAAGCCATGCACTTACATATATGGTAATTTCTTTTTAATACAAATGAAATAATTAAAAGAACTACAAATGAATTGCATTTTGCTTGAAAATATAAGCATTCTTAACGAATGTGGACACTTAAAAAAATAGATGAAAATACATGCATATTAATTGTTATTAAATCATTTCTTGTCTTTTTAAAATATATGTTAGACATCAATTAAAGAAATGAAACAGATCTTATTTTTATTAATGAAAAAACAAATTGAAAAAGTAAAGTTAATTCAAATTAGTTTATTAGAGTATAAAATTATTCTTTCAAAAACTACATCTTATGATTATCTTCAAAAATACAATATGACATTTTTGTGTGAGTGCCAAATTTTCCCATAGTCATTAGATCTTCACTGTGTTCAATCAAATACTTTCTACTTATAGTAGGGAAAAAAATTAAATTTAGTAGCCATACAATATTATGTTATTTGAACCAAAAACATTCATTAGTCTTGTTAGATCAAGAGGAACGAATTACATTGTTGAAATGAACCTAGTTGACCAAATTTAAATAAGCAGAATAAAGATTTGCTAAGAAACCCTGGAATAAAATAAATTTGAAGACATAGATATAAGGCTAATTTATTTTTACATATTCAAAGGAAACTATTGCAATATTATTTTAACTGTTAGTTAGGCATATCTTCTTAAAGCCACAGTTATTCAGGAATGGATTTATATATATATATATATATTCCTGTATGGAACATTATTTATTTCCCTTATATCAAATAAAATACATTCAGTACTATATTATAAAGCTTTTTGTCATCTTCAAAATACTGGTGTAATCTTTTGAGTACTGTTTATTTCAGGATCAAAAGACTAACATGTTTCAACGCTTGTACTTCGTTAAGGGTGGGTATGAGGAAAAATGAGCCTCCTAATTCGGTGAATAATCCGACTTTACTCTATTCTTAAATATAAACATCTCGTTTCAACTTTTTTCTCACTCTTTTTTTTTTTCTTTTTTTCCCCTCCATAAGATAAATGCCTCCTGACATATGATCAAAAGTACAGCGGGTTTCAGAAACTGCAAATGAACAGTATATTAGTTGTAATTAATTTTTTTAATGAATATTGTTCCAGATTATTGTTGAATGTCAAAAAAAAGTTAAATTGTTGGACTGGAATGACATAGCCCATTATAATTCAAAATTTTTATTCGTACTCAGTTTGATTTATTTTTATTTATATTCCATTCTTTTTTTCAGTAAATTTCTTTGTATTATAAGTTGATTAAATGGCATCTGTGGCCATGTTGTCACCTCCTATCAAGAAAGAGTCAGATGTGCTGACAAGAACTTCTCTGCTTCCAAAACGAAAGCCAATTGTATCAAATGTTACTACACGAGCACGTTTTGTAAAGCCTCGACCAAATGTATCTGTTAACAAGGCTTTGAAAGAATCTTTACCTGCTCCTTCAGAGAAGTAAATTTTTATTCTTAAATCTTATTTTTTTATTAAAACATAACAATCATTATTTTTAACTTCCTCAGTCTTAAGATATATTTTAAAATGTAACATTTATTAATCTTTGATATTCAGTTCAACATTCAAATGATTTAGGAAAGTAATGAAAAAATATTTTTATTATTTTAAAGAGATTATCAGATATTTGGATATATATATATAATTTATTTTATATGGTTAATATTATTTAAAAATTTAAGAGTTTTTCAATTAACATGATGGAAATATTATAGTAGCTATTGAGTGCTTCATTAGCAAAGTCAGAACATAGGAAGTTAAGTATCCAAGCTATTCATATTTATTTTTTTTATCTATGTTTATAACATTGCTCTGTAATATAATAATACTTATAAATACTTAAAATCACTTTAGCATATTTTTTCAAATCTTACAAACAAATTTTCTGAATGTGAACATTAGAAAACTTACTTTATCAAGTTTTTGTAGGGTGAGATTTTAGAATGGCCCAGTTCAGTTCTCTGCGATCGTAGATTTCATTTTAATTTTTCTCCAATTATAAGTTCTGCTTAAATGTATAATGCTACATTTTACAGCTGAATTTGATTTACAAGTCTTAGGAATCTTAATAGATTTAATAAACTTGTATATAAATTGTCTGATTCATGGTTGACAATCATATGAAAAAATTTTTTAGAAACATAAGCTTTTTCACTCTTCAGTATTTTATTTTTTTTAAATTTATAACATGTGTTGTATTTTTTCTAATTTTATGTTCCGTTCCCCCTTTTTTTGTGCGTGTGTAGTACAAAAACTGATAATGATGTAGTACCATCACAACCAATTGGGACAGAATCTCAGCCATTACAGAGACCAGCAATCCCGAAAAAAACAGCAACTATTCCTGCTCTTTCCAGAGCTCGATTTCAGAGAGCCAGACCAAACATTGGTTTATTGGTGAATAAACCTGCTAAAGATAGTCATCTGCCAGAAGAAAGGTAAGTTCATAAGTTTCTGGTAGAAAATAAAAATATAAATGTTATTTTCAGAAAAAAAATTAAATAGAGATTTAGAAAATTTTATGTAAACACAGTGCAAAATGCATAGTTTTATTTGTATATATATTTTTATATTTATCCAAAAAATATGTATAAGGAATTGAGGTTAATAATTAAACCAAATAAATACAGCTTTGCTATTAAATATTTTAAATGAACTAGTCATAAGTATAGACATATATATTAAATATTTTTCACTTCACAGTTTAAAATGACACTGCAGTTTCAAACTACATACATATAGTACATACATTATATCTTTCTGTGTAAGTATTTATAAAATGTTATTGTTATTATGTTAATTGAAGTGCTATTTGATTCTACATCAAACATCATGGAAAATAATAGAAATTGCTACATTAAATTTACTTCATTTGTTCTTACTTGTATTCGAAGCATTCCAGAAAATTAGAATTTTAGATGTGACATTTGTTTTTATAATTTTTGTTAAAACATGTTAAATTGACTGAATGCATTATTTCTTATTTTTTTAATTTCTATAGTTAATACTTTTTTTTATTTGCTATTGTTTCATTGAAGCCCAGCAAAAAAGTCAAAACACTTGCATGTTCAATTCTAACATTCCTTAAATGTTATTATTTGAAGAAAAGCAGAGCCACTAACAGTGTGTGCACTGAACTTTATAAAACTTCAAAGAAACTTGAGCAGTTTATCTCCTTTTTATATGCTTGCTAGTCATATTCAATTCTCTCACTCTAGAGTATTATTTTTTGGATATTCTTATTCTAAATATTCTGTCTATCCCAACATTGTCTGTTATTTTTACTTGAAGTTCATTAGAAATGTCTGACATAGATTTTTTAATTCTTATTTTAATTATTAAAATTCATTAAATTTATCATTGGTTTTTATTTTAAATTATTTTTCATTCTGGTATATTTCTTTTTTACAATTGCTTAAATAACTTTGCATTAAATTCAAATTGTATATGTTCCTGGTAAACTTTAAAATCTGATCTTTTATGGAATGCTCAAGTATTCTTCGGCAAAGTATGAATGATTAATATTTCATGCATTTCTTTGGCATGCTATATAATGATGAATTGAAAAAATAAGGAATATATACGAATTTGTTTCAAATATTACTTTTGTGTAACATTTCTTTTCCTTTCCATGTTTTGAATAAAAAATTCATAATTGTCATTTTACACAATGTCTAGTAAAAGTATGTTATATATTCAAATATATTGCACTCTCTGCTTAAAAATGTTCGGGCATTCTGTAAAATATTGCTGTTTTATAGACTTCAGGTAACATATTTATAATTTTTCCAATTACATATAAAGTTTTACTTTATCCTTTTAATTTTTTATATAAAACCTGTTCATTAAAATCAAAACCTGAATTCCAGATCTACTTCAGATGATCTTAAAACCCAACAGATTTCTGATTCGAAACTAGATGTACCTGATGATTCTGTGATTGAATCAATTTCAGACAAGAGATGCGATAGTGATTGCAAGTCACCCACGGTTTCCAGGTCATTATATTTTTTCATTTGTTATTCTCATTTTTAATATGTTCAACTAATAGTAAATAATTTATAGTTATATTTCCTTTTTTTTAAAAATATAATCAGATCTAATAAAATATTTTGTTTGACCATTAAGCATTGAGATGAGTGTCATTTAATATTCTCAATGCCTGTTTAGAAGGTACTTTATCATATATGATTCCTTATTTTTTTATGTGAAACATATATGTGATTTTATCAATTTATTAATTTTTTTAAGTTCAAAATATTCCTTTATTGAAAATGTCAATCAACAATAAAATAATAAAACCTGCTAATTATAAAGACAGTTGTACTTCTGTTGAATTGATTCTAGTTTTAAAATAACGCATAATCTCAACATTTTAATTGTGTTTGTAACTGCTTGTTTATTGCCAATTTTGATTTTAATATTTTTACATGTTTAATTATTTATTTCATTATTGTACTATTATATTTAATACTGTAATGGAAATTGTCGAAGTGAACACTTTGTGACTTCGACTAATGAACACTTGGCTGTGCATGGTTCCACAAAAAGTTTGTTACTGTGTAGAGCATTTAAGACATGGAATAAAATGCAAAAAGAAAAGTCTGCAATTTGATTTATTAATAGTATGAAGAGAATGTTAGCTGTAGTGATGACTGTTATTTTTCTTGTATGAATATGAAAGGCTTTAATCATTACAAAAGAAGTGGGAATACCCTGATTTGGAATCAGCAAGATGAACTGTCTACCAAACAGTGAAGGATATTCTTATACCAGTATTCACATCATTACCTAACATTTCTTCAATAGACAAAGATATACACAAAACTCGAATTAAGATTGAAAGTGAATATGAAATAAACTTGTCAACACTAATGTTCTTTGAAGGAGAAATCAATAGTTTGATATGAAAACTTGAGCTGACAAAGCAAGGTTTAGAATCCTGCTTCTAGGGAGAAAAATTAAGCATGATGTTAAAATAGTTTACAGAACTAAGGAAGAATAAATTCTCCTATACTTGAATCACCATAGAAGGCTTATTAACTGAAATAATAATCTTCACCTCCTTTTCCAAATAGGAATAAATTAAAAACCAGAAGATTGGAAATTTTTTGTTGACAGTTTAGCTAGAAATTTTAAATAGCTGTTATTGCACATTGGAAGAGACTGTCAATTGTTTGTCCTGCAGAACACAAGGAAAAATATCCAAATGTTTAAATAGTCTTTCATAAGCTTTATTTATTAGATGTGATTTATGCTCATTCATGTAATGATTATATCAATGCCAGTTCAATAATAATAAAATCAGTGCCAATTTTTAAGGAGAACCATGAAATTACCCTATTTTATTATCATAATAAAATCAGTGTTTAATAGTTTATTAGTATTTTTTATTTTGTGCATTATATTTAAACTTGTTATCAGCAATTTAATACAACTTGTAAAAATTGTTGAACTTTTTAAAGATTGAAAATTCTTTGAGGGACAATTCTTCATGTTTTGAATTTAAGTTGGTTAATGGCATAGATTAATTAAAATTGTGGAATCTTGTAATTGATTGAAAAATAAAAAGAATGATGCTATGCAATTTTCTTTTTATTTTACTATATCTTTGATTCAGGAATTGGAAAAATTGATTGTGTAATATGATTTATTTCTATAAAGATTATTCTGCCTTTTTTAGTTGGGGGTGGGGGTAATATTCATTGTTTCACTTGATTTAAATTATCTGGATTATGTCTTAACATTTAAACTCTTTTTCCTGCAGTTTTTATTCAATAGACTTTTGATTAATAAATGAATAAATCTTTTTATTAAATTTTAATGTAGAAAAGGGGAATTGACAGAAACATTTTAATCAGCTAATCTTACATTATATGGCATTAACTTCATATATATTGGATAGCTATTCATTTCATATAATTTTTCTTTAAATTTTCAGTGTATAAAGGCCACAATGGCCTGATTATAGAGTGTCTGCTCTGGGAGTCTGACAGTTGCATGTTCAATATCTTATTTTTCCAAAAAACTCTTTTATTGATGAGATTATGCTAATATTATAGTGACATGTTGAAAGAAGGTTAGATAATAGCTTCAGATATTGGCTTCTATGTATAACTATATTTCAGATTTATGATTTTCTTTCTCAATAGCTCTTTGAGAACCTTTAAATGATCTTGCTTGACTTTCTCATGAGGTATACTGGCAAGAAGCATTTACATGCTTTGTTATTGTTTTGTTCCTTATATATGTTTTTAAATTGCTTAATTCTGTTATCAAGAAAATTTACCAAAACATGAGTTTCATGGTTTTAATGATAATGTTACTATTATCATCAAAACTATTTTTCTTGTGTTATTTAGTTGTGTGGTTTAGTTTATTATCTCATGGCCATAAGAACGTATCTGGGAGAATTGTACAACTACTTGCCAGTAGATAACATTTTTTAGAATTTACTCTAGTGAATGAAATGGTGATAGTGATATGAGGTAGCTTACAGGGATTTCTTTGAAATGGAGTGTTTTTTGGTATACCATTATTCCTTGTCTTAGTTACAACATATATCATTCATAATCAATCTCTAATAAGTAAAAAAAAAAAAAAATTTAAAATGTCAAGTAAATTCTTATTCTTCTGATTTTAATCATTTTCTTGTTACTTTGAGATTTACTTTCTTGTTCTATACATTGCTATATTCAAAATGCTAGAATGTGTCTTAAAATTGCTCTACCTGCTTATTATGTTTTAAGCTGTAGATAATATCTTCTGAAGCAAAATTGCATAAGTAACTGTAATATAAAATGTGATATTTTTAAGAAAGGAAAGAAACAGAAACAGTTGAGTGGTTGAGCTCACATTCAGTTGAAAATGTTAATTTATTAGAAAGGGGAATATATATATATATATATATATATATATATATATATAATCTTCTTTTATGAACAATTTGTGAATTATTATAAATTTTCATGATTTTTGCTTTTAAAATGAAGTTATTGTATTCTTTATAATATGTTGAATAAACATTTGTTCAATTGAAAATATATCATTTAGTATTTGTTAAAAATACAGCATTGCATAGTTTAGTTTTAATTTTAAATAATTAATTTTCTTCATCAATAATTTTAACTCATTATTCCTAATTTTGTTCTTTTTAGTTTGTTAAGTATTGAAAAAGTAGTTGACACAGCATTTTCTATTCCTGAATCTCAACTTAGTCCTCAGCCAATTGTAGATTTTGATCCTGTTTCTAGTGACCAACAAGAATTCTCTAGTGTAAGGTAAGTGTCTTAGTTCTAGTTTAAAAGTCTTAGTTATTTAATCTCAGTTTTTCTAATCATATTTTGTTTATAGTTACAAATAATTGATTAATATTTCACATACTTCTTAAAGTATGTGAAAAAAAATTTGAGTCTTTTTTTTTTATGTATTAAAATTATCAAACTGAATGTGTTTAATATATATTCAAAGTTAATCTACAAAGAAAGTTCTGAAATGAATGGTATATTTTTTAAACACATTTGTAAAGAAACAATGGCAGTTATTAGAAAATTGTTTCACGACAAGGCTCTTAAATTGTTCCCTATTCTAAGCAATTGTATCTTACAAAAGAATTATAAAATTAAGAACAATGGATGTTCAGCCATTTTATTATGAAGCTTGTTCATGACTGATTATTTGTTTCATGTTCTCAATCTAGAAATTTTATTGGCATTGTCATTATTTTAAGTGGCTTTTCAAGAAAAAATTATATGAATTGAGATTTGACAAATATGTTTACTACTGTTGGTGTTTATGTGGAATCAAAATTTTCATCTAGAAAAATTGAAATCTGATCAATCCAATGAGGTTTAGGTTTTTCTAAATAAGTCATCCAACATTAATGAATTAACCATGACTATGAATTAATTACTACTCCTTCAGTAATAGTTTTGGGGCCAGAACTGTACATACTACAAGGTTGGTGCATTGTCATTGACATGTGAATTCTAATGTCTAATTATTCCTGGATTCAAGTCAGCACCTATTGGAGAGTTACAGTATTAACAAAAGTGTAATAAAAAATTTTGACTTCAAAATTTAGTTTCCTGCTAGAGTAACTTCAATGAATATCACTATTTGTTTGCTATTCTAATTTGAAATCCATTGGTTTGTTTCAATGACTCTCTACTTCAATAACTGATGATAAAAAATTTTACTTTAAATAATTTTTGAATTGCTAATTTTATTATAAGTTTGCTTTCACCTTGAATTATTTTATATCATTTACATTTAAAACATCTCCAAATTTTAAAAGCTTTCAGGCTTCTTCATTGTATTCTTTTGAAGTTAATTTTTATTAAAAATATGTAAATCCATTATATTTAAATTTAATTGGATTTTTCTTATTCATTGTTAGTTATTTAAGCAGTTTAGGTTCCTCAAGATTCTTTTCTTTAAACATAAAAAAGAATTTAAATAATTAAATATGAAATTTATAGAATATTTTTATAAGTTTTAATACATATTAGAAAATATTTTGTATAGTTGTATAAGAATTTTTTTTTTCTTTCTTTGCAGTACTTTAAAAAAATTCTCGCTTTTTTGTGTATTGCATTATATATATATATATATATATATATATATATATATATATATATATATATGTATGTATGTAATTGATTTGACTAAATGGCAAGATTTGCTTTGGTTTGCAATTATATCATTTTAAGGAAAAGTTATTTAAAATGAGTAAGACTGTATCTGATTCTGGTATTCTACAACTGAGCTTCTTAAGATGAATGATTAATTATATTAACTGAAATTCATGTCTGTTTATAGAGTCATGCTTATGTTTAATTTTGGAGTCTATAATATAATAGGGCTTACCTGAATCTACCCATTGCATTTTATATTTTTATTCTGTGAAATCAATGAGTATGCAATATGAAATTAAAAGTGAATAAAATATTAAAAGAAATATTTAAGTTGCATTCAAAGACATTTATAAAACATGATGTTCTAGTATTGTTTGCAATATAAATAATAGATGATTTATCTGAATGTTCTCAAAGTTACTTCTAATATTATAGAACTACTGTTCCACAAGACAAAACATTAGAATCTCATGCTGAAGAAAGTTCCCATTCAGATGTACCAATACGAGAATCTGAAACTGAAATATCATCTTCTCTTGACACTGAAAGATCTTTGATAAGGTTTGTATATCATTTATTAATTTAAATAGATATAAGATACCATGTGTAGCTTGGGAGTTAATCTCTCGAGTGTTCAATATTTTTATATATACTATCTGATTTGGTGACATTTTTTGTTTTAGAAATATTTTGACTAAAAAAAATCTATAATCTCTTCAGTTACTTATAAATGTTGTTTAATTTTTATATTGTAATATCTATAAATAATTTAATTGTATCTTAAAAAATGTTTTTTTAAGGTAGCTGAATTTGCATGTGATGCTAAAGTGGCTAAATATCACTTATTTATGTTTGCTAATTTTGATATACTACTTTTAATCTCTGTTAAAGTTAATAATTAACGTAGAAAATCTAAATCAAATCAAAATTTATTGATTTAGTGATGGTTTAAATTCAAATGAGTAAATACTTTTTTCTAACATGTAATAATACAATATATGGGTTTAAAATCTGCAATCATTTGAAAATAGTTTATTTCTTCGAAATATGATGAAATGTATATTTTTTCTTCATTTTTTATGTTTAAACATATTAATTTTAAGAATTATATTGCCATTATTAAGATATAAGAAAAGCACAGTTTTAATAATTTTCCGTTAAAAAGACCAAACGTCTGAAATTTTTCATGTACTGAAAATAATGTTTACTTTAAATACAAAATTATATATAGATTACTGGAAGGAAAAGTTTGCTAGTGCTCATGTTTATTTAAATTTTTGTAGCAAAAACAATAACTAATTTATAAGATAAATTTGTTTTAAAACATGGAGGAGTTTTTAAACTTTCAACTATAAAATAAACAGATTATTCCTTGCTTTTTTTTTTTTTCCCCCTACTTGAAATGAAGCTTGTGTCATTGATTGCTTTCTCTGTGATATATTAGCTACATTATTCTGAACTAACTCCAGATAATGAAATTTGAAAGTTTATAGATGATAACATATTTTATTTAATCACCTATATCATTTAAAATATTTATTATTTGTTAGAATAATCCTTGTTAATTTTAAAAGTACCTTACTATTAATGTATTTCTGTGCTTTCTGCAAGAATTTCCAGATTTGTTTATTAAACTAATTCAAGATGTCCTATCTGATTATTTTATATTATATAGAATTTATGGAATTAAAATTAACTTCAGTTTTGTATTAAAAGTTTTGTTCTTTATAATGCATATGTTTCTGTTTTCAGGAATTTTTAAAAGAAAACAATGTTTGTAATATGAAGTTAAAATGTGAATGCTTTGGCTATAAACATTGTATTAATTGAATTTACTATTAGTTAAACTCTTTTACATGAATATTTAATATATCTGCTGTTATTATTTAAGTATATAGTTAATTTTTAAGATACATCGTTTTTATAGCCCAAGACCACATTTTGAAATTGCCCAAGAAAAAGAAAGTCTTGCTGCATCTGCCGTTGTGAATAAAAATACTGAATATCCCACATTGAAAAGTATCTTAAATTCACCTAGAAAAAGAACAGCAACAAAAAAGGTAAAATGGGTTCCCAGTGCTTTAACTAATACTCATATTTCATTTTTTCTAGCATTTTATTACTTTATCTTTAATTGTTTAATTTTTTTCTTTAATATCAATTAGTTGGATTGCTTTTAATTCTTTAAAGTTTTATTCGAGGGAATAATATGTAGAATAAACTTGCCTATTAAACTAGATAGATTTGGTTTTTGCATTTTATAATTAAAAAATAATATTAAAATTTTATTTGTGCAGTATACATCTTGTCATATTTTCCTTTGCATAACTATTCTTATTTGAAAATAAAAGGTTCATAATCAAATTGTAAAGATAGATTAAAATATTCAAAATCTTTATTATTTATTGCATGAGCTTTATTTCTAAATAAAGAAGAAAAAAAAATTGGAATAAAATATGAATTTACTTAAAATTTTAACTATACATTTGTTTTTTTAAACATGAAATATTAATATTCTGTTAATTATTAATAATGATCTGTTAAACATTTTTTATGTATTTGCACAAATTATTGTTTATAAAGTGGTTGTAACAAAAAATTTCTTTTTGTTCTCAAATTAATGAGAAAAGGTTGAAAAACAAATGTATCTTATATATCATTTGTTCTATGTCACATTTGTCACATGTATGTTGACAGTTTATTTGGACTGTTAGGTTTGCTGTTTAAAATATACTAGAGCATGACTGATTTAGATATTTTTAATTTGAATCCATTGATAATTCAAATTTTCCCTCTATTCCTTTGAATTCGTATTTTAGCATAAGGTTAATTCAAATTTATTTTGATTGTAAAAATCAGTACTAAAAGTAGTCTATTATTTTATTTTTGAATTTTTTTCATTAATTAAATAAATCTGAATTATGTGCAACCTCCCAGTTGTTCAATAATTTTTAATGCCTTTTATAGAATCAAGCACAGTATAATTATATTATTTATTTCAAAGTTTTTGTATTTATCTACCAAAAGTTTTTAATATATTTTTACTGCCATTTTTAATTTAAAAACCAATATTTTGTTTTGTTTTTATGCTGGCTCTTATAATCCAGTTGTTTTCAGTTCAAATTACAAGTGGAGAAATAAAATTTAATATGATGACATCAGATTCAAATTAGTCATGTTTCAATGTATTTCAGCTGAGTTTTCTAACTAATAAAAATTTTAATCTACCATTTCTTTCTTTGATTTTTGTGCCTAATGCATAGTTTATTTTTGACAGAAATAATATCTTTTAATAATCATTAAATATGAAATTCCAAATGCCAAATTGAATTAACATAATTTCTTTTATAAAAAAATTAAATAAGAGAAATAAAATTAAATGTCCATCATTCTGGATTAAGTAACAATTTTAAAAAAGGCTACAAAAATGAATAAAATTTAAAGTACACTATTTTTTTCTACTTCACACAACATATTTTAAGTTTGATATAAATAATTAATATTCAAACAATTTTTAAGATAAATCCTTTAATTTTGAGCTTGAGGTAGAATTTCAGCTTTTGAATTGGCAGATTGTATGTTTGGTATCCTGTTTCACAGAAAATATGCCATATGTGTTAAATATTACTTGATGGATTAAATTTCCTTATGCTGGTATGGCATAGAAATATGGAGAGAGGAATACTTTCACCAGTATTGTCTTAGTCATTTAATTGCAGTTCAGTGCTTTAGATGTTGTATAAAAAAATGATCTTCATATAAAAGGCTTTATGGGAAATGAGAATTTATTCTATAAAATTTGGAATCGCACTTGTGTGTGGTATTATTCTTTTGAAAGTTCTGAAATGCGTATATATTTTATTTAATACTGCCCACCTTTGGCAAGTAGTTAGCTCAACTGGATTCATTAAAAATTTCAAATAAATATTTTATGTAGCTTGATCTTTTAATAAAATGTGTTTTCTAAAACATAGCTTTTTTTTAAATATGAAAATAAATTTTTTAATAAGAAATTGAATCATTTAGTATTGAAATTTTATGTGCTATTCAGAATAATTTTTTATAATTTACATAATATCTCAAAGAATTATTCAATAAAAAATTTTGTGATTCATCATAAAATTCAATTTTTATTTTTAAAAGGATTTGAAGGACCTAAATAATAATTTTTTTCGGTCAATTGAAAGCATTATAAAGTCTAAATTTTTTACAGTTTTTTTAGTTCTAAGGAACCATATTCTGAGAAATATTCTTAACACTTCAACCTTCTAATAAATATTAAAAAAACAACTGTTTCTATCTTTTGCTGTTAAACCTGACTCAATTATGAAGTTTTGAATATTGCAATCTTAACATTTTTGTAATTTTAGACCAGTCAGCCACAGGACTCTGGCACTGACTGACATATCTTCTTTGAGGCAGTTGATGGGGTGATCTAAAATCATGCACTTTTATAAGATAGTAAAATTCTAATTTTTATACTGCACTTTGTTTTAGTTGCAATAGAGTTGACCTTTTTTTATATTTAAAACTTTTCTTTTAGCAACTTTCTTTAAATTATGCATATAAATTGAGGATTCTGCCTAATTGTCTAATATTAATGCTGTTTTATTTTAATTGCCTTACATAAGTTCTTTTTTATTGCATAAATGTATCTTTTTAATGAGGACCAGTTCAATGGCATATGGCTTTATTGAAAACATAAGTGTACAATTCAGCTATTTCATAAATTTTGCAATATTGTGGTTTCACTTTGTTTTGTTTGTCTCGTAAACTACATAGATATTAAATAAGAACCCTTTTGTAGCAATCAGAAGAAACAATGAAAACTGTTTGAACTTCAGGTTAATAGTGCAATCTAATATTGGAAATCAGACAAAAGATAGGTTTTTAAATTTTAAACTAGTGTTTTTTTTAGGGAGTTTTTTTTTTTCAGTAATATTTTCTAGAGTTATCACAAGAGAATACTGTAGTCTGGCTTAATTTTTAATTAATTAAAATTCTTATTAAAAAAATTTAAAAATCTCTTAGGTCCACATTCCTGACCTCTAAGGTACACATTTACCAAATTTGGTAGCTGTAGGTCATACAGTCTGACTTGTAGAGCACCTATATATACACACACATTCATCTGTATTATTAGTATAGATTTATCATGGAAAAGATATAATCAAAGTTTTCTACTAGGATATGATTTCTTTCGCAGGTGCATGAGAGACGAAAAAGAGTTGCGAATTTTTCTTCTACTCCATCACGAAGTGAAATGACAATGGTAGATTTGATATATTGGAATCCTTCTAGCTCACCAATGAAGTATGTTTTGTTCCTGATCCCTTCTTCTTTCAGTTATTTATAACTTTTGTAGAATTTCAAATTAACTGTAATTGATATTTTATAGGGAAATTAAACCAACTGCCCCAGCTGTAGAAGATCTGTTGCCAGTAGAGTAAGTATTAATTTGTGTGTGTTTGTGTGCTTTAAAATCTAATTGTAATTAATTTTCAAATTTTTATCTTAATTTCGCCCATATTAACTTCATTCCAAAATATTATCTTATTTCCTGAATCGGTTCCCACTTTTTATTTAATTATTTTTAACCCACACTTTAGAAATTGATATCTTCAGCATTTTCTCATGCTTCTTGTGGAGTGATATGAAAATCTCTGATGCTTACAACATTCTATTAAAGATACTTAAGATTCCCTTTCCTAAGTCAACATGTGGCAAAGAAACTCTTATCAAAATCTCATAGTAAAATCACTGAAGGGAAAAATTTTTGCCTTTTTTTTCTCTTGTGTCATTTGTAGACTCGCATATCTTTTTGATTTTGATCAATATTTTTACACTTTAAAATAAAAATTGAGATTAAATTCTATAATTTTTGTTTTCCAGTTTCTTTTTAAATATGTATGGCAATGATCAGTCACTGCTAAAAATTAAAACTTTTAAAAGTAAGGAATTGTAAAATGATTTTTAAAGTAGTATTATTTGTTTTTTATGAAAAATGTATAATATTCAGTGCATAAGTTTAACAGATTTTAAGCCTTTTAAAGTATTGGCAAATGCTAATGCTTATGTATATATGCAAACGTGTGCTTCTCGACCTCACTGATTAGTAATTAAATAACATGAAGTTATTTGCTGTAGTTGAACTATTTTTTACAAGTTGAACTTTCAGAGGACATTCAATTTTTATATTATATCCTAATTCCTCAATTGACATTACAGATTGAATTCCCCAAAAAGATTATTAATTGTAATTATGTTCTCAAATCTAATTCTAGCAAGATTGTAGATATATTTCATTAAAATTTAAGAACAAAACTTTTATTCTTTATTAACGAATTATTAATACACAATCCTGTTTTCATAGCTCGTTCAGAATTTTTTTTTTTTTTATGTTCAGAAATATTAAAAAGTGCCAAAATTGATTCAAATTTTAAAAAAGATTATATTTTCAATTATAAAAATGTTTGAATTTTTGTCACACTGGCATTTATTGATTTACTAGCCACCTTTGGCAACCAGCCAGTTCGCCAATCTTAATGTTCGTTTAAATTTTAATAATTAAATATTTTACGAAATTCCTACTTTAATAGATTCTTCATCAAAATATTTTGTCTCTAATTTTCTGTTAGCTCTCGTAGAATTTGTGCTTTAAATTAAAGTGGAAAGAATTAATCTGCAATTAATATAATAATATTTTTTACTGGAACAAAGCATTTTTTTGTAATATGATTATTGATAACAGAGTCACTGAGAGTTTAAACTTTATGGGCACTAAAGAATATCTTTCTTAATTTGTTATATCTCAAGAATTTGTCAAGAAAATTTTCTCAGATTCATCATGAACAGATCGATTAATTAACATTGTTCAATTTTAAATGCATCAAACACTAAAAAAATAAAATGAATCGTTTAAAATAATCGGTCAAAAACAGGTTTAAAAAAACTACTTAAAAAACGATGTACTTAAAGCTATAAGCATATACAAAAATATATAACATAAATGCAATTTAATTACAAAAGCATGCAACTAACCTAAAAATAATTGAAATCAAGAATCATCCGTTTATAATATTTTCAACAATGAGAACATAACGCGCATGCATGAATTTTCAACGTCAGTTACAGTAACGCAAATGCGTGAATTTTTCTACGCCAGTTGGGGTAACAGTATGCAGATTAGAAATTTTTAATTTCCTTTATTCTGTGTTATTTTAATTCAAAAGTACTTCAGAATGAATCTGAAAGATCGATTAATTAACAATGTTTAATTTTAAATGCATAAGACATTAAGAAAATAAACAGAATCGTTTGAAATAATCGACCGAAAAATGTTAACCCTAGCCTCATTACTGTTGAGGGAAAAAAATTGAAGCCTTACTTATTTGGCGATGGGTAAAATGAAAAGATTTTTCTGAGGGAGAATTAGTTTTTAATTAATAGTTAAAATTCTAATGAAAAAATAAAAAAAAAAGGAACCCCAGGTGCACATTCCCGACCTCCAAGGTATACATGTACCAAATTTGATAGCTGCTGGTCAAACGGTCTGTAGAGCGCCAACACACACACACATTGATATTTATATAAGTATAGATATCCATTCGAAATTCAAATATTGTGTGAATGGGAATTCTGCTTTTGCATGAATATGTCAAATTGATATTGTGCAATTTTTATGTTATATAAATTAAGCGCTAAATGTATTTTGTTTATTTTTGAAATGAAATTTTTTTAAATACTATTAGATATGTATGCTGGGATTGATACTTTCATTAATAGATTTTTATGAATATTTCAGTGACCCCCCACCTAAAACAGACGAAGTAGAAAATTGCAATATTGGTCCAAAAGTAATCATAAATGATGATGGTGAAATTATTTTGGATGAATCTTCACTTTTTGTTCGTCGTAAAGATACTGTTGATCATTCAGTAGCTGCTGTTGTTGAGAATGATAATACTACCTATTCATCATTTAGAAATCGATCATTTAAAACATGGTCCAAAAGAGGTATGCTTTTTTCTTGTAATACATATTTAGCTGCAATATATTTAGTATGGTTATTGCTTCCAATTTATCATTCACTCTGATGAAAATCTCCAAAAGCAGTTGAATTCGAATGTATGTGAATTTACCAAAGATATAATTCATCTGTATTCTGTAATGATGACAGATAGATAGGGATTTGTTAAATGTTACCTTATTATATTAATTAAAAATACGAAGAACTAACTTAATAATGTTAATAACAGATTTTACTAAATTATATTTAAGAAGTTTTATCAGAATATCTTTTAATTGATAAATAATTTATTTTCATTATCACATTTGTTCATAAATTAAGTTCCTTCTTCACTGTAATTTATTAGTTATTTATTGAAAAGAAATTGTATAATCCTCCAAGTTGCTATTTGTTTTTTATCATAGTAGGTACTTATATAATATTAAAAATTTCAAGACATTTTATGAATGAATATGCTTTTAATGTGACATAATGAAGAGAAATCCAGCTTTGTTATTTAGTTAACTATTGTGGATTTCAATTGAAATATTATCTTCCTTCTCCACTTTCAAAGATGATCGCCATCATTTAAATATTCTTTTAGTGGTATAGATTATGGTTAATTCAAGTTATAACTTGACTTATAATATTCAATGTAATGTCTAATATTTTTTGTAACATTTTAAATTGAATTTGAAAGCTATTGCGGCATAGCAAACTATATAGAAATTGTTTATAATTATGGTTTATCAACATTTTCTGCTGATCCTTTAAAAAAGAAGAAAAGTTTCATAATTCTTCAGTTGAAAACTAAGAACGAAAAATTTACAAAAGTGAAGTAAAAAATAAATTATGAAATATATGTGCTTTTCAATATGCAATCCTTTTTTTTTTTTTTTTTTTTTTTCATTTAGATGATGGAGTTTAATGAATCTTTCAGTTCACTATTATAGAATAATCATTTTATTCATGATAAACAAAGATGACTATGAATTTTACACATCAAAGTTTTATGAGGGGAAAAAAAGGAATATAGGTTTATGTCTTTTGTAGCTGTCTAGAATGAACTTTTCCACCTGTGTGTGATTCATTTGGATTTTTGAGAAGAATCCTCCTACACAAGAATTGCAGTTTACTTTAAATGCTGGAGATATTATTGAGAGGTTTAAGAGTGCCATATCTTAGAAAATCAAATCCCATTATTATGATACTGTTAGCAATATAGGATTAATATATGATTTACAATATCTTCAGCTAATTCTAAATTTTGGATATAGATACATTGTTTTTCCCGAATTATGTTAGACATTTAGAAATAATCAAGAAATTGAATACATTTTTAAATTGTATCTCATTGAAACTGAAGTGTATTAAATTAAAATGTGGCATTTTTATCTATTTTATATGTTTACATGCTTATAATTGTTGCATTAAGTATCATAACTGTATAATAATTTCGAATTTGTTATATGTATATATATATATATATATACATGCAAAATCATTTTCTTCTCTTTTAGAAACTGCCAAATTTTATAAAGCTCTTAGTTTAGTTGGTACAGATTTTGCTTTGATGGAAAATATTTTTAAAGAAGATGGAAATGTTACTCGTACTAGGCGTGAATTAAAAGTAGGTATCACTGTTCCTTTATTATTTATAAATATATTACAGTCATCTGTATTTTATAGATTATATTGCTAGATTGCTAATAATTTGTGTGTGTGTGTGTGTGTGTATATATATATATATATATTATATATATAATATAGGAACTAAATTTAGATTAAGAGAAAAAATACACAATAATAAAATCTTAATTTCTATCGGGAAAGATTTGGATATTTTAATTGCTAAATTATTTAGAAAATACCATTGGCATGCGGAAGGTTTCGGGCAATGGAAAGTGAGAATTTTAGAGGAAATTAAAACAAAAATGAATACAGATGACAGATTTAGGGATTTATTTTAGCAAAACAATAAAAAATTAAAAGAAAAATGTGTTATTACAGTAATAGATAAATCAGCAAATAATTTCTGTTTAATTTGTAAATATTATTATAAAGAATATTAATTAATGAATATAACTAATGCAACTTATAAATTAAAGAACACGGGGGAAAAGGAATTAGATAAAGATAGTTTGTGCATAAAAGATAGATGGCAGTCATAATTACAATGCAGGAAAACATTTCTTCAAATACTTAAAAATTATCCTGGACAAAATCAAAGATGAAGATTATAATTAATAGTAACAAAGAAGTTTCGGAATTTCTTAAAGATAACGATGTTAATAAACTTATGATTTCGAAAATTGATACATCAATCTGCCTCATGAAAAATTAATAAATATCTGTACTTTTATATATGATGAATATTTAAATGAAGATGTTTTACTAAAAATAACTGGCTAGAATTATGTAATTTTAATATTACCAAAAATTGCATTTTTAATGGAATTAATTTTTATAAACAAAGAGCATTCCAATGGGAACAGCTTTCTCGAGTGTTTTAGCCAATATTTTCCTATAATAATTAAATATAATTTAATAAACGGTTGGAGGTATATTGATGACTTACTTTTGATAATACCAATATTGTGACTAATTGCTATCCAAAAGATTTAATTCTAACAGAAACAAATAAAAATCAACTTGAAGCTACCTTTCTGAATTTAAAAATCGAAATTGCTAATGATAAAACAATAGTATCTACGATAAAAGGATGAATTCAACTTTAAAGTATCAAAACTTTGTAGTAACCATTCTAATCTAAACTCGAAAATTTTCAAAAATTTAATTTTTTCACAATTCAATAGGATTAAAAGGATTTGTAATAACAAAATTTCCTATTTTCAAGCAACAAATAATCTTATTAAAAATGTAACGAATAATGAGTTTCCCAGAAACTACTGCAATATTGATATTTTAATTTTTAAAAAAGATAATTCGGTATTAATCCTTTGCCTAAAATTAAAATATACTTTCTGTTGCATATTAACAAACTCATTAGATGGCGCTGAGACCCACCAATTATATATTATCTTGAATAGCATAAGCAGAAACAGAATAATACATGGGAAACAAGGTGGGACACTTTTTGTAAGAAATTCTTTTGCCTGCTGCTAGTATCTTCTTTCCTTTTTGTTTTAATAATTGGTTATGAGAGTTCTTATATAGTTTATTTTATGTTATTTTATTTTTTGCTTAATTGGTGGTCATATTCTTTTATAATTTTGTTTTGTATTGTTCCAATTCTTTTAAAAATGGAGTATCTCTTAGGCCTTAATTTCAGAGGATTTTCGGGTCATGAGGGGTCAATACTGTTGAACTAAAGTTGGATTCCTCACAGAAAAAATCCCTTATTTTGAATCCCTGCCTGGGGTGACCCTTGAGAAAGTCTTTAGGCTGGATTCTTCTTATTTGTTTTTGGTTTAATTTTGATTCTATTTTTTCCTTTTAACTTGGTATTTATTACTTATTAGTGTGTATAAATATATACATAATACAGGGTGTCCCACAAGGTGTGCAACGTCTAATATTTACAGATTTAGATAGAACACATCAAGATGAGTATTGTGATGTGTAGCTTGTGGGATCCCTGATTATAGCATCACAGACTAATTACACGGAGAATGTTACTTACAAATCCGATAGTTTGTATTCCAAATTACGTTGCATACGACGATTGCCCAGCATGGAAGTTTACTTAAGTGACCATGTAAGTTTGTGGCAAAAAGTGAGAAGAAAAGAGTGTCTGCAAGTGAATATTCAAATTCCCATTGTGCACATAAAGCTTAAAAAACAGGTTTGATGAGAATGAGTCACACATTATTTGCTAAGAAATTGCTGTGTACTTACTGTACGTAATCTATGTGGTTGATTCTGAAATGATCATTATTAGATTGAGCATTGGGTTTTCATTGTGCTCGCTTATCATGAATTGCAATCAGCAGCAGCTGTGATAGAAAAAATTCAACAATCACCACAACATAAACGACACGACAATCAAAAGATGATACAAAAGATTTAAGGAGACCATCGCTGTTTTGGATAATTAGCTAGCGATGAGGAAAAAAGAAATGTGTGCAAGATCAGAAGCTAATGTTCAGAAATTGAAAGAAGCGTGCGAAGCAAGTCCATCAACTTCGGTATGACAGGTGGCACAATAATGTAATATGTCCGAAAGCAAGGTGCATCGAATAATGAGGAGGAATACAGCTCTGTTTCCTTACAAAATTCAAATCAATTAATCATTAATTTGACCAATTTGGATGTTCTAAGGAGGTTTGATTTTGCAAACATGATGATTAATAAAGTTGAATATGGCAAAATTGGTTTTAATTGGGTCTGGTTCAGTGATGAAGTGCACTTCTACCTCCAAGGATATGTTAACAAACAGAACTGGAAGTTCTGCACCGCTGAAAATTCTCATCATGCATTATATGCCAAAAACATCATTGGGCCAGTTTTTTTTTTCCCCCTTGAAAGTTAAGCTTTTTTTTACGTGTTGAATGATGGTGTCATCCTATTATTGTGTGGCATATACAAAATAAGCAGTTATTGGTTTATGTAAGATGGTCCTAGAACTCGCCACAGACAACGAAACTTCAATCTCTTACCAGAACCTTTTCGTGATAGACCGATGAGGTTGGATTCCATTAAGAAAACAGGCAGTGATATAGTGTGGCCTTCTTACTTTCCGGATCTTAATCAATGAGACTTTTTTATGGGGATGTCTGAAAGACACAGTGTATCTTGCAATAAACACCAACATTGGATGACTTGAAAGCAGCAATTGAAACAGTGGCCAAGGAAATTGGAACAGATGTTTTGCATTAAACAATTGTCATGTCATTTGTTTGAACTGCCATCATTTCAAAAATCTGTTTTATTGAACGTTCTCACTAAACATAGATTTCCACATGGATTTTTTTCCCTAATTTCTTGAGGTTTTCATAATACGAGCTTCACATCTTAATTAGACTATGATACTATATTCAGAGGCTCCACAAGTTATGTACCAAAATACTCATCTCTATGTGTTCTGTACAAATCTGTAAATATTAGACTCTGCATACTTTGTGGAACACCCTGTATATACTATCTGCCTTTGACATCTAGCTGCTTTGCTGGAATTCTTGGTTACATAAAATTTAAATTGAATATTTTATAGAAATATTATCTTAATAGTTTGAAATGCACTACACAATGTATTTCATTATAAGTCAGGAAATTATTCAATAAAAATTTCTCTAATTCAGCGTTAAAAAACTCAGAATATTTTTAATAAAAAGCAAAATGTCAGATTAAAAGTATGAGAGTATAAAAATATTTGTGCATATCAAAATTGCACAATTTTTTATTTTTTAAATTCATCATTGCTTACATATGAAATTTAAATGTAAGTTGTAATTGCCACAATATTCAAAAACTAATTAAAAGCTTGTTTTAAACTGAAATGTATTTAATGTTGAAAAATCATCTGCATCTTTATAATTTGAATTCCACTGATGGAGGAAAAAAATATCTAGATGTAATTCAATGGCTATGGTGAAAATTATTTGGGTTTTATCACAAAAATATTTTTTAAAGTGAATTAAATTTTGATTAAATAATTTTACAGCAACTAAATTGGTATCATTGAAAAGATAATTTTTTAAATTTTTGAATTGTATAAAAACCATTTATATATAGAAATAATTTTGAAAATTATAAAGAAAATATTCAAAATCTTACATACTGATTATTTAAATAAATTTAAGTTACTCCACATTTCCACCATACGATGTATACATATGTGCCAAATTTGATAGCTCTAGGTCGAAATGTCTGGCCTGTAAAGCAAAAACGTATAGACATACATTGTCCATTATTATTAGTAGAGATAAACAGTGGGTATTGATAAAAGCATTTTTATTTTCAATTTACTTCCAGCTAAAACTCATTTTAAATGTGAAAAAATTGCTATAAATTATTATTATTATTTGAAATACAAGTCTCGAAATAATAATATTAAGTATTTAGTGCAATATCCCCCCCCCCCTTCTTGTTATGGAACTGAAATCATTGTGCATGTATTTCTCCCTTTTATATTCCTAACAGCATTTTGACTCATCAGATTATTGCTTATTAAACTCAAAGAAGAGAAATTTTCTCATAGATATTACTGAAATATTTTTCTGATTTTTTGTAAACAAATTAGTAACATGCAATTCATATAGAAGATTTTTTAGAATATCTTATTGAAAACTGAATTACTATTTCAAGTAGTAAGAATTCAAATTTTTTATATAATTTTTTGGAGAGATAATTATTTTTTAAAAAATCTTAACATCCTCCTCAAGTATATGAAAAATAATAATATACTTTTTATATGCTTGAAATATTCATTTTCATGTGACATAAAAAATCATATGAAAAGTAATAATATACTGTAAAGCTGATTACAGACTTCTTTTCATTCTAGGGTTCACTACTGCTTTTTATGGATATTATTGTTTAGGTTAAGCTTGAGGAGAATGTTATCTTTTATTTCGAGAATCTTTATCAACAAAAGTTGGAAAATAGAATAGCAAACAAATTGGAAATAGAATAACATTGGCAATGAAGAAGATTCTAGATATTTTTTAATTGTGATTTGATGACTACTGTTGAAATAAACTGTTATGAAATTATTCTAGTAGCAGAAACATTGATATTGTTCATTCTATAGTTTCACAACATTTAAGGCTAATTGAGGGGGGGGGGGGGTATTGCTCATACTGGCCTTTTTTTTTCCCCTAATAAGTTAATATGTGTAAAATAACAAAAAAGTACCATTTCAAATATTCCAATTTTAAACTAAATATCACAATTTTCTTAATTAAAACTTCTAAATCTAAAATGTGTAAGTTTGTATTAAAAAAATTAACTGGTGAAAATTTGTTTTTGTTGACTTGCATTACAGCTCCATGTGGGTTGGTACTTTATATGTTGTTGTTTTGTTAAGAATATTTTTAACTCTTGTTTAAAATACATTGTAAGTACAGAATTTTGCAATCTGTTACCCTTCTTTTCAATTTTACAATGCCTTCTATTTTCAGCTTAAATTTAAAAGAGAAGAAAAGTGTAATCCCAAATTTGTTCATACTGCTATGTGTAAGTATCCCCGAATTCTGTTTTCTTTTTATTATGTTTTTTTTTTAAACGTTTTAACCTTTGCCTGTTTTTTTATTCTTTTACTGCAGATGAACTGCAAACATATGATCTAAATATATTAGATGAGGATCATGATATTGAACTTTTGGATGAATCAGAACTGATTGATGATGCTCCTACACAAGCAAAAAAATTTTCTATTTCAGGTAGGCTTATGTGTATAACATTAATTGAACTGGTTTTTGTTATATTAAATACAGGAATTAGTTTATTTTATTTAAGTGTCTTTTATATTAACCAGTAACATTTCACATTAAATGTTCAAAATCTTAAATAAGGATAATATTTAATCTTCTCTCCTTCCCTTTTTTAAACTGTAATTAACAGTTTTGATTATAGATTTTATATTGTAATCTTATCATTATACAATCCCCTCTTCCCCTTTATGGGGATTTTTTTTTTATCTGAGTATACAAGAAAATTGAAATACTCTTTGCTATGGGTTGAAATAAATGAAAGAATATGTGCAAAATTTATTGCTCAATATGTGACTATACAATTGAGAAAATGATGGTTAATCACAAATCTGTTCAATTCTGTAAAAAAAAAAAAAAAAAAAAAAAAATGCAATATGTTTCTTTAAGAGGAGGGGGGGAGAGAATCAACATCTTTTTTTTTTTTTTTTTTTTTAATTAAGATAACCACTTTTCTTGTAAGAAAAAGGCTTTAAAAATTTTTTCTAACAGAAGCATAATTATTCTTCTGATTATATGGGAGACTTTTCTTATTACTTTATAATGCACTATATTTTTGGATTTAGATGGTTCTCGTCAAATATAAAAGTTGATAATTTTCTTTCACACTCATGAGTATATAGAAAAAATTTCTAAAATTATGTGGTTTTTATTGTGTGATATTTTTGAAACATGCAATATAAGATTTTTTGTACAATATAGGATTAAAATTTATTTTATTTTAGAGATTATTTATTTAATCGAATTAATTTAATAATAAATTAAGAAAATCAGAGTAATGTTTTTCAGATCATTTGAATTTAAGCTATGTTCAGTTTATATAATGAATTTTGAAAAATGATTGATGCACTTTATGAAAATCAGCCATAAGTAAAAAGGAAAATATTTCTAATGATTAATAGATAATTGTTGAATAATAAAACATAATATTTGCATTAAGTATTTTTTTTTTTTTTTTTTTTGTAAATTTTAGACTTTGGGACCATTGCATTCTGGTATTAAAAGAATTTCAGCTTTGTGACTTCCTCTGAAACTATACTGTATTTATAACCCCACAATCTTGCACGTTAAATCAATTATTATGTGCCAGATATCCTCAAATTGATATAGTTCAGTGTTAGAATTCTGTCTCAAATTACATTCCTATTGCAAAATTACTGTTCATTTCAAAGTATCTTTTGAATAATTTTAAAATAAAATACAAGTATAAAATATCAATTAAAGGTCTCTGAGATTAAATCTGATCATTCCTGTTTAAATACCTTTATTCTGAATATAGTGGCTTTAATTCCAGTGATATATACAAATAAACTATTAAATTGACATGCATATATATATTTTTAATATTATAGATGTCTTTAGGATTTTTTAAAATTTTTTTATTGCATTAATATTTAACAAACAGGAATAGTTTCATGTACAAATTTAAAATCTAATAATTAAAGATCATATTTTAATCAATTATGTAATTTTTATATATTATACAGGAATAAAGACTCCAGGAAAAAGAGGAAGAAAAAAGAAATCAGAATTAACTGAAGCTACCATCAATGAAAATACATCAGGTACCAAAATATTTTTGCATCTAAATTTAATATTAATCACATGCACACAAAGAACTTTTGTAATGTTTAAAAAATGGATTAAATATTCTCCCCTGGCCAATTGTAATTATCTGATTTCTAATTTCCTTCCAATTCATCTCCTTCCTTTATTTGGAATGAGCAGTTTATATAGTTTTTATTTTAAGCATGTACAAATACCGTATTTTCTTTAAAAAAAATTTTTTTTTTGTAGATTTGTAAATTTTTATTTTACTAGTGCTAGCATTGAAAACTGTAGGAAATTATCATTACTATTCTGCAGTGAAAGTCAGTTTTGAAAGAAATGATCAAGTCCTTTTAGAAATATTTGTGATTTGGTCTCAAAGACATGACATACCACTAATATATTTAATTGTTTGGTATAACACTATCATTATTTTATCAAATACATTATAACTACATTATAGGATCTGAGCTTACTTTTGAATGTTTCCTTGTATTAAAATGAATTATAAATGGATTCCTTAACTTTTTTCAAAATTGGAAGTCTTATTTTAAGCAAGAAAAAATTGACTGAAATTGGACTGAAAGAAATGTAATTAACTGTCATAGATTATGTTTGTTGCATTAAGATATGAGAAAACATTTCAATGCGAGATTTTTTCTTTGATTCTTTAAGTTTTTTCAACTTTTTATTTTGAAGTTCACTAATATTTTCATTTTGAGTATAACTTATTAGATAAAGATCCATGTATTATTATGTATATCTGTGTGAATCATGGTGTGATTTAATAGTTAAATGAGTATTGAAAAAAGTTATTGGTCTTTTTGCTCAAATTAAAAGCAAAAGATTTGGTTTCACTTTAAACAATTTTTATTGTCAATATATAATGGCTTTTGTCCTTACTTATGAATTAATTTCAATTAGCGTTTTTCAGTTGATTTTTTTTTTAATTTTTGGTTGCATTGTCTAAATTTATTATAAATGGGGATAAGGAACTTAAAATAATGTTAAGACTTTATTGCAAAATCTTTAATTGCAATTTCTGTATTAAACATAATCATCATATCAAAAATCTTATAATAATTTATAATTTATTTATAATTTTATAAAAATTTAATAATTATTTCTTAACTAATTGATATTTTAAATAACAAATGCTTAATTTAAGTTTTGTAGACAACATTAATACATAATCAGATGTCAATTATGCACATGCAATGATTATTATGGCTACTGTTTTAATACAGGGTGAACAAGCTTATTTTAGTAGTTTAAAGAACTTTTAGTGGGGCAATATGATTTATTACAAAATTCAAAAAATATTTAAAAAATTCTTTATTCCTTTATTGGCCAAATTCATATCTTAGTTTATTTTTAGTTACATTTTAGGATGTTTCATCTTTTAATACTGTGGTTTGAGGATATCAATCATTAAAATCTAAGCAAAAAATTTTATGATGTTCCATTGACCGCTTGTAAATTTATTACTCTCTGTATAAAAATAGAAGGTAGGGATGATCAGTTAGAATAATTAGGAAAGCAATAAAGAAACTTATTTTTATAACTAAATATAGATGAAGCGAATAAAGTACTTTTGCACAAAATTGTAGAATACTGGACTTATGGAAATTTGTTCAAATGCAACCCATATATTCCCATTTAGGAAGAACCTGTAAACAGGTAATAATAGATAACAAACTGTTTTCATTTGTAAAAGCTCTATCTTACTATTAATTCAACTTTTTCCCATAATATATTTTCATTTTAATGGCTATAAAATTCCTATACTATTATTTTAAAATACTATGGCAAGCTTCTAAGCAAGCTGTAGTTTTCTCATCTCTGATGATAAGAGGCCATGGTGGCCTGGTGGTAAGGTCTTGGCTTCGGAACTGGAGGGTTTCAGGTTCGAGACCCGATACCACTGAAGAATTGTCGTGTAAGGGAGTCTGTTGCACGTTAAATCTGTCCTGATCAAATGTCCTCCTGCTGGTGTGGAGAGGGGGTACTAGCTCAGGTGTCGTCCTCGTCATCGGACCGCTGTTCAAAATTATGAGGTCCGTCCCAAAATAGCCCTAGTGTTGCTTCAAATGGGACGTTAATATAACTAAACTAAACTAATCTCTGATGATAAATAAATAAACTTATTAAACTGGAAACTTATTAGCTTGAATCAGAGAATAATATTATTGAAGATATTAAGCATTTTATAAAAATATATGACACTGTATTATTGTTATAGATTAAATATAAGTGAAGTCCAATTATGATAATTTGTATGTCTCTGCATGATATGTTTCAATCTGTTTAATTAAAATTGTTTTGAATTTCAGAATCTATTCTTGAACCAGAAGAGGAAAGTAGAGAAACAATTGATTCAATGTCTAATAGAGATTTGCTAATAAATAAAAATGGTAAATTTTTTAATTTTATTTTTTACTTAAATTATATATTATTACCATTTTTTTGTTTTCCAATTTATTGTATTATTTCCTTTCTTTTTTTGTACTGATGGAAAATATTATTGAAAATTTATAAAATATTCTATTTCACAGAAAAAAAAATCATTCTGACCATTCTGTTTTCACATTTAAAATAAATAACTTTTTTTTATGCTATTAATGTAAAAAGTTCTTTTTAGAAAATGACAAATGGTAATATGAGATCTGAACTGTCATTTTTCTTCTGTTAGATTCAGAATCCAACTCAAACCTTATTGCTTCACGACCTGAAAGAATAAGAAAAGCCAAGGATTTAGCTGATTATATTACAGATGTAGATGATTTAAGTGATACGAATGGTAATGGCTTAGTGAAATTCTTTTCTTCTATATTTATATACTTTAAATTTTTTATTAAGCCTTTAAAAGTGTGTATAAAATGTTGCACAAATTTTCTTTTTGTTTAGTTTTACCATCTATTTCCATTTTTAGCCATTATTCAAGACACAAAATAAAAGCTCTGCTGGTTAATGAAATTTAGTTATGTTTTTCTTTCGACTTCTCTGTAGCTCTATTTTCAACAAAAGGTCTGAATTAAATTCTATTAATAAAGTAAACTATCATTTATACATAATGACACTAAAAAGTGTGATTATTATAATTAGACTTGTCATTTTTTTAAATGGATTATTTATGAGCAAATAAAAGAAATGACAAACTTTGAAATGGATTGACATTGAACATGAATTCATTCATTAAAGCTTACTTGCATTAATTGTTCTTGAATTTTAAAAGCTAAAGTGATTCTCTACTCAACTTATACAATAAATTGTTTTGGCTTGAATTGCTCATTTAGTATATGAAGGTGAAATATACTTCTACTTACCAAATTATAATAAAATATATATGAATAAAAAAAAACTTTCTTTTTGGAATAAATCTGGTTCATAATAATTTGGAAAAGTAATAAAAAATAAACATATATCAAGTTTCTAAATTATTTGTTCTAATTTTGATTCCATGCCATCTCCTAATTTACAGAGAACTTTAAACAGGGAGTGAACTATCACTAAGTGAAATAACATTAAATGGAACCAAATGAAGTTAAAAAATTAAAGTTATTAACTTGAAAAATATACTATTAAATCTAAATTTAACAAAACAAAAAACTAAAATGGAAGATAAAGTTTTTTAATATGGAAGAAGCTGTTCAATAAATATTCATCCATTTGCAAGTTTGATCCTTGGAGGTTTCAAAATTCTATCTGATTGCTGATGAAAAATTGTCGATAATGAACTGGTTATAAGATTTGTATGAAAATAAAATTTTGTAGGGGAAAAAAATTATGAGGAACGTTTACAAAAATAAATAAAATGTGACATGCTTAGAAATTTGATGCTATTTTTGGGGGGTAGCTATGAATTATAATTTATTATTCATTCTATGAAGTAACTCTCTAACATAATTTGTATTCAGCAATTTTTACTTTTATAACAATGAATTTAATAAGCACTCTGTTACTATTTATTATAATGATTTATTTTGATTTTTGTGTTTTTCTAAATAAATTCAATAGTAAATAATTCATATTTATCTGTATATTATCTTAAAATGTTCTGTATTGAAATATATTTACAATTTTGGAAACCTTAAATTGCATGCAAAGAATGTATAGTTTATCCACTTAAAAACTTTGTTTTTCAAAATTTTTAGTTTTTAATCAAAGCATCAGCTTGGAAAATTAATATTGTGCATAATTGAAATTAAAATATATCTTGAATTTTTTGCCCAGTCTCTCAATTCATAATTGTTTTGTGATCTCTTTTCTTTTCATTGTTTCTCTATTTGAAAATTATGCTAAATTTTGATTTCTTTGTTGTTTTTTCCCTTCCGATTTCTTAGATAGCGAAGGAGAAACATTGCCTATCAAAAAAAGAAAAACAGCTCAAATACTCTCTGAAGAGGATGATGGTAGCATGGAAACTTCAGAAAATAATGGTAAAAAAGACTTCATTTTTCTATTCTTGCTAACAAATGATAACAAAAATATTGATTCGAATACAATGACTTCAAAAAGAATTCCATCCGTTTGAAGTTTACATTTCAGGAATGCACTTGAACTTATGGGCTGTTATACAAACATCATTACAGCAAAAAAAAAAAAAAAAACTTTGTAGTCATTAGTATTTGAAATCTTATAATGAAACTTTCTAAGCATGTGAAATTTAAAAGAGAATTCATTCAGAGGCTTACTTTATTTTGGTAGGTATATTTTTTTTAGTAGGTAGTTCTTAAAATTATTTACTCTGTTTCTGTTTATCCTCCCTTCATCTTTTTCTTTTTAATTTCATTTTTTTCCCTTCATAGTAAGCATTAAAATTCTTCATGTGATACTGTTACTGCTCTGTTTAATTTGTGCTTCTTATGAACTAGCTGTTATACTTTACATCCCTAACCCTTTACATTGCTTTTAACGTTAGCAGTGCTCTTTTCCTATAAAATGTCCATACAATTGAACTCTAATTTGCACCATTATGTTGTTCCACTTCATAGTAACCAGCAAAAGTGTGTAAAAGGAGTCAACTTTTTTTTTCCACTAGTCGAAAGTTTAAAAAAGAAAAATCTTGTTTTAAATAAATTAGCAGATCTCATACCATAACGAAACCAAATAAGTTATTAAAATTTCAGCATCTCTTCCTAGAATCATTTATGTCTCATCTGTAAATGCATACGGTTCAACATATAACATGCAAAATCTATTGTCTTCAAAGTCTATTAAGATTGCTTCTTTTACTTTGTCCATTCAACAGTATTAATCAATTCCAAATTCTAATGTACTTTCTAATTCATAGGATGGAATAAATTCTAATTCTATTAAAAAAAACACCCTCATTTCTGTAGTGGATGTAGAGAATATGAAAGATTCCATTGTAGCCACCAAATTTTGGAAACTTTCTTCTCAAATTTCTAGACCTGCATGTTTAAAGTTGGTATTTCACCAAAATCAGGTGGAAAAAACAGGTGGAGCCATAGTAGATTACCATTACAAATTGGCCTCTGCTATGGATGCTGGATGTAAATCTTTGATTAGAAATAATATACTTACTTAAATTTCTGCATGTTTAAAGTTGGTATTTTACCAAAATCAGGTGGAAAAAACAGGTGGAGCCATAGTAGATTACCATTACAAATTGGCCTCTGCTATGGATGCTGGATGTAAATCTTTGATTAGAAATAATATACTTACTTAAAATTCTTGATAATAAATCATTGAATATAACCAATTAACTCTTTCTATCTTCACTTTGGGAATTATTCTCAAAAAATGTTCTATTATTACTATCTATCGAGCATAGTATAAAATCTGACTTTTGCATCTTACAGTCTATACAAGTCAAATCAACATAGTGGGTAGGAAATTTTTCTTAAGAACTTTGCTTTAAGAGTTTTATGTTGCTTAAGAACTTTATGATAGCTTAAAACATATAAATGTAGGAGAAAAAAAAAGTGTGCAGAAGCATTACACTTCATACCCCTTGCATTATGGATCATCTCCAGCAAAGCTTTGTGTGGCTGACATCAATTGTGTACCACAAGCACCTTTGTTTTTTGAGTTGGTTAAATGTGTGAATACTATAATTTCTAATCAATAGGCTTTAGTTTATTATATAGGGTTATTGGAACAAATGCAGAGTTGCAAATAGATACAATAACAATACTTTAAAATAATGTTTGAAAGAGAAAAAAATTCAAAATACAATGCAGAGAAGGTTTAACATTTTTTTATGTGTTTGTAATAATTGTTTTCTGTGACATCCATGCAATATCCATTTCATATCAGACATTTTGAAACGTGTTGGCAGGCATTGCTGTGCACTTCGTTTTCAATTGCATGCTGGACATGTGTGTCTGGTTTAAACCTTTTGAAATTATTATTTGTGTCTTTATTTCATTGGAAGACATCATTGATTCTGTGTCAACTACCTCTTTGTGTGTAAGAGTGAACAAACTGAAGATACATATTGAGAATTTTTTATATGGTATTGAAATTGGCTATCACTTAGCTATTATCATTGTAGCTCAGGGAAATCATAAAGCAAGTATCCAAACAAAAACTTATGCTTGCTTCCTTCTATATTGTATTGTTTTTTTTTTTTTGGTTTTTTTTTAAGGAGTTATGAGTATTTATAACGCTACAATTGTTTTAAATATGTCTTTTAGTGAAGCATTTTAAAGGTTGGGGAAAATATTTGTGAAATAACATTAGTTCTTAAAAAAATAACTACAATTAGTATTATAAGAGATATGATTGCTGGGACATGGAGGGATATTATATATATAGTTTCTGGGCATATGGTGTCATTCCTCCATTAATATGGTTAAGATTGTAGTACGTCTAAATGAAATTAAATTTCAAAAAATTGTATTTATGATTTGCTGTGGTGCATTTAAATAGAATTTTATTTGAATAATTGTTTAAAATTTATGTATCCTGATGAAGAGTGGTTTGTTTAATTCTCTTTTAATAGGCTTAGTTACTGGTGATCACAACAATTTCCAGGAGAAAGCAACAAGTAATGAAGAGATTTGTTCCTTTATTGCTAAAGAAGCAGATGGTAAATATTTTTCATATTTTTTTTTCAAAGCATTAAATTGTAAGTTATTTGTAAATCAAAAGTATCATTAAGCAGCATTTTTTGTTAGTCCGAATTTAGCTTTTTCTGGGTGGCTTTCTGCATAATTTGATTATTTATCAAACAATTAAAACAAAAAATATTCTTAAACAAAAGCTCAGTATTTAAGCTTCTAGTATTATATTTTTAAATTGATAAAAAGTATGAATATTTCTGTATAACAACCATGCTTAGTAGTTTGGTGTTTTTATATATTCTGGTGACCATAATAAAGATTTAGAAATGTCTGTTTTTAATTTTTATAAGCTAATAAATTGATTGGGGAAATCTGAATTTTTGATACATTATTATTGATATATGCTGGCTTTATGATTTTCAACTCAAGTTCTGTTTCTACAGCCGTATAATTACTGCATATATCTCTAATCATGTAATTACTGCGTATTTCTCTAACCGCATAGTTCTGTGTATATCTCTTGTATGAAAAATAAAAATACAAGTAATACGAATCAAAAAGTAATTTGTAACAGCCATGATACATACATTTATGCATGTATAGATTTCAATTAAAATTACTTTAATAAACAAAAACTAGTTTATTAAAATAATAAACAAGTAAACTTGTTTATTAAATTAATAAACTTCTAATTCTCTTTTTCAATTCTAATTTTTCTTCCTTTTATTAAAATTTCTGATAGGTGTAATACAAATCACATTATTTTTATGCTAATTTATTTATAAAGAATATTATGAATTTTTATTGTGTAGCCTTATTCACTTTTTTGTATATATATAAAGGTTCATTAGATGAAAGTAATGATGGGAAACATTCTGGAGAAATGCCTATTACAAAGAAAACTTTGCCAGAAAATAATGAAAAAAATCTTGAAACTAATAGTAAGGGGTTTTTTTTTTTCCAACAGATATGCTGAATTTGGATTGTGATATTACTGTTATTAAAATTCTTTGAATTAGATCGGAAATTGAAAAAAATATTGGTTTAGCTAAAATATTGATATCATTTAATTGATGTTCTAAGATCATAGTTGGATTGATACTTTTGCTAACATAACTTTTGGGATGATGTTACTATAGCTATTCATATTTTGCCAAATTTCCTATTTCATCTAGTGGTGTTATATATTCTTTCATTAAGATAGGAGAGATTTTGCATTTTCTTTATAATTTTTATATTTGTTTTGTCTTACTTACTGTATTAACCAGTTGTAACAAGATCTCATTGATATTAGAAAAATATTTTTCATGATAAGAGAATATATATTATCAGAATTTACCAGTTCCTGTTTTATGATACCATCTGTTGAAATTACAGCTTCTGAAGTTCATTACTCATGTTTTTCAATTTGTTGGCCACAATTAAATGAAAAATAGTGAAAGTCATGCAGATTATTTAAAATTGAAATTCATACATGTAATCTTGTGTCTCAGAAAAATGAAATTGGGCAATGTTTTGAAATTATGATACAGGTCATTCCTCTCTCTGTGTGTCCCCCCCCCACACACACACCCTTATTTAATTATTTCATTGATATTAAGAGAGAATGTAACAAAAACAATGTTGTTGTTTTTTCACATCTATTCAAAAGAATCTACGCCTTTTTACTAAACTACCCCCCCCCCCTTTTTTTTTTCTCCCTGATAGACCTAAATTTTAGTTTTTAAGTATATACTTTCAAAAGTGCTGTCAATTTGAAAGTACTGGTTACAAAAAAAAAGAAGATAATAATAATAATAATAATGCCAGTTTTGCTTTGAGAATTTGTGAATGTATGTATATTTTTTATTGTAGTTGTGTGTTTCATTTGTGAATAGATTATAGTTTAGCACCTATAAATTTTCTCATCTCATAAGTATATTCAAAATGATGTAATCTTGAGTCAAATAGCTTGTAATTTCTTATTTTTGGTTAAGATAAAATATTAAAACCATAATTCCACATTAATTCATGAGCTCAAATGCCTAAATTATTTTTCCCTTCCTTTAACAGATCCGTTTTCAGATTTGATGCCTGAAACTTCACGTTCTGGAAGAAAAATAAAGGCTAAGAAAATGCTAGATTTCATTATAGATCCTGATGCTTTGAGTGACTCAGATGGTAGGCAATGTCTTTTGATACTGTGGCACTGTTTATAAATAGAATTAGCTTTTCATTTTTAAACCTTGTTAGCATTAGTGTAGTAAAACATAAATCAATTTATTTAGAGGAATACCACCTCTAAATATCTCTAATACTATGAGTTTTTAAAGTCTTATATGCTTGTGATTAATTCTGGCATTTTGAAGAAATACAATATTTTTTCTAATATGTTCAATCATCCATACAACATTTTCTTGTTTAGCAAAATTTAAAATATGTTTTGATTTTTAAAAAAATGAGTTCAGATTTATTTATTTATGGGATGGCTAGTTCTTTAAGTAATATCTGAATTTTTACTTGTTATTTGCAAATTTTTTTTAAAAAAATTACTATTAAAAATTTTTATTCCATCCTTTTTTTTTTAATTCAAATGTTTTTTTTAGTTATAACAATGTTCAATTTGTTTATTTTAAAAGATTTTGGGACTTCAAATCTCTGTTCTTATTATTGTTAAGTTCTCTGCTATCCATTGGGCTTATTGTTTTCCTTGATTATTTTAAATAATTTAAATGCAAAGATATATTTTAATTATGTAAATGAATTCCTGCAATAGTAAATGCATTTGCTGCACTTTTTAAAATCTCTTGCTTATTTTAATAATTATGAGATGCTACAATATCCTCATTCCAGTGCAATTTGAATTTTGTTACTCTTACATACTAAAATTTTGTCTTCTTTATTTGGCTCTTGTTTGTTTTTAAGTTCTGAATCATAGCAATAATTATTAAAATGCCAATTATTTTCTTATGGGATCTTTAATATTTTTTTTTCCTTTAATCAAATTTCTGGAATCTTAATATTTTATCCTTAAAATTCTCCAAAAATGTTCATAAACATGAATAATTTTTTTAACTGGACATTAAAAATGGGGGAAATGGTTTATAAAATAAAAATTGGGATTTCAATTGATCAAATAAAATGCTATTTTTAATGAGAGGAAAGGTCTTGATAATACCAGGTCAATAATTTGTACAGGAATCATATTAAAATTAAATTAAGAAAAGATTAACTTAAAATAGAAAGGAAAAAATAAAAAGGAAGAATTAATTAAAATAAACTCTAGAAAGGAAAATTCTGGAACTTGAAAGTTACATTTAAAGTTAAATTATTACAAATTAAAAAATTAAAAGGGGAAATTCTGAATTTGTAATAATTTTTTGTGAAAAAGGCATATGAGATAAGTCATGCATGCAATAAATTCAGAAACTGGGGGAAAAAATTAAGCATTTTCATCAGAACATGTGTCTTAATTTTTGATAGTGAAATTGGATAAATTGCATTCAGAGGATGTTCCTTTAAGAATAAATGTTGGATTGCTGAGGTAGGAGTAGGCTAAAATCCATGGCCAGAATGAACTTGTTTGCATCCTCTGTAATGTTATATACTCTAACTTAAAATTTAAAAAAAAAATTAAGTAAAAGTAGAAAAGTAGTTTCATTTTCATACAAAAGCTTTCATAATTTTTATGCACCTTAAAATCCTTTAATTTTTATTGTAATGGTTAAAAATTAAAATTGTTTATTTTTAAACTAGTAAGTAAAGATAGTGTGAAGTATAACCAGAATTTTATATATATATTTAAAAATTAATATAGAATAAGCACTGCTCATCAAATTCAAATTCAAAATATGTTTATTAATCCATGTCTGGTAGTGAAATTCTTTATGAAAATTAACATAGTATAGGTGATCTTTGTAAATGGGAACACAAAGTATGTGAATTAGACACTGATAATGTGTTGCATGATGTTTGCTTGGTAGAATTCAAAAGTAATAATATTTATTAATATTTAATACTGGTAATATTATTTTAAATTAATATGTTTTCTGAGCATTATCAGTTTTCATATGTTAGGAATCAAAAGCACTATCTATGTGGTCAAAAGGGGCTATTATTTGGTATATCCCAGAAGTGAAGGAAATGCTAAATGGCAGTTGTATCTCTTTTGAGAAATATTCTCAGAATAGATACAACTTCTGGCAACCAAGACATTCAACACATAGAAGAAATGTCAAATGAATAGACTGTCTAAAATGTACATGGCCATACATGAGATTGACAAACCTTATCCACATATTTTTTTAGCTGGTCACGGATGTGCAGCTGTATTCTATTCCATGCATCAGTAAATATAAATATGTTCCAAATACAAAATATTTTTCGAACAAATCTCTCACAAGGGGTTAGGCTCAAATTCATTTAGCTTTTATGCAATGATAGAACACATAATTCAGACATTTTTGACAGCTTGAACATCTAAAACCAATTCTTTTACAGTTTTTATTTCTTCTGGTCATAATGATATAAATTGTCTTCTGTTTTAGCTGCCATTCATGATTGTTCTTCGCTAGGCACTTTATTAATCAATAGCTTAAAAAGGTTATAAATTTGTTATGAAATTCAGAATAATAAATTTTGAAATAATTATAAATTCTTAATGAAGTATTAAAAATTATTCAGATCTGTGGTAATTGCTATTAATATTTGCCTATCTCAAATTTCCAAATAACACTTATAAAATGGTATTTGATTCATAAGAAAAGTTATTACTGTTGAAACAATATTGCACACTTAAGATCTGGTTTGCATCTATTGGTATAGCATATTATTAGTTGCCTAATTATATCATGCTCAAAAGTTCATTTTTGTATTCAGTTTTTTAATATTGACATAAATATTACAACTTTTGACAATGATTAAAAGCTTGTAAATGAATATAAGGTTTCAACTTTTAGTTTTGATGTTTATATAATTTTAATATCTAATTCAAAGAACATTGTTGGAAGTACTGAAATGAGGGATATGCAGATGATCTCAAAAGTTAATTTAAACCTTTCAGGTACTTTAAGTGGATCTGAGACATAAGAAAGATGTAGCTAGTTTTTATGCAATTGAAAAATGAAACTAAAGAATTGCTGACCTAACATTTAAGACAGTTTAAGTTACATCTATTAGATTTGGGGATGCATTAAAAAATTAAATGCTCGCATAACTCAAAAATTAAGTGTTTGTATTTATTTAACTTTTTATGATAGTGAATGTAATAAAGTGGGGTTTTTTTCTCTGAATTAGCCATAGCTGGAAGATCTCATTTCTGAATAGAGCAATTTCCAAACCCAGAAACAAAAACAAAAAAAGTCATAGTTTGGTACTGAACTGCACCAAAGATTCTTGGATCAATTTTATCTGAAACACGATCATTGTGTTACTCTGGGAAACAAATTGTACTAAATGCTGATGATTATTGAAAGTCTATAAGCATTGTAAACTGGTGTATTGTATCATATGTACTGATTTATTGCCATTATTAAATTTTTATTGAAAATCGATTTGTACATGCCTGAATCTTTTACCCATTATTATTTATTTATGTATTTTTGTTTATTTTAGCTGAAAACACGGATGCTTTGGGAGCTGTTGGCCAGTTATGCAAATCTACACAATTAGAAGAAGAGTTTTCTATTATTCCTTCTGCTGAAACTAATGGTGAATATCCTGAAGAACAGAATATCATTTGCACTTTGGATGTTGAAACTCCTAATGAAAATAATTTGGTCATTGAGGCTCCTCATGAAATGGATCAGAATGAAGCAAATAATCCCGAGATAATAAGTGTGGTGGAAACTATATTTCCTACAGAAGCTCTATCACCTGCCATTTCTTCAGACCAGTCCAAAATCGATAATTTCTTAAAGCCAGATTCAGAAAATTGCAATGATGTTGAAACCAACAATATTCTTACAGATCCTGCTGTCACAGAAGTTGTTGTTACGTCGGACCAAGTACCTCGCAGAACAAGAAGAAAAATTCTACCAAATGTTATCAAAGGTAGTATGCGACCTCCAATTCAGAAGAAACCAGTATTGCCACCTCGTAGAACATCTTTCACTAGCTTTACACCAGTTGAAGAAGAAATGCCAAAACTAAATGTTGTACCTGTAAAAACTTATTCAAAGCCAACTGACTCAAAACTAATCAAATCAGAAAAGCAAGATGACATACCGGAATATTTAGAAACAGTTCAGAAATCTCCCTCGAACATTTTAAGGAAACGTTCAAAAAGTGGACCATCTAAGTCACCATGTACTCCAGAGATGAGCATTTCTAGAACTAACTCTATGTGTACACCAACTCGATCGCCATTGACAAATGCACCTTTAAATGTTTTCAGTTTCAATTCTGATAGTAAACCAAATATACAGCACTCTTCTATAGAAATGCCATTAAATTCTTCAACAGCTGATCCAAAAACTATAAATATGAATCCAGAGAATGTATCAGATTCGCCTCCTGTAGTTTTATTCACAAGGACTCCTAACAATTCAAATATGCTACATTTGTTCCTGTATCAGAAATCCTAATTTCTGGCCAAAAATGGAAATTGATCAAAAATTTAGCTAAATTTTTATATTTATGTTATCAAAATCTTGGTATTGACATGATGCACTATTTATAATTTATTGCTTTTTATCACTTTCCAGTGAGGGTTTTTTTTTTTTTTTAATCTATAGTATGAAGTTATCTATTCAAGGACATTCTGATGAATTTATATCATTAAATTTAGCTGTTTATCAAATTCTTAGAAAGAAAATATCTAATTTCAATTTAAACTCGAGTGTCAAGGTAAAATATTATCATTCAAAGTAAAATTTATGTACATATATGTGGGTCCACTTTTGCTATTATTTTATTATCATATTTCTTTTATTTTACTTTTAATTTTGATTATGTAGTTTGTAGCAGTTTTGCTATCTAATGTTTCTTTTAATTCTTTATTTGATGAAGGTGATATAACAGTTGACAAAATCAGAAAATAAAATTTTATTTGAAAATAAATTTTGCTCAAATAATTTTATAGAAAGAATTTAGTACTCTGAAGAAATTGTCAAGTTTATTTTTAATTGAAATTGTGGAGAGAAAAAAATTTAAAAAAAAGAAGAAGAAAGAAAACTTTGCAATAAGATAGAGAAATAACAGAAAAATCTTCTAATTTTTGTTTTTTTATATATATGTGTGTAGTTGCATATAGCTTGTAGAGGTACAAAAAAAATTTTACATGCATTTATTTGCATATTAAGTATGATTATAAATATATTGTACACTATTTTCTTTATACTTTACCTTGATTTCTATAAATCACATGATATGAAATTAAGATAAACAAAATTATCTTCAATAAAATAATAAATTGTGAACTATTTTTAATGTGTTGTTCATATAAACTTGATATCTTCTTAACTCTAGTTTATGATACCAAATCTTCAGTTATTTCAGGAAGTTTAGAGATGGAAGGATAATTAACTGAATAAAATTCTGGCACTGAGGTATCATTTAGTATTGAAAATAATTGTAAAGTATTGTTAAAATGTGTAAATATTTCAAGACTAAAAAATGGATGAAATTTCTGAAATTAATAAAAATTTATTTTAAATGAAATTGAATTCTTTAAAATGAATACTATTTGCCAATGAAAAGCTCATTTATATTGTTTAATTATAATTGACTGTGAAAATGGTATAAGCTTTATATTGCCAGGAATCTTTATGAAAATGTTCCTCGTCTCTTATTCATGCTGTTCCTCATTCTCAATTTTTAAAAATATTGCTTGAAAAGACAGTAAATCTTACATGCCTATCCTTTAAGAATAAAATGAAATCTATTAAAGCTTTAAGCATGACGATCTAGAAAAATTACTCTAGATGATTGCAATGCAGAATTGAATCGAATTCCATGTTATTAATCATTTCTCAATTGAATCATCTAGATATTTAGGTGCTTTATTCGAGTGTTAAACCTTTGCTGAACAGTTGTTAACTTCAACAATAATAACTGTTTTGATTGTGTGGATTTTATTTCCCTGTGTGTAAATTTATGAATAGTAGTTACTTGATAAATACAACAATTATTTAGCATATGAATTTTTTTCCCATGAATTTATCTCCTGATAAATAACCAAAGCAACCATATAACAATTGGAAACTATTTATTATACTATTCTTTTCCTTTGTTTTTTTGTTTATGAATAGAATAATTGTACATTTAAGTATATAATGTTATATATTTAAAATTATTTGTAAATACTGTGTATTGTTTAATTTTAAACGATTTATAATGTAAATTATAATTTATATACCAATATTATGTCATTTATATTTTCTTTATTTATTTTTTTAATTCTGACAATTTTTTTTTTGTGTGTAATGTAATAGTTAAGAAAAAAATGTGTAATTTTGTGTCTAAAATAATAATTTGAAATTTTTTTCAGAATGTAACTCAATTATTACTATCGAATTCTGAAGAATGTAATTTGTGTAGTTTCTTTATTACACGTGTAAAAAGAATTTAATATGCTTTGTACTAAAATCGTAGATAATCTGTATGCGATATTTTCTATAGTCAATTTCCTTATATCTTTGAATTGGATATGTAAAAAATTTTCCAAGAAACATGTTATATTTTTTTAAAGGAAAGAAAATGTTTGCATGGCATGCGTCTTTAATAAAAATTTTTGACTTGCATATCATTTTTTTAAAAATTATTATTAAGTTCTTTGAATTATTAAAGTATTTGTCATTGAAATTAATCATCTATCTTAACAGAAGTTTTCTATCCTGGATTTTTTTTTTTAATTTTAACATAATACAACATTTTTAGTGGGAGAAAGAATTGGGAATGTATTTTAGACCACTTCCCATGGGCAACTGAGTCCTTGATACTCATAAACAATTTTCATATCAAGACTTAGTATCAAATTTCATTTATCATACTTGTTTCTTTTACTTACCACATTCCAATATTATGCATAAATAAGTAAACAGTTTGTCTTTTTACTAATTTATTCCAAAATTAAAAAACTGATCTACATGTTTAATATAAAGATCATATATAATAATTCAACCTTTTTTCTGGAGGTTTTTTTTATTTATTTATTATTTTTATTGCTCTCAAATACACATGAATTGAGAAATAGTCAGATAATCAATCCTTCGACAAATTTGACACCACCTACAATTCTAATCAAAATTATATGCCAGTTTATCTATCAAGCTCATAAGTTATCATTTGCACATGCATTCGAACAGGTTTCCCCTTTTACAAATTTCATTCAAAATTAATACTCATTTCCGATTTGAGTCGCATATTGTTCTGCTCGAATTAATTAACATTTCTTTTTTAAATGCTTTTTTAATATTTAAAATTTTAATAACTAATTTTAAATTATTCTAACAGTATTAAATGCTTTCTACTGACATCCAAGAACATAACCACTGTGAAAAGAAGTTCTAATACTATTAATCAGAAATGATGAAACTTTAATATTTTTAGTTATATTTATGTTTCATTTTGAAACCATATGAATGTTATTTTTATTACATAATTTCAAACCGTCATCAGATTTAATGTGCACATGGCCCGTTAATGTGGCGATTCATCATTGGATCGAGTTTCGAACCTGAAATCATCGAAGCCGAAACATTGTCATCATTGGTTCCACAGACTGGAAAAAAGGTATTTGAAGTACCGGAGTTCAATTTGTCTTTTAAAGAAGCCCGTTTTCATTTGTAAGGACGATACTTGTCCATTTGGTGCACATATGGTTGATCAATTCCTGGAAAGTGAAAATATTCGTCAGTTGAATATTCTAGTCAGATTTCCATATCAACAGCAACGGCCTCCCGGAAAGACCCTGGGAACTTTTTAGAAAAGTAGGACTCATGAACTGCAGCATTCTCATTTTGATTTTGCATTATAAGAGCTGTAAAATTGTGACCTCAATTTATGGAATCTTCTTTCTTTGATATTGTTAACATCTGTACCAGTAATTTTGTTGATTATTTACAAAAAAGAAATTTCAAGCAAGCAAGTAGCGATTATAATGAGACATTTCTCAGATAAAAGGATAATGATTTCAGTATTAGTTTTGAAACCTGCTTTTGATTTATTTCTTTATTGAGATATAGTTCAAATTAAAAATGAACAAATTATATTATATGTTAGTGTAAAAAGTATATAAATTATGCACAAAAATATATCATTAATTTCAAAATTTCAGATTTCTTTTTATCACATTTGTAAGGGAAATTATTTAATTTCTTGCAAATATTTTTTAAAAAGCGGTAAAACATCACTTAAAGAAGTCCTTAATTACTTTTTTACGGACGGGACAAAAAGTCAAAAAAGAAATGTTTTTATATTAAAAAAATATCTTTGTGTTATAAGAAAGACCCAATAAATGTTGATAATAACACAAAATTTGTTCAATTGGTTCCATTTATCATTAGCGTTTAAACAGGAATGACAAAATTTTTATTATTAAACAAAAATACATTTAAGAACTATCAAGTAAATGATTTGTGAAACATTTTTGATTATTAATCATAAATTCTTTTCCTTACTGAAAATGTGTGATATTTAATGTAATTTTAAGATTGATAAAAACATATTCTTTTGCGGACTAATTTAAACATATTCTTTGACAATTTTTTAATATTATTTAAAATATGATGATGTGTACAAACTTTGGAAATTCAATATGTGCTCTTTTAAAATTTTTTTTTTTTTTTTTTTCTGAAAGACAGGTCATTTTGTACAAAGTACTGATAAACAAATATATATTCTTCTTAAATTCATTTCTAGAAAAGAATTTAAATTAGCCATTTTCCAACAAAACGGAAATAACCCGAGTTGAAATATAGTTTTAAAGCAGTTATAGTATGTTAAAATGATTTTTTAAAACAATTTTCTGAATGCAACGATGCATAACAATAAATGAATCTTTTCATCCATATTGATGCATTTAATAAATGTTACATTTAATTTTTTTTTCATTAAAACAAAATGCAGTGCAGTAAAAATTTTGTTTCTGTTAAAAATTAAATAAATTAACAAAGAAGCATTTTTTAATGTTTTTTTTTATTAAAGCAATAAATATTTCATTTTCAATGCTAAAAAATTCAGTTTCCAAAATAGTATTATAGTGCATGTTTCCAAAAAAATAATTTCTATAAATAAACATTAAATAATAAGTATGGATGTTGTAATTATATGCATTATTATTCATTGAAAATGTAAGTGATTTAAATTTAAAAACTTATCACCAAATTTATCACTAGCATCATTAGAAATAGTCTACATATGGCGAAAGCTTAATGAAATTTGAATATATCTTGTCAATCATCAAATATTGCGAAACTAAATGACAATAAGCTTTCAAAAAACATAATAGTGCGTTTTAAGTTCTATTTGTAGAATTGCTGTTCTTCAGCTGTTGCAGCATTTTCATAACCTTCTCCATATAATCTTCAGAAAGTCCCTTGAAGTAAGCTGGTTCCACATCCCACATTTCATTACTAAAATGACCCCCAAGATTCTTTTGAACACGTCTTGATATTTTATCACATATCATTTCACACAAAGCCTTTGTTCTGATATCATCGCAAAACGTGCACCCAGTGGCCTCTTGCTGACAGCAATCATGCCATAAGCAATGGGCTTGATGATGAGGATTAACAGTGGTATGCCTGTCCACGCAATGATTCCAGACGGATGTTGTGACATTATCCTCGAATCTTTCAGAATATCCTACAATCATAACAGGATCTAATTTATCGATGTCGTGGATTTTTGAGGAATTCTGTCCGAAGACTTGAACTGGGTGTCCTTTAGATTTCATAACAGAAGCAACCTTGTAGAAGTAGTCAATGTGGTCCACGAAATCTTCGAAAGCTTCTAGCATGTGAAGGTCCTTAAGTTCTTTGGAGAAGATTCCTTGGCGTTTGTTGGCGAGTTCTTTGCAAGCACCTAAAACGAGAGAGATCCATAGAGTCTCATTATGGACCCATTTAAGAGAACCTCTCCTACGCTGCCGGAAAATTGAATCATTGCTGTAAAGTTTGGCATCTTTTTCTATGGTATCTGTTAGTAAATTGGGAGAGAAGTTGCAACTCCAAGTTTTTGACAAAACCTGGTTTTCGAAGTACTTCCAAAAAACTGGATCATTGAAAATGTGAGAGGAAGGAGTGTTTCCTCCAGTTTCATCTGTGTGAAAAAAATCTAAGAATTAGTGACACAAAATAAAACATTGTACTATGTAAGAGCAAGAAATGTAATTATAAACAAACACAAATAAACATTAACGATTTATCCGATCAATTACGCTTCGAGTGTGGCGCAACATTTTCGATTTCGGAGTCTGTGACAGAAAAAAAAGTATCGCAATCAAATACAAAGAGCGTGGATGAAAATATACTGAACCCATAAATTAAATCGATCATAAATTTCAATTATCCTTCACATTTCATATAAGATTATTTTTTAAAGATCTAATTTTAGATGTTTCATAAAAGATATTTTTTCATTTAGAAATTTACTGTGCGCATCGAAAAAATTATTTTTCATTTTATCTGATAATACAAATTTTTAGACACCTTTTGAATAATTAAATAATTCCAGTTATTTATTTACATTACACGTATTGTCATAGTCAGAAGAACGAGTGATTTGCTTAATTTTCTCATAGCATTTTCTCTTTAGCTATGTTATTATAGAGAAAATAGTGGAATATATAATTCGGATCATTTTCTTGAAATTAAATTTATATAAAATTTTATACCTTTGGTGTCAAAGCCAAATTTCATCTATGTAGTTTTCTCTGGTTTTGTTTTATTGCATTCACATGCACAGGAATACAGATACCAATAAAGATATAAAAAGATGATAATTTACATTGTGGTGATAAAAAATCATGCAGGAAATCTAATCTAGTATATACTTTAATCTGTTTTTCAATTGATGTATTTACATCTGGGCGTACAAACAAACAGAATTTCGATGGATGTTCGTCTAAAATTTGGTGCAAATATAATTGTGGTGTAAAGACTACAAACCAAATTTTATTAATCTGGCTCATTCCATTTTTTAAATTATTTTATTCATAGATATAATTCTAAATTTTACTCTTTGAGTGGTAGAAATAATTTGAGCGAAAAGGTATAAAATATAGTTCAATAAATTATCGAAGTTAGATTTTTTTTTTTTTTTTTTTTTTTTTTTTTTTTTTTTTTTACGATTACAATATTTTCTCTATGTACATTTTGTACACGGAAAAATAAAATAAAAAAACAGACCATAATTATAAATTCTGAATAAATGTATTAGATTTTCATCATTTTTTAAAAAAATATTTTAAATATTTATAAGTTTTTATTTATTAATAGATTATTTTCTATTTTAAGCATGCACCCAATATGTAATATTTAATCAATAAAATATTTGACACATTTCGATTTAAAAAATAAGTTTGCAATTAATTTTAAACTGCATGAGTTTCACGAGAAATACAAAACTCAATAAGTTCAAATATTTTATTTTAATACAAGTAACTTTTAAAGAATTTAATTTACATGTTAATTTTATTTTATTACCAGAACTTTAAAAGAATTTAAAATTAATATTATTACACAAATCTGATATGAATATTCATGAAAAATACATGTAAAGAAAATTAGAGCAGCAATATTTATTAACATAACTATTAGTTACAGAATTTTTTTTTTATCTAACCTGTAGTTGCCAGATTCCAGCTTCCCGAAATAATCATTAAATTTAACCAAATTAAACGGAAGTACGCCATTTTTTTTTTTTTTTTACTAGTTACGTTCACGTATACTTAGTCTTATAATCGAATCCGTTTCTTTCATGAGCAGTAAGTTTCACTCTATTGATATCTTGAGAGTAAACATGAAAATGAATATAAGATTCCTCAGAAGCTGGAAAAAAACTCAGCATATCTCTTCAGGAGTTATATCCGTTTTTCCTTTATCACTCTCAAGGCTGATATCGTTTGATATCTTTTTTTAAGGCTTCCTTTAGAATTAGCACAGTAAAAAATGGCAATAATGACGTAAGCTTGGGAGGGGAGCGCAGAAAGTAAAGAATAACTGTCTCAGATTGGCGTTTAAAAGGAATTAATGTTATAAAATAATTAAAATTGTACAGTTTCAGTTTAGATTTATCGAATAAAATTTAAATTATTATTATTTTTTGGTTTCTCCTACGCGCATGCGTAATTTTTATTTATTATTTTTCTGTCTTCAAAAAAAAAAGTCTTGCAAGAAAGAGGATAAATTTGTTTTTCGTAGTTCCTTTTCCCAGGTATTATGTAATAACACTGTGAAGGTCAGCATTTCTTAAAATCATAAAGAAGAGTTTATTTTCCATTTTTTAAACTTTTGCTTTGAAACTAGAACATCACACATTTCTTTTTTTCTTTCTTTCTTTTATTTATTTTTTGAATAATGTATGATTTGAATGGCTTAAAATAGAGTTGATAAATAATGACTCTATGGCTTATCCCGAAAAGATTGTCAATAAATTAGGATAAAATATAAATTAAAAAAGAAAAAAAAATCTAGTATAGCCAAATAAAATATAGAAGCTGTAAAGTGTCTTTAAATTGCGACTTGAATGAAGCAAGCAAAAAAAAAAAAAAAAATTTAAACTCTACAGAGTACACAGCTTGATTTAGAATTTCAAGCTGACACATTTTTAGTTCTTGAGCTGTAGATTCTCAGAAAGGATATTTAAAATTCTTAATTAGAATTTTAATTAATCAAAATGTTAACATTTTCCCAATAATTTCAAAACATACAATTGCAAAAAAAAAAAAAAAAAAAAAAAAACTTTTTAGTTATATCAATTTTATTTCCGTATGATTTTTCTTATAATTTTAACAAAGTTAAAAATATTTTAAGCATATTTTACATCAATACTTTTCATTATTTTGATTATTGTATTTATATGCAAGTGCATAGTGATTATATTAAATACATTTTGCGTGTGCATGTTATAGTTATTACAATTAAGAGCAAATTTTCAAAAATAAAAATGGTGATAGACAAATTATTCCTAAAAATTCTACCCTATAATACTATAATGTACCAAACAAGAAACTCATTTTTTTTTTTTGAATTTTGTAATTATGAATATCAAAATTGCCATTTGAAAGGAAAATATAATTGGTACTTTATTGCCTATTTTTTATTGTCATTTTATTTTAGATTAAAATTAGGAAAGCAATGAGGAAAAACATTGATGTAAATACCCAATATCATGCAAGTAAATTTACATTGCATAAAGAAATTTGGAATCTTTCACAGAAACAAGCTTTTAAAAAAGTTTTTTAAGCTTACAAATAATAATTATACTATGCCATTGATGAGATTCTGAACACATAAATATGTACCCTAAGTAAGAAGTTAATGTCGCAAAATTAAATATGAATTTCGTTATAAACACCTCCCGTCTTTTTTTTTTTTTTTTTTTTTTTTTTTTTTTTGTAATTACAAACAGAAAAAGGGTTAAAACTATAATAAAGAATATATTTTGTATTTCATATCGCATTTTCTCCCCATTAAATATATTAATCACTCCAGAATTTTCGCCGTTTAATTAAAAAATACAAAACAAATACTTTGTGGAAAACTAGAAATTAGTTTGTAACTTTATGGGAAACGCGGGATTTTGATTTAGATAAACAGGATTGTAATAGCTATTTTAAATAAATTTTGCACAGATGTTAAATAATTTTAAGAAATATTTTGATGCATACATTTGATTTTCCACATTAAATTTGCATTGATTCAAAGGTGAAATGCTGTTTGTCTGGTCGAAATGTTTGATTTGAATGCAATTACTACACAACCAGAAACTACTTTTAAAACGTACGGACTTGCAAGTTCTGAAAGAATAAATAAATTGAAATTACTTACCAGTCAATACATAAACCATCGTGCCGCTATCAAAAAATTCTACTTTATAAGACCAGCCTATTCACTACGGTTAACATAGTCTGCTATATCTGTAAATAAAAAAAATGATAAACAAATGAGAAAATGGCGATGCGATGCTTTTTTTCTATTTCTATTGAAGTTATTCGAGTTCTATGATTATTAAACAAATTTGAAATCTCCCCTCATGTAAATTTACATATTAAGATGCGTTTTTAGTTTAACTTCTTCGTATAACGAAGACAATCCTGTATTCATATTGGTCATCTTCTCAATTTAATCCAAAATTTGATGTAAATCTACAATACAAAATCGCATATCAGATTTCATTTATTTAGAGTATTGCGTTTTTATGTTATGAAGATTCAAATATTGAGGGTGAAATGGATAGTCTATCGGTTAATGAATTCTAAGTTAGACACAAGCGTTTAATTTTGAAATAAGAATTATAACCAAAATTCATAACTCAAGCACGTAGCTTTTTCTAATTATTGCTTACACACAAGCTCAGACAAATAAGTATGGTATGAAATTTCATGCAGGTCTTCAATTCTAGTTATAAAACAAAAGGTGAAATTTCATATGTCAAATATAGCAAAGATATTTACCCTTATGTATCTTGACAGTATGACAAAAATCATGCTGTCAACATGCATAAAGGTGGCGATACTTTTCCTTGTTCGAAATTTGATAGAAATCTAAAATTTTGGTTTAAAAACAGCACGTCAAATTTCATTCTGTAATTAAATAGCGGCTTTTTTCCCTTTTAGATACCGTATTAATAAAATGACACTATCGACAAAACGTTCTTTTCTTTCCTTATTCTTTTTTTTTTTTTCGAACTCTGTCAAAAATTTGAAGTCATTTTTTTTAATAATTAAAATTTTCTGTTTAAATATTTTGTACACGGAATAGTAAAAATATAAACGCATATAAAATAATTAAAAACGTTTTAAAACTGCAAATTCATTATACAAAAAAAAGAAAAGAAAAGAAAAAAGACGATTGCAGTAGCGGAATGAATCAATAGTAATAAACTTCACTTTTTCCAAACCGGAACGAAACAAGAATGTTCACATGAATGAAAAGAAACTTGCATGGTTTTCGAAAATTCTTAATCTCTAGTATTCGTACTCCTTACCGAGGGCTCAAGAACTATAATTGTGTCGGAGAATAGTTGTTATGATTGTGTATTCTGAAATCAAGTTTTACGTAAAATGACAATTTATTTGATGACCAAACACAATACTAAAATGAGTGTAGGGCACTCAAACATGTATCAAATATCACGCATCAACATGAACGTTTTTAACCCATGAGTTACATGATTTAATACTGAACAAATCTATACCACAACAGTACCATCTATAAAATTCGTACAGCTGAAGTACAGTTATGAATAATTTAAATCATGTAATAGAGGAAAATATAAAGAATTAAAATAAAAAAAAAGTTGTATAGGGTTTTTTTTGTTTGTTTTTTTTTGACAAATTGCATTGTAGTTTGTGTTTCCACAATATCTTTTTTGATGACTAGTCACTAGAACTGTTTGCATGGAAAAAAATAAAAACATGAAATACAAAATGCGAAAAAAAATTGAAGAGAAAACATGTCGAATTCATAAAAAATATGTAATATTTTTTTTACCGATTTTTACTAAAAACGTGAATTTAATGCAAACAAATTTCATAACTGAATAAAATATTTTAAATCAAACTTACCTAAATACACAAGAAATCCAAATTTACTTAAAACTCTTCAAAAGCACACGACGCGGGAAAATTTTTTAATATAAATCAAAACTGATCTCACAAACAAAGTAAATCACTCTTAGTGACAGCATTCGGAACTTCGAATTTTATAGCAATTAACTAATGATTTTACCAACAGACGCGCCTGATTTAAATGAGTCGAAAATAGAGGTTTCCGTCAGAACACGCCAAGTCCAGTTGCGGTGAAAAAACATGCCTTCTCTGGCATAAACAAGTTTACAATATTCATTCGACGTCACGGGTGCGGGTGAAATTCTAAGAAGACGGCGACTCATTTTTGCCATTTGTTTTTATCGTTTGAGGTATATCCTATTCCGATTTCTTTTGGGAAAACAATTTCTTGCGTCTGTTTACAGTAAATTTTGTATTCTGATGAAACTCCAGAATATTGATGAAACTGCGGAGCAATTTTGATTCCTGAGATGAAATCATTAAATGACAAACAATCAAAAGAAAATTGTTATCGTCATTTGTTATCACTGCCTTCCCCACACACACCTTTTTATTTCTATTATCAGTTTATTCATAGTTCAGGGACTTAAAGTTTCGAAACAATGATTTTAATAATGTTTCAAAAAGAAAAGAATGAAAAGTTTTAAAAAAATTATTAGTCATTAGAAGTGTTGAGTGTTTGGAGTTTCCCATTGCATCACTAAATACAACTTTTATTAGCATACGAAACACGTAATCGCACTATTTTATTTTTACTTGTGTTTATAGCATTTATTTGAAATTTTTAGGCAAATTTAAAAAAATTATTTTCCATAAAATTAATTTTTAATTATTTTTATTAATTTTTGGATGATTAATAAAAAAATAATTTAAAAACATGTTTTTAGTCATCTGATGCACACAAAAGCGCTTCGATTACAACATTAAACAAAACTACAATTACATGGAATATATTATTTCAATCATAATACGCTTTCCCAAACTTGAAGCATATTTTAAAAAATTAATTTTATTAATACTAATTATTAAAGAGTTCTTATTTAATAAACTGATATTAAAACTTATAATGGACTAGCTGAAATACTCAGCGGTGCTCAGGATTTAATTACTTTCATATCTAATAGTATTAAAAAAAACTATTTTTGCATAAAATATTATAAATTACAAAAATACTTTTCTTTCCTGGAATATTTTTAAAATTTAAAATAAGAATATCAATTGAATCAAATGATTTTTAAAAATCGCCAACACCTAATTTTCACTGCAGGTTGTTAATATTTGTTATATAAATACTTCAATTTTTGTCAGTAAATATTGAAGAATAAGAAAGTTTTTAATGAAAATCTTGAGACAGTTAATTAAATATTTAATTAATTAAAAATTTCCAATTCACCGCTCTTTAATACTTTGGCATAGTTTATCATAACCTGAAGTAGAATAGTTCAAAATCTCACCATTGCCAAGCACTATTTTCAAAATAGTCTGTATTTTTTTCAATTACTTATTACATTTGAAAAAAAATAATGAAAATTAAAGGGGGGGGAAACACCAAAATGAAATTGCTCCGTTAAAAGGATAAAAACTTGAATTTTAAAATCAGAACATATTTCTTGTAGAATAATTTGCTCTGAAGTTAATCCGGTAAATGGTAAAATTTCAGTTAATCTCTAATTAATTAATATTTAATTTTTTGCACTTTTCTCTTTTTATTTAAAGCATTTTTGCTTTCTCTTAAATAAAAGTGTACAAAGTATGACTGAATTTAGCATCAGTGTTTAGAAGTAGAATACACACATACACATTTATATAGTCACAATAAATTTTATTTATAATATTTTTTTAAAAAATTGTTCGGGAGAAAAGATCAGTCTATTTAGCTTGTTGCGATTTTAAGGTTTCATGTGCATATACATATGATTGAATTTAAAAAAAAAAGACTTCCATTATTGACGGATTTTGTCCAAAATTTGCAAGAAAAATGCAATTTTGATGCAAAAAGCAACTTGCAAAGTAAAAAATAAAGAATGCAGTTCGCTAAAGTACAATCTACATATGTATTCATTGTATTCTGAAAACGTATTCGCGAACACTTAGGTAGATAAACAGATATAATACTAAAATCTTTTTTTGAGGGGGAGGGGGGCTATATGTCATTTAAGCTGAAAAGATGGAATGCAGACTTAGAGATCTCAGTAATGTTTATATTCATCAAAATTTCGAAGGTGAATTTTTCGAGGATTAAAATACTTTCATATTATATATGGGTAAGTAAAAATATGTGCACATGAAATCTTCGACTAGAATATCGTATATGTTCAACAAAAAAGTTCCAGTTAAAAATATTATAGGCATTTTTTTTCTATATTTAACTAAAATTGAAACTAAATTGCACATAAAAAAAACACAAAATCCAGTTGTTTTTTTTAATTTAATGATAATACCTGTTTATTATGATTCATTAATTGTTTTCCAGCCATCCATTTGAGGAATTATATTTTCATAAATAAGTTCCAGATAGGATTTGATACATATAAAGAATATTGGAAGGAAAGTATTAACAAGATAATTCAGAATTCTAGACGAATTTCAACATACGGTGTCAAAATTTCTTTCTTTCTTTTTTTTTTTTTTAATTCAAAATCTGTATTTTTCGCATGAAAAAAAAGAAACAAAATATTTTTGACGTATGTAATACAAAAAAAAGAGAGAGAGAGAAAAGGGGGGGAAACAGCGTCTCATTTGAACATAATGTTAATAATGTAGGTCACCGCTCTCTGAGCCACAACCAAGAACACTTCGTAGTAAAACTGGTCACGCATTAAACCATCGTTTACTGATGAATCACGATCACAAGGTGCCTGTCGAATCACAGTCGAATACGAAAAGGAGAGACGCTTCGCTATGCGCATGCCCGTTATCTTAAAAATTGCGGGATAATCGCATCTCGTCATTATTTATTTATAATCAATCTCTTGACGTTATTTTTCCCTTAAACAATGTTGCTAAACTATGAATTACGTGGTATCGCTCTCTGTTCAGTCATAGTCACCTATTGTTTACGTTTGTGAATCATCGCGATTACATAACTATAAACAGCAATTTTTATGTGTTCATAAAGCATGCATTAGTTGATAAATCTAACTTCATTTCGAGGTCAATTTTTCGAGAACACTCTACAAAAAAGGGGATGCAATTTTTGAACAGTTTTTTAAATCCAGTATTTCGGCATTTTTTAAAAAATAATTTTAAAACTTTTATTGCAAAAAAATATTTATATATCATTTAAAAATTACCTTATGATATAACAATTTAGCTGCTGTACAAATTTTTTCCGAGTTTTCACAATTTTTATAAAAATTTCTTTTTTTGCATAGTTTTAAATAATAGTTTCAATAATTGCAACTATGAAATTCAAACTGTTTTCGTTATTTCATAAAACATTTAATCGCATGGTTTTCTTTTATTGTGGAAAATTAAAGTTGAAGGATTCTGAATAATACTTTTGTAGTTTACAAGAAATAAAAGGCAGGAGTTGTCTGCCCAAAATTTTCTCACATACTTTCTAATAAAGGCGCGATCTCCCTCCTTATGGCCATATAAAATTCTGGACCTGAGTCAAGACCATAAATTACCTGAGTGCTCAAGTTTTTATTTTTAGAGCCCGGCATATGAGAGTTGTGTACTTCGTAGTATACTAAAGAAAATAGGTGCTTGTGCATTATTAACCTATTAGCGAAAAATAGTTCCGAAAGAATTAACAAGCGTTTTTTCGATAATTAATCGCTGGAATGTGGTTAATACATACGCAACAGAAAACTGGATATGTATTTTGTCCGACTTTTTTCTGTCCGGCTGAAACCAAAATTTTATACAGAAATAAAATTGTAGTAAGAAGATCACATACTAAATTTCATTTATTTAAGTTAATATTTTTCATGTAATCATTAGAATATTTATCTAGCACGATTTAAAACACGAACGATCAAAATACCTTCAACGATTGATTTTTCATTTCATTATTTTCCAGATGAATTCAGAGTATTATTTTAGCTGATCGCATCATTGAAGAAACAAAACTTTCCCCTAGGTAAAATTTTGTTTCTTCATTAATTTGGCAGGCTGCCAAATAAGAAAATTATGAATCATGAAAAATTATAGATTAAAAACATTTATGTTAAAATCTTAATAAATTTATTAAGCGCCGATATAAATCATATTGATTTAATTAATCGCTAGCAACAATAGACAGGTTTGGATTGTATACGTGTTTAAATTCGCCGAAAATTTCAAATAACGAGTTTTTTTAAAAAACCAAAATGCGTTGATATGTTATTTGATTCTGCAAATGGCGAGGTATATTTTATACGACGCATATCTCTCCTAGAAAAAAACGATAGAATATTAATAATGTATCTGAGGGTTATAAACATTAATATGAAGTAATTCAATCAATATTTTTCCACCTAAAAAATGTAAAATGAAGTAGAATTTTTTAAATTTCTCTAGAAAATGTAGAGTTATGAGAGAGAGGTACGTAAGTGATCACTAATGATTTATTTAAAAGTCATGAGTTTCATATAAAATCAAAAATTTTGTCGATTCAGTTTTGGATTTCACTAAATTCTGTTTTGGATTTCACTAAAAAACATAAAATCCTTTTCTGATAGTTAGTCATTTTTTTTTTTGATAATTTTATTTTAATTTTTCTGGTTTTGATTTCGCTAACATTCATCGTGTTTACAAGCTCTGCGGGTACTGCTAGAAGATAGATTAAACCGGATAGTTTTGCTTTTAATACTATGATGTTATGGATATTGATTTCAGTAGGAGGGTTTATATACAAACGAGCGGTATAAATCTACAGCTATTAAAATGATATGGCTGTAATGTATGTCACAATTTAATATTTTAAAATGTTTTGTTAAGGGAACCATGAACAACAAATTACATTTGAGAGTTCGAGTGGAATTAAACAGAATGAATATTTCCGGTAATTGATGATTGTCAAAGGCGGTTAACAACCAATAAAATAAATATATTTGAAGACTTTTTAGGCACACTTTTTCCATTTGCGAAAATTAGTTTAAAATTAAAGTATGTTTGTTCGCTTTCAAAGTTCGTAAATGAAAAAAATACACTCCGTGGAATTAATGCAATTTCATTATTTAAATGCAAGTCTCTTTTATTTATTTGTTTATTTTATTCATTCTGTTTTCTTACAAAATGGCTAAATAATTCCATTTAGTTTAATGATTGCTTTGTGACAGTCAGGTGTAATGAATAATATAAATTAATTTTCATTACGAAAAAAAATACAACGAAAAATATTTTCTTCATATAAAATATACAGTTTCGCTCAAGAAATGGATCGCAATCTGAAGTTCGAAAATGTACTCTTTAAGAAAAAGAATCTAACAATTTTTTTATTGATATTTATTTTCAAAAAAATTTTCGTCTTATATCATTTCAGAAATTTTTATTTTCTTTTGAACGGAATATGTTAAAATAAGATTTTCTACCATTTTAACATTTACAATAAGGAAACAAAAACGTTTACTAAGTTCAAAATTCACTAAAGCCTTACAACATATTGCTATCTAATCAAATACTTTGTATGACTTATAAAGCCGGGTCTCTGTCGCTTTATAAGTTATTTTTCTCTAAGATTTCACCAGATTTTTACAAAGCATTCAAGTTGAGGAAAAGCACATTCGTAATGGTGTTTGCGTATAAGAAACAGATTAAACTATATTAGTTTCTTTAGTCAATACTTTCCGACATTAAAAACATGTTTTATTGATTTTAATTCAAAATTTATTTGCCAAATTTTTATTAAAATATTGTGTAAAACTGAAATAACAACTCACTGAATCCAATTTACCTATAAAAGAGTTGGTTTGAGAACTTAGCGCATATAAGAAAAAAAATTAATCGAAAAATAATATCAGACAAAATGATGAAAAAAAATCGCAAAATCTTTTTTAACGAAATTTATGTCCACAAAGTTTGCCAGTGCTACTACTAATCTACGACTTCATAGAAAGGATCTAGGATAATCTCGTAATACATAGTTTCAATCACATCTGTAATTCATTTCCCAACAGTTAAAAAAAAAA